>CM077812.1:11255000-11855000 GCA_039764185.1 Tamarix austromongolica | reverse complement strand
GAAGAATTTTGAAGTCTAGATATGTGTATCTATGGACAAAGAGATAACAGTAATATCCTATTTCATGAAAACCCTTAATTGTTCAAGATCTTCTATATTTAAAAGCAAATATTTCATCCTTTATCAAATAGGAAGCCAAAATTTCATTTTTATAATCATTTTATTTTCATTTCTTAATTCTTTCCCACAAATTTACTTCTATAAGATTTTCTTAGCCACTTTTAATTATCTTAATTCCTTTAGGTCATCCTAATTTTATCATTTTTGGAATACTTGATTTTTTCTAAGTCTCCTAGTCTATTTTATAGTTTTATTCAAATATTTCTAGGAAAAAAGTAGTATCCATTTCTTTATTTTCCCTATTTCTGTTTTTTAGTCCCCTAAATGACCCTTTAGGTCTTCAAATTTTGCTAAAATTTTGGATTTACTATATTTTATTGTTATTGAGCTCAAAATGATTTAGAAATTCTTTTAATTGACTTTATAATATTTTAACTTAATTAAATATATTTTGGGTCGTATACATTGTCAAATTCAAATTTTCTTCTTCATCCATATCCTAAAGTTTATCATATGGAATCTCAAACTTTAATGTGTCAAGCCAAGTTAATAAAGGAATAAGATCACTACATGGTTGTCAATATTCCATTATCTCAACCACAAAATATATACCTTGCAAAATTTCATTTATAACCTTAATACATTTTTTATGTTACCAAATTGCCCCCAAATATCTTCTTAACTTTATCTCTTGAACTTATCATGTTATAACCTTCATCCTCAAGCTTGGGATCTATCACTGGCTTCCTTCAACAACAAAAACCAACACCACATT
Organism: Tamarix austromongolica; assembly: GCA_039764185.1. NCBI lineage: Eukaryota > Viridiplantae > Streptophyta > Magnoliopsida > Caryophyllales > Tamaricaceae > Tamarix > Tamarix austromongolica. The sequence goes on along the minus strand of CM077812.1, from coordinate 11,854,165 downwards.
AAAGAAACCGTTACCATCATGACACTACCACCATTTTTTGGCTTTACTTTTTTTTATTGTCTTCTCCCATTAACTTTTTTTTTGAGGATTTTCTCATGTTCCTATTTTTACTCCATATGAGAGCTTAGGTTTCTACAAAATAAAGATAAGAACTCACTTAACTTTTCTATTTAACAATATATACATTGATTTAATTATTAAGGGACTAATTTTACTAATCCTTTCAAAGTTTTCTAGGGTTCTTTGGATGCTCGATAAAGAGTTGAATTAGTCATTTCAACTTTTTTTCTATTTCTAACTATAAGCTTAAGTTTTGGTTATACTTCTGTACTTTATATAAGCATGTTTTAATTTTATGAAATTTATGAGTTATGCCATGATTTGTGGATTTAGGTTTTTGGTCCGATTTGGGGATTTTCATTATTTTGGTGATGTATTAAATTGATGATACCATGTTAATCTTATTAAACTATAGAGTAACTTTGATGCAAAATATGTTATGATTTGATGGTCTTTAGTATGTTTTATTTTTGATCAAAAAACTAGAGTTTAAGGAATTTTTATTCTTTTGTTGTTTTATAAAATTGATTATACCTTATTGTAGGTTGAAATTTGCAGATATTTTTTAAGTATACCATGCCTTGATTTAAGTATGATTGGGGGCTTTAATTATTGGTTAAAAATCATAAAATTTTAGAACCATCATTGTGTGTTCTTCACATTTTTTATTCAAAATGTTCTTAACAAATGACACACTAATCAACCCTAGTTGGGTTTAATATTTTAATAATTGGATTTTTAGATAATTAATCAAAATTTAAATATAATACCTCTAAAAACTGTAGTGGACTTTTATAGTGAAAAGTTGAACATAACCTTTGATGTTTGATCAGTTTACCCTTATAATACCTCTCATTAGTTTATTTTATTTTTTTTAGTTTCTTAATATAAAATAACAATTTTTTACTTTTAATAGGGCCTTTATATATATATACTGCAGAACTTAATTCAGTTAATGTTATGTATTATTTCTTTTGATTTAGGTCCTAATAGCAAAAATTAGTCTGTGGTTTTTTTGCCTTTTTTTGGGGTTATTTGAAACTATTAATAAGGTTTCACATTTTAAGTGTGCGTTTAGGTCATTAAATGATTAAATAGATGAATAATGTGACTTATAGGATGTTAGAGACTTGTTAACCTATTTTTGACTTTAAGTTGGTTTTTGGGACTATTACTTAGTAAGAGGTGCATGCATTTTATTTTAGAAAAGAATTTCTTAGGGGATTGGACCTTTGTTTTGGAAAATTTCCTTAAAGGATTTTAAGGGATATTATGTTCTATGAGGATCCTTTAAATTGATCATTTTCATTGTTTTGAATGATTTTATACATGTTATTTGAATTTGTGTCTCAACTATAAACAATTTTGATATGAAATGTTATGGTTATCCATTAAAACTAGTAGATATTTATGTTAGTGGTTATCTTTATGATGTGAAAAGGTATAGTAATTCTTGAAAACTAGCAAAGGTTACGATTATCCATTAAAACTAATAGAGATTATGGTTATCTTATAAAATATACAAATATTATATGTTATTCTTTAAACATGGAAAAAGTGATTTGTTCCCAATTAATATAAATTAGTAGGGGCCACTATTAAATTTATGTGTATTTTGGTACCATCTCAACTCTATAGGCTTCCTTTTATCCCTATAGATGCTATAAATACTAAAGTATTATATTACCTTTATGGAAGCTATGGTGGAAGGAAACCACTTGCAATGAGCAATGGATTTTCAAGCTTCCATGGCATTTGACGACCAATGAGAGATAGATGGGTCATCCTTGTGTAATGCCCTCGATGTCAATGTTCATGTGTTATGGATCCAAAATCCTAAATGTGTTGTTTTCTGATTGTAATATCCCTTAAGTTTGAGATTTACAAAATGTGGAATTCTCTTGTTTAATGGATTTTAAATGATCTTTGATCTTAAGTTAGAAATATATTTTGGGTTTGATTTAAAAATAAATTGGAAAAGGATTGAAATATTAAGAAAAATATGTTTTCCAAGTATACCAATTGGCTGGTTCTATAAAGAGATCAACTATTTCTATAAACCAATCTACTTATCTATCACTTTCAACAAGGGTTTTGGTTCAACAGAGCTAATCAACTTATCTGAGAAACCAATCAACTTATGCATAGAATAGTTAACAAGTAGACCAAATCGATCAATTAATTTGTCGAGCTAAGTTGATTTTGAACATAATTTTAAAAAAATTCTTTTGATATTGAATAATATTTAAATCATTTAACTAGTTGCCTCACAATGATTTGAAAGTCTAATTTTACTAGGAAAGGGAAAGGATGACCTCATAAGTTGTCTTCTTCTTCCTCTATCCTCTATATTACACTAGAACATACACTTTGTTCAAGAATTTTGTCTACACAGTAGGGAGATTCTCTTTCCACATCTATCTTCCCATTTCCTTTATTGTGTTTGACCATTCTCTAGAGAATACTTACCTAGATTCTCTAGAAAATCACTATTTGATCTTTAGGATAGAAGTTAGACGATTCTTTATAAATTTATTTGTTTTGCCCATATTTGAATGGTGAAATTGGGGATTGAGAATTGATTAAACTCTCTCACTCATTCCTTAGCTAATTCATTAGTTATATATAGCCCTAATCATCTCTCCCATTCACTGTGTAAGTATTCTAAGTTTTTCCAACACTTGTGTGTCACTCTTCTCCATTTAGACCTTTTACCTAATTCATGCATCTCTTTTTATCCTTGCTCTAGCTTTTATTTTATTTTATTCTCAACTAAAAACGAGTTTTGGGAAATTTTGAGTCATTGCTTTTAGGTGATCTTTTTCCTAGATTCTCTTGGATTTGGTAACCTAATTTTTTCCTAATTCATGTTTCTTAGATTATAAGAATTATTTGAAGGTTTCTATGTTTTAATATAATTTTCTAATGTTTTGAGAGTTGAAATCTTTTAGCTAAAGGTTTTATCTCCTTGGTGTGGAAATTTTGCTGAGCTTTTAAGTAAGCCATTATTGCCTTTGAAATGTGGTATAAATGAGCATGCGTGTGAGTATGGTTAGTAGATTTCTTATCATTATACACATAAATGATATCATTAATAATTTGGTGTTGCATTTTCGAAGATATAAGATTTATGAGAAAAGTATGTTTTCATTAGAAATTATGGTTGATCCTATGTGAATGCATCATGAATAGCCCTTGAGCATATGTAACCTTTATTTTTTGTTATGGCGATGCTATATTTTTACATAGTTGGATTTTTGGAGCCTACCTTGAATTTTAATCACCTAACTCAATTGACTGGTTTGACTAGAGAATGTTTTTTTTCTTATTTCTATTAAACTCTATATGATTTGAGACATGATATTATGCCATAACATGATTCTTTAATGAATAGAACTCACATCTTAACATGAAATAACTAACCTATTAGATGGATTAATTAGTCCTTAATTCATGGGAATCTTAATAAGTGTATTTAGAAAGTTGTAATTATAAATTGAGTATGTATGTTATGATGGTATAAATAGATGGTGCAATGCCACTGCTTAGCAAAACTTAATTTAATGGATTTACATAAACTTGGTTAAGAACTAAAAAAAAATTCCCACCACATGGTTTAGAGGGTGCAATGGTTAAAATGGAGTGATTATCTAGATATTTTGATTTGTTCATTATATGGGTCTTACACAATTACATAACCTTAGAGAATAACACACTAATCCCTTAGAGCAAAAGATGATCTAGTAGTTTAGGGGTCTAGATTACCCGATCCTTAATTTGCCACCAAAGTTTAGTCTGCATCTAGGAGTTTATTGGTCCCTTCAGGATTTGCCTTCAAATGGGATCCTAGTATATTCTAGTGCATTACCTACTTTAGAACTGATAATGTACTAGGGGTATGATACTAAAGGATTTAGTCACTCCGTTGGTTTATTAGCTTCCGTCAGAGTTTATGTCCTATAGTTGTTACTTGGCTTTATCCAAACATTATGCCCATTGGTGCTTTTCTTGTCTTTGATAGCACTTGATGTCCACTAGTTTGGATAAGAATCCATGATATGTGAGACTATAGGGTGGTAATCAATCAATGCTCAAAAAAGAAATAAGGGCTCACAAATGACTAATATAATGTAACATATAACTTGGAAAACGGGTTAAACAAGTAATTCATGTAAGTGGATTATAGAACAACCTAGTGTGTTTTTGAATAAGTGGCTTATGTGATTATATGATGCTATCCATAATATTTATATTGCGATGATTAACAACTTGGGTTATGAATTATCTAAGTCAATATAGCATGAAATTTTGATGCAATTTATGATCATGATAGTGTTTGTATAATTATTTACATTATGCAAGCATGATATATGTTTAGCATGATTTCTAAATTAAGTTATGGCCTTTCATGCTTGTGAATCCTAGTAGGGAAACAACATTGCTTACTCAATATGTAGCATACTAATATACCCATTTCTTTGGTCACCTACTCAATCTTATGAGCAAACCATCATGTGTAAGTTTTTAAAGATGACAGATAGTTGGCCTTCATTGTGTTAGGCTTTAGATCTTAATCATGAACACCATCAGATCTTTTGTAGGTCCTTAATCGTCTAGGGTTTTGAGTCTCACCTTATATATATATATATATATATCTCATCTCCTTTTTATTTCAGCATTTTATATATACTATTCTAATATACATTTTTGTTGTTTTGGGATCTAATGTGAACCCATTTATTAACACATAAGATTGGTATTTCTATAATATATATTATATGCACGCTATTTGTTGTTGTGGTTTTTTTAGTTTTCTTAAGCATATATCTAACATAGAATAGATGGTGGGGTGACACCCCATTTTTCTTACGTGTATTTGATATTTCCACTTCTACTATTTTTTTAATACAAAAAAATAGGCATTGAATAATGGGGGTGTTATACTAGTTGTGTTGGTCATATATGTTGATTCCTAGTCATGATAACCACATATGTTGAGATTATTAGTGATGCATGATCAAGAAATCAAGAATTAGAACCAATTATCCTTCATTTTGTAAGTTTCTTCTACAAATTTGAAGACCAACGGATCGTTATATTACTCGAAATGTAATAAACAAGCAACTAAGTTTCTACCTACATATGCATGGCATGCAAGGAGGGAGTGACCACTTGCATTGTGAGTTTAATGGAAGGCTTTTCGAGCATTATTAAGTGATTTAGCTATTTTATTAATTAATTAGTAAAGTTGGATAATAAATTTAGCATAGAGTAGCATAAAGTTAGCATAAAGGTAGCATAATATATTTTAGCTTGGAATATTTTGAATTATGGTTTTGCTAGTGTTGGAAAGGTTATAATCTAAATGAATGTCAAGCATATTGAAAAAGGCGAATTGAACTTAAATTGAAGATCAACATTGAAGTTGAAAACAAGTATATTCTGTGTGAGTTCAAACTCAAGCAAATCGAATATGTGTGAACGGTTTAGATTGAAAGTTTTAATCTCTTCGTCTGTATAAACTAAAGATTAATCCATATCTTTTCTACTATTCTTAATCCATATTTTCCTACCATAATTGCCATCAAAATCCTACTCTAATTTTTTGTTAATCCAAGCCCTAATTTGGTATACAAAATCGAATCTCTAACCCTTCCATTCAAAACCTTAATATTCTATGCCAACTAAATGAAACCTTATTCATTATTTTCGAACCAAACCCTAACGCTAACCCTAAACCATGAATCTAACCATCATCCAAGACCTAAGTTTAAAAACCAAGCATCATCATCATACCATAATCAAATTCATATGCTAATTAGTCCACACCATTGGAACCATCATCATTGTTAAACCATCATCACTGAATCATGATAATCACTCTTCTACCACATTCGAACCACTCTCATCCTTATTAAATCATGTTTGGATCTTTAATTTCTTAATTCCCCATCAATGAGCCTTTATCATAATATCTAAACTTAATTTGAGCCTTAATCCCATATAATTGAGAATTACACCCTCCTACACACATCATTTTTCATATGGAATATTTGGTATTTTAATGTGTTAATTGGCTCAAAGTATTGTATATATATTATGTGAAATATTTAGACTAATTATGAATGACCTAAGTCAAAGAAAATGTTAAAATGACTTAAATGTGGAATAATAAACCTAGAGGGTGGGTCATTATTACATATGGAGTATATTTGATTTAGACATAGATTTTTAGATATGCTGTTAGTATTCAAATTTTTGTAGTATTTACTAAATTTGGTGGTTATATGACTTATATAGAAAATTTTATTCCTAATTTTTGACGTTAGGATTTTTTTAGGATTTATTAATAATAACCCTAGAGGTATGACTATTATTACATGTATAAGATGATTGATTTATACCTTGCTTTTTGATATCTTTTCAATAATAATATTTTAGGGCCATGTACTAAATTTGGGGCTAAAATGAGTATTAAAGATGGATTTAGGCTTAGCATGTGAAATTAGGGTTTCTAAGTGATATATGGAATTTATATATTATTTTCTTAAGTAAAAATGTCATTTATTCCTCATTGTGTTTATAATATTTAATCTTTTCTCAAGTTTTTCTCTTTTGGATAGATTTTGCAGGAAAAGAAAAAAATGAAGAAATTCAAAGGAGAAATCGATGGAAAGAGAAAATGAGGCAAAGAACACATCAAGAGATATGGAATCAATGGAAGAAAAGACCACAAATGAAGAATATATATCAAAGGGAATATTGTGTTGAAATTTCATGAAGAAATAAGGAAGGAATAAGAAACACTCCCCCCCCCCCCCGTGTTTCATAAACACGGCCTGTGTTTTTCTATCGGCACACAAAATTTTAGCTTTTAAAATTCATTATTTGGCAGAGAGTTCAAGGAAAAACATGGGGGTCTCGTGTTTCATAACACGGACCGTGTTTTTCTTAAATTCTATAACCGTTCATGCAACGTTTCCCAGATATATTTCTAAAGTTTGAACATTCGAAAGAGGTTTTGGGGAGTTCAATTATGGGATTCTCTCTTTCTCTCTATACTCTCTAGATACCACATGTAATTTGTAATTCCAATTCTCTTTCTCTCGATTGTATTCAATTTAACAATCAAAACTCTGTAATTCAGGTCGATAAGTTTTTCTCCATTCCTCTTTTAATTGTAAGTTTTGATTTTTGATTGAATGAAAATAAATTCTCTTTATTGCATTATTATTTTTCTTATGTTTGGTGTTTCATTGTTAATTTATTTGTAAGCATTGATTTTAATTATAGATTATTGCATTTAATTGTGTGTTATTGCAATTATAGATAGTATAAGGTAGGAGGATTTGATGATGCAATTAGGGTTTCGGATATGAAAACGTAATTTGAATTCATGATTCTAGATGAAATTTAATTGAATTGATGGATGGAATTGAATGATCTTGTATCATAGATTAAGAATTTAAACTAATTATACTAATCACCTATCTTGTTTAGATCTTAATCTACGCTAGGATAACAGAATTAATACGTAATTGTTAATTAACGTTTCTAGAGTAGCAAAAGATTAATTATTAATCTTATCCATTAATTTGTATAATTGCATGATCCGAGCTTATGTGATTATGGTCGTATTTGACTGCTTTCCATTCATAATGGTGTCATTAATTGAATCTAGCATTCTTAACCTAGGTTATTAATTGGTTAGGTGATAAATTGAGAGCTTATTCAATTTATTAGAATTGAGAGAAAGCAAAGAGATGAATTATTATGAGTTTCTACAGGTCAACGTTAAATCATCTAGAATCATTCTTTTCTCCAGGATTATTTGATATCCTAATTCCATAATCAATACCTTCCTATCCTTATTTATTAATTAGTGAGTATAGTGTTTTATTATTTATCTATAGTTTAGATATTCATGATATAATTATATGTTATTGCATAACCAGGGTTTTAACATCGATTATGGAATTATTGATTATATACCATTCCTTGTGGGTTTGAATCCTTCTTGCCATATATTATGTATTTGGAAATTAGGATTTATATATTAAATTTGTTGTTCACACGACATTGCATCACTAAGGGAAAATATGGCCTTTTTCCTTAGGGGATGTCTCAATATTTATGTGGTGGTGTTTCTTGTATTTTAAATGATTATTTTAATTTGGATTATGTACCTTGTATATCAACATATGTGCCTTCATGATTATCTAGGGATAAATAACAATGAATAAGATATTAATCACTTAAAGTGAAAGATCATATGAGTTAGGATTATTGTACCTATTTATTCCACTAGATTATAATAGCGGTCATTAGCAAATTTCCTTAAGGTTGTACCAATATATTCCATGATAAAAGAATAGTGGCCAAGATAATTTTTTCCTAGGGTTGTATATTATTTATAGTATTCCACAGGATGTGAATTATGGGGTCCCCAATTTCAACCTAATAAAAAATGGATTATAAACTTACCAAATATGGAAATCTTTTAGTTGCTCTATGGATTCATCTCACAATATGATTTATAAGAAAAACTTTGTTGTTCTTTTTGGCCTTAAGTTTTATTCATTCTCTTTATCTATGATTATACTATTACCGTACTTAGTACATAGTATATTGATCATCATTCTCATGAGTGATGCACCTTCCCAAGAGTAGATTGCCTAAATGATTTGTGTAAGTTAATGAGGACCCATTTAATAACTTTACTACTTATGATGCTTTTCTTGGAGAGTAGTAATGATATTATTCGGTTTATTCTTTGGCATGGATAACTTTTGGGGAGTCTTAGTTTTGATGTATCCCTTTTTATATATTTTGGATATTCTACTTAATGTAAACCTCTAAAATCTTATAAAATTTTATGAATCCCTCTCATTCTCTGTTTTCATCATATATTTTGTACGATAAGTAATAATTTATATAGCTTGCTAAAAGGGAAAATTGTTGTACAAAAGACAACACATTACACCAAGTTAATCCCTGTGATCAAAGGAACTTATGATTTTCTTCCATATTATGCTGTTGTAAGGGGTTTTCATCATATTATAAGTGTTCACTATTTTTTATTATATTTGATGTAAAGATGATAAGGTAAGCAAGACTTATGTTGAGTACAGGTATAACACTCAACTATATTGTTATTATGTTTCCGCTAAAAGTAAAATTTTTCTATAGTAAAATTTTGGGATGTTACCTTATGACTCATGATAAGTCTTTCAAAATCCTTTTATTTAAACCTCTTCATAGACCCTTCCTTAGAAAATAAATTTTGTTATGAAGGCCTTTATTGTATGAGGATGGTAAAATCAACTTCCTCATTTTTTCGCAGCTCCTTACTTTGGATTTCCCTTTTGTTTTCCTCTGGGTGTCCAAATTTTCCCACTATAGTGATTCATGTCCCTTTAGATTCAAAACTACCACCCTAAACAGCTTCTCATCATCATAGGCCTTATCCTCAATCATTCTACAACACCTTAACTCCCATAATATGAAAACCTTAAGGTCGTAAGAGCCATCAAACTTAGGTATCTCCAACTTAATATCATTAAAGGAATTTCTTCTATTGTGTCTCCTAATTCATAGGGCCCAAGAAGAATCATTATAAAATGAGGTACTCATTTGGCACTTCAAATTCTCCTTGGCTTTGATGGGCTCTTCTTAGCACTCAAACATTGATATTTGGTATAAGAGCATCTAAAAGACCTTTTAACCTCTTTATATCATCTTTTATAGTCTTAATGGAGTTTTTCCTTCTTGGCATTTATGCCTTTTCAAGGGTCAAGCCTCTTGAAAAGAGTACATCTTCCATGGTTGCGTGAAGTTGAAGAGGTGAAATAGAGGCGAATTTAAGATTTAGGATTAAAAGATGGGAGGTCTATTTTGGAATAGTTGATGATAGTTTTGAAGGAAGGTTATGGTAGATAAATTTTTTTCTTTAGTTTTTTTAGCTTAAAAAAAGGTGTAAATGAAGGGAAAAAATTTAAATGCTCACAATAGCACCTCTCTCTTTACTCGAGCATTATAGTATATGTGTGTTTGTGTGTGAACAATGGATGTAGCAAAATATAATATTCCTCTTCATTACTCTTAGAACCATACTTAGTGGGAGTGTTGGGCTTTAAAAATACACTTTTAACTCTATAAAATCCTATTTAGTTATTACCTAGACAATTAGTTGTCTAATAGAATTGATTATCTTGCTGGAAATTAACTAAAGCTCATTAAGTTAGTTGAGCCTTTATGGGTGGGGGATTTTCAAAATTAAAAGGATTAGATGCTCTCTTCAATGTTCTAAGATATTATTAGGAATCATACAAAGTAAATTGCTTATTAAGTAATTATAGTTAGAGAAAGATTAGACAGGATCTTTAACCATGTTAAGCTAAAAATGGAAACATGCTGGAACTTCTATTCTTAATGGCTACCAATGAAAATGAGTGATGGATTTCTTGTTTAATATTTAGATTAAGATTAATTTAAGGACTTGAAAATTTCCATTTATCTTCCCAAGACTTCCATGTAGCTATTTTCTTCTATCTTTCTTGTTCTCTCTTAGATTTTTAAAATTTTGCTAACATATGGATGGGCGATTGATGGTTGATAGAGGTGTGCAAAACTTTTTTTAGGAGCCATATTAAGGCTAGTCATATTTGGGTAAAATGGATGACTAGCAAGGCTTGGAAACTCAACCCACTAACTTTATCCATGTTAGAAGAGTCTAAAGCGCTCCCAACATAGCAAAATTAAAATGTTAGTGAGTATAGTGATTAAGGGATGCTTATACGTAAATGTTCCCTACTTGTTTTGGTTTTTTTCTATGTTTCACTAGTTAAGTAATTAGTTCCTTGAGGTGTAAGGGAATGATATTACAGTTTAGTTTAGGTTTATAAATTGTAAATTTATTCATGATTGCATGATAGTAGTTGTGTTGTGGTAAAACATACCTTAAGTTGTGTTATTTTGAGAAAATATGAGTTTTATACACATCTTTGATCATTCATTAGAAATTTAGCAAGATTTTGTAGTTCAACATGATTAATATTATTCTTTTTATGGAATATCTTGTTATATGGTTGGTAATTGAGGTCTAAATCAAGTATGAAGTTGCAATTGTCTATCATTTGTATGCATAGCAATCAACTTATTTGGTTGAATTGATCGAATGGTCCTTAAAATATTTGAATGGTTAGCCAAACCATTCAACTGGTTTGTTTGAGGTGAATTTGATTTATTATTGATTTAAACCCATCAAATGATTTTCCCAAACATATTCATTAATATTTAGAATTGTTAAATGGTTAGCTAAACTATTTGATTGGTTCACTTGTGAAAATCTATTGGCTTGTTTTGCAATACCCTAAATTTATCTAACCAATTTTGGGTAATAAATAATTTAACTTAACTGTAACCCTAGATTATTGATAAATTAATCTTCTTCTAATTCTAGAATCTTAAATTTAAACTTAATTTTAATCCTAACCCTAAAAGTTATTTTCTTTCCCCTATTTTCCTTCTCGTTCTCCCTTTCCTTCTACTTCTCCTTAACATTTTTTCTTCTCTTCTTTTCCCATTATTTATTTTTATTTTTCCTCTTCAGGCCAAGCCACATTCTCTTGCAAGGCTTTCCCTTCCCAACTGGCTTTACACCTGCAACTTATCTTACAGCTACTAGACCTAGCATCATCATACCATCTGTCCCCTCCTAGACCTCCTTGATCCATTAACTTTAAGAGTTTCTTAATTTCGAACCTCACTTCCCTCCCTTATAAATAACCCTATTTTCCTCTCTTTATACTTCACTTTTTAATTATCATATCCTTTCTCTGGACTCAATCATCTTTTCTTCAACTTTTTTATGTGTTATCTGCTTTCATCAATATTTTATTATAGCTAAGCTTTATGTAGAATATATAAACTCACACAACTTAGCTTATGTTGCATTGATACATGTAACTCCACCCTCATAGTGTAAAAAACCCATGCAGATCACTCCTTAGCTACGTCAACTCCTCATGTAAGAAAACCCTAATCTGTGACATCATATCACATAACAACCATCAAAGCATCCATACCTTATGTGAGTCAACCTTCTATTCTCAACATCCCTAGCTAAATGACATCCTAACGCCAACAACACTAATTACATTACAACCTCACATAACCACCCTTAAGCTATGCCACTCCTTCACAAAACACCCACCCAAATTACACTACAACATCACATAAGACTCCAATAACTACACCATTAACTAGCACAACCCAATCTCATTTACACCACCACCTCACACCACCCTCCACCTTACTCAATCAACCACTCATGCAGCCCCCTTTAAGTAGTGTCCAAAACCCATGCAAAAACCTTAATAGGTTCATTACATCCTTACACAACCACACCTTAGTTGTATAACATTTCCAAGTAACTAGCTTTATTCACGTTGAGTTGCATTTAGTTTTATTTTTCTCCATTTTCCATTCTCCTTTACCATACATTTTATAGATATTTTTAATAATTTATTGCCATGTATATTTATTGATTTTTACCTGATTTTCTACTAGTATTAAATAATAATTCTTAGGTTTATACATTATTAAAATTAGAGGCAATTTTAGTAAGAATACATATCATAACTAAGGATTTGTTTATAATGTGTAAATTTGTATAAAAAATCATTTTTGGTACTATTATATAGATAATGTTATGATGATAATATTGTTTTATCATATATTGTGTTGTATGATGCTAAAGTGAGAACAATGCAAGAGCAATGAATTTTATACTTAAATTTTTATCATATTGTTTTATATGTCATTGATTATTTTCTTAAAGAATAGTTTCAAAGGTTTAAAACTAATCTTAACTAGGACTCATAGGTTTTTTTTTATGAGAATATGGGTGTATTAGCTATCTTAATGGTATTTTGAGTCATTATAGTTTACACATAGAATCTTTGGTACTTTAATATGTTAATAGATTAAAAAATAGGATAAATGTATTATTTGTGATACTTAAAGTAATTATAAGGGGTGTAAGTCTAATAAAATGATAAAATGATTTAAATTGGGAACAATTACCGTAGAGGCGGGGTAATTATTATATGTGTGAAATTTTGGAGTTAGACCTTGATTTTTGCATACGATTTTGGTTATAATATTTTAAGAATTTACAACAAATCTAGTGTTTTTATGAGTATTATGAAAAATTTTATGCCTAACCTATGAAATTAGGGCTTTGTAGGGAATTGTAAATAGTAACATTAGAGATAGGGTTGTTATCACATGGGTACAACATTAGAGTTAGGTGATGATTTTTGGATATCTTTTTAATGATAAAATTTTAGGAACATTATCAAAATTTTGTTGTTAAATGAGTATTATAGAATAATTTAGGATTAACTTATGAAACAAGGGTTTCTTATGGGAAATATGACCTTTTTTGTTAAATTATGTCATATTCATCATGTAGTTGTATCATATGTATCTAGTATATTTATGTTAAGTTGAGGTTATATACCATGTATGTTTATATTTTTATTTTCCTAATGATATTGAGATAAATAATAGTTTAGTAAGACATTAATCGCTTAATGTGAAAGATCATGTGAATTAAGATTGAGTTACTCAGTGTGTCCTCTCATATAATAATAGTGGCTAGGAGAATTTTTCTAAAAAAGATGCATTAGATTATTCCACTAATGTAAGGATATTAGCCAAGAGTGTGTTGCCTAAGGAGGTGTTAGTTACATTCTATGAAATAATAATAGTGGCCACATGTGTTTTATCCAGGGAAGTGCTTCAAATTTATTTTACTAAATTAAACATAATGGGGTCATGAACTCAACATAAATAATGAACGGATTATGGATATACCAAATAATGAAATTCTTATTATGTTATCCTCTCATATAGCATCATGTTTAACCCACACGCATACTTATTCTTCTATGTGACCTTATGTGTTCTATATAACCTAAATATTACTATAGTGTTAACATACACAATATATAGTGTAATGATCATAATTCTCATGAGTGCTACTCAATTACATGAGTAGAAAACTAATATGATATTGTGTAGGTCAATGAGGTCCCCTTGGATGAGTTTGTTGCTTATGATATTTTACTTTGGGAGAAGTGATAATATCATCTTTAGGTTTGTATGTAGAGTCATGTTATCTGGTTACAAGTTTTTTTTCGATACCTTTTTGGACTATTTCTTCCAATATATCACATTTGATGTATTTTGATATTATACTCAAAGTTGACATCTAAACTCTTATATAAGTTTAAGAAGATCTCTCATTCCTTACTCATCATGTCTTATGTTTTCAAATTTTTTACCATAGATTTATTGTAAGGATGGTATAATAAAAAAAACTTATATCAAGTATAGTGCTAACATCCAAGTATATTGTTATTACACTTTTTCTAAAACAAAATGTTTCAGTAGTAAATTTCAGAGTGTGGTAAGTTTGGTTCAATTGATAAAATAGTCTTTAGAACAATCAAATGGTTAAAAAATTAATCAATTGGTTTTGAAGGGGATGCTAGGGTTTGGCTATGTTAAACCAATTAATTGTTTTCAACGGGGATGATAGGGTTTGGCTATGTTAAAAATATCAATTGGTCTATATAACTAATCAACCAGTTTTAACTATAATGCTTTATTTGTTTACTTTGAACCTCGTAGTTCTATGAAACTTGATATTATATTATGACATGATTCTTAGATGATGGAAATTCACTTCTCAATGTTACTTAACTCAATTAGTGGATCAAATTGATCAAGTATTGATGACATAACCACTAAGTCACCTAGAATGGTTATGATGGATAATTTAGAGCGATTATGTGGTTATGGTGGACTTAGTATGCTATATAGGCCTTATTTGGTATATAAATTGATCAATAAAATAATCACTTAAAGAGGAAAATTACGGAGCACTATATAGGTCTAAAGTATTAGGTCCTTCATTACCTACCTGGGGTTAATTTGCCTTCGAACATATTTATTTACATTTAAACACCTTCAAATGGGATCCTATTTGATCTCGATTCCTTTCTTAAACTAGAAACTAATGATCTACTAGGGGGTATAAACACTACAAGTATTGGTCTCCTAAGTGGTTTAATTAGCTTCAATAGGACTTTATGTTCATTAGTAGTTCTTTTATCATTGAGTGAACTTTTTTTCCATTATTGGTTCTCTTGGCATTGGTTGGAATTTATATCCTTCAGTTATTGCTTTTTCTTGAATGGTGGACAAACCAAAACATTTCTTCAATGAGAAAAGAAACATATATAATCAAGTAAATGGATTATATTATACTGTAATATAATTCTTATGGATGGTTAAGTGAAATGGACCTTGGAGGTTTTCTTGTGTTTTTCACCAGTTGGTTTGTCACTTAATATGTTCTTATATTTATATCCATGACTCATTATATTTATAAAAAATTGATTAATTAAGAATTTCATATACTTGATGTGAAATATGACATTCTAAGAATCCCTTTTCTATTATTAAGCATGATGGTATCTTCTTCCATGTGCATGATTAGTTTACCGTGATGAGACTTCCATGTTCATTAAGCACATAAGTTGTCATACTACTACATATGTATGATAATGTGTGTTAGTATGATCTCAATGTGTCTTCCCACGACCATACACGTATCATGATTCAACAAGAGTAGGTAAATTAACTTACTCAGTATATAAAATACAAATGAGCCCATTTGTTTGGTCACATGTTTAATCTCACAAGTAGAGAACCATGTATAGGTATTTAAGGGTCGTCAATAGTCCATCTATTATGTATTTGGCATAGGTTAATTGAGCGTGGAATTTTGGCAGTCATTAGTTTGTTGGTCTTTAAGAGACCTAAGTTTTTTAGTTTCAGTTCATTCTTATGACATCTTCTTTATGTATTTTGGATCATTTTGGACCCGACATGGTCATGTTTCTTAAACCCTAATTCTTATTATCTTTTATGATATCTATTTTGCATACTATGTTCTTTATGTTTTTGGTTGGTTACATAACCTTGTATCTGACATGGGATAGATGGTAAGACATCTATATGATGTCAGGTACAATGATAACATCTTATTTTCTTAGGCGTATTTTCTTATTTCATCCTACATAAATGTTTTAACAATGAATTTTTTAAAATAGTGAAAAATGAGGGTATTGTAGGTTCGTACCAAACCTTTTTTTTAAATTATCTTGACTTCTCAAAAGTTTTAAGGTAATAGCCTAAGTTTGTTTTAAGGTGCTTGGGTTTTTAAATTCCCTAAAGATTATTTATAGTCAAAATTTAAGAATTTTAAAACTAGATGTAATTGTTAGATTTAAAACCATAACTATCTTTTAGCCTATAATGATCTATAAGCAAGAGTGGGTTTGGGAATGCGCTATAAACGGCCTTTTTTTTTGTTTAATGGTTGTGAGGGCCTTGGTGCTCAATGATTCTATCATTCTTGATTAACTTTAGTCCTTAAGAAGTTTTATGGTTGCCAATTATTATTTTGAGTGCATCAAAGCATTCATGGAGAATATTAGCGCCTATGTGGAGGGCTAAATTCAGACTCTATAGCCATCGCCACTAGTACCAGCACTAGTTAAAGAGGATTAGCTTAGGATGGATAGAAGTGACCATATGTTGATCTTTGAGGGTTAGAAGGAACTTGATGTTATAGAAAGGTAGATGAAAGGCATACAGAAGAGCTTCATCAGTTGTAGTTATGCAGTGGATATGAGGGTCCATGTGTAGTGTAATACTTATGGGGTTGAGCGAACCTGTGGTGAAGGAGGTTCCAACATAAGGAGTGAGAGCTTACTACTTGGAAAAATTTCCTTGTGGCACTCTGAGCTAGATTTTACCTTACACATCTCTATATGAAAGTATGATGAGTTTATGACACTTTAGAAACAAGGTATGATAGTAGGGATTATTATATGAGATTCGTGGATGTGATCTAGTTCATCTTGGATGTAAAGGCTAATTAGGTAATGTAGGTTCAAAATTTCATGATGGATATAGAAATAAGATATCAAGAGCTACTAGTTAAAGTTTCCCCACATGACAAGATTGGTATGTACAAGAAGGTCCAAAGGTTTCTTCAGGTATTCTAGACAAGAGTGTCGATTAGGCGAGAGGAGAAAGTTTGAGGGTCATTAGCATCTCGATGGTTGGAAAAAGGTGTATTCTAGAGGTAGTGTACTGCTTAGGCATGGTAGAGTTATAAGGTTAGTACCCTTAAAAGGAGGTCATTCAAAAGAACATTTAAGGCAAGTTATTATCACTACAAGCGTTGTAGAGTTGGATACCTTAAGGATAGGATTGCATGTTCTCGATTCTACAGAGGAGTGACCTTAGTAGTTAGTGGAGTAAAGTTCCTCTTATACATCATAGAGGTTTAATTGTGTGGCTTTAATGTCATCATTTAGATGTGTTGTGGATCAATACTAATTCGGAAAAATAAGATCTAATTAGAATCAATTAGAACACACAAGAATTGAGAAAAGAATAACACTCAAGAATACATATTGGGGAAACAGATGATCTTATTGATATGAAGTAATTGTGATTACAAATAGAATCAAAGAAATTTTCACATAAATCACTCAATAAATCAAGGAATTACTATAGAAATCAATAGGAGAAGAAGACGGCGTTCGCTCTTCGAATAGGGTTCTAATCGCATGGTATTTATACTATACGAAACTATCATTAGCAAAGACCGAAGCAGAGCAAAAAACCAAAAAACACGGACCGTATTTATTAACATGGTACCCCTGTGTTTATTTTCTGTCTCTCGGCTTATCACGGAAACATAACATATTTTCCTGATGAAACAACACGGATCGTGTTTCATAAATACGGGCCCCTGTGTTTCTTTCCAACTTTGATAGTTTTTAGTATTTCAATCACAACTTCTTCATCTGACCTTTGATCGAGCTAATTCTTGATGCGTTGGAAAGTTAACAGAAAGATCTGCAACTTTTATTTTAAGTAAATTTCCAATTTCTAATTTATTCAAGGTTAAATATTCATATATTTCCAAAATAGCTCACAGTTCTACTCCAAATTCCTCCGAAACACTTCACACACCAATCCAAGCTATTCTACACACCAAATACGAGTCACAAGCTCACAGTTCTCCACCTTGACAATGTTTTTAAAGTAGCTAGCACCAGGAACACAAAAGGCCATCTGTAAAAACCCCTAGGCCCCAAAAGGCCCTCATGGTACACAAACACCAACCAAGTTCCAGCAATGCTCGAACTTGCTCACTGTCAATGGCTTCGTTAGCATATCCGCTGGATTCTCGGCAGTAGCCACCTTCTCCAACACAACCTTGCCTGCAACAATAGTACCTCGGATGAAGTGGTACCTGATATCAATGTGCTTTGTCCAATGATGGAAATAATTCTAATTCTTTGCCAAACATATAGCACTTTGACTATCCCTACGTACAATGTGAGCACCATGACCAAATCCAAGCTCACAAATGAAACCACTTAGCCATGAAGCTTGTTGAAAAGCCTCAGTCATAGCCATATACTCAGCCTCAGTAGTGGACAATGCAGTCACATCTTGCAAAGATGACCTCCGGCTAATTGTCGAACCACCAAGACAAAACACATAACCTCCAGTACATCTCCTATTATCAAGATCTCCACCATAATCAGAGTCAACAAACCCTATCAACGCATCATTTGACCTTCTATACTCCAAAAAAGATGATGCAATACCCTTCAAGTACCTCAGAATCCACCTCACCGCTTGCCAGTGAGCCTTCCCAGGATTCGCCATATATCTGCTCGCAACACTCACAGCTTGAGCAATATCTGACCTCGTACAAACCATAGCGTACATCATGCATCCCACAGCATTAGAGTGGGGAACTGTGGCCATAAAATCCTCCTCATCTTTAGATTTGGGGCAATCTAAAGTAGACAATCTGAAGTGAGTAGCCAAGGGAGTACTAACCGGCTTGGCATCAATCATATGAAACCTCTCCAACACCTTGTTCACATATTTCTCTTGTGACAAGTAAAGACACTTCTGTCTGCGGTCTCGAATGATCTCCATGCCAAGGATCTTCTTCATAGCTCCCATATCCTTCATCTTAAACTCAGTCTTCAGCATTGTTTTCACCTTGTTAACTTCAGACAGATCTTTTGCTGCAACAAGCATGTCATCGACATACAACAAAAGATACACCAGAGAACCATCACCAACCTGCTTCAAGTATACACATCCATCGTAATCATTCCTGGAGAACCCATGCTTAATCATAAACTGATCAAACCTCTTGTACCATTGTCTAGGCGACTGCTTTAGACCATATAGTAACTTCTTCAATAAGCACACATGATCCTGCTTGCCTTCAACAACAAAGCCATCTGGTTGGCGCATATAGATCTCCTCCTCAAGCTCGCCATGTAGAAAAGTTGTTTTAACATCCAATTGCTCTAACTCCATATCCTGCATAACCACAAGCACAAGCAAAGTATGAATAGAAGTATGCCTTATAACAGGGGAAAATACCTCGTTATAGTCTACACCAGGTATCTGACTAAACCCACATGCAACTAAACAAGCCTTTTACCTCGGTCCCTCAACACCTGGAATTCCCTGTTTGAACTTGTACACCCACTTGCAGTCAAATATTTTCTTCTTCCTAGGTTCCTTCACAAGTTCCCATGTCTGATTCTTCCATAGAGATTGCATCTCCTCTTCCATAGCAGCACACCACTGAGCAGAATCAGCACTAACAATGGCATCTGAGTATGACATTGGTTCCTGTACATCAACTACAGTCTCAACACTAGCCAAAGCATAACCTGCTAACTCCTCAAAGCCATACCTCACAGGAGGCTTCATAACCCTCCGTGGTCTACCGGGAGCAATGCCCCTTTGCTCCACCTGCTGCCTGGATCTACCCACTTCAGGAATAGTGGGTCTCACACTAGAAGAGTCTGAATGATCCAAATCAACCTTTACCTCCACCTTATCCGTGACACCATGCAGATTCTTCTACTCCACCTCTTCAGACAATCTATCGAAAGAAGACTTAGTCTTTTGGAGGAATAAAGACTCATAGAAGGTAACATCCTTGCTTGTCAAAAACTTGGATGCAGCTGGGTCCTATAACCTGTACCCCTTCACACCAGATGTATAGCCAAGAAAGATGCACTTCTTGGCTCTAGGATAGAGCTTTCCATCATTCACATAAGCATAGGCAGGACATCCAAAAATATGTAAATCAGAATAATCAGCTAGTTTGCCAGACCATACCTTCTCAGGTGTCTTCAAATCAATGGAACGATTGGGTGACCTGTTCACCAAGAATGCCACCATGTGAACTGCCTCAGCCCAAAAATCCTTACCTAATCGAGCTTGTGACAACATACATCAAGCCTTCTCTAATAGGGTTCTGTTCATCCTCTCAGCAACCCCATTCTACTGTGGTCTTCCATCACAAGTGCGATGCCTAGCAATAACATGGTCCTCACAATACTCAGTGAAACTATGCTCCACAAACTCAATGCCATTATCTGTCCTGAGACACTTCACTTGTCTCCCAATCTGCTTCTCTAGTAAAGTCTTCCAATACTTGAAAACTTCAAAGACATCATTCTCATTTTTAATAAAATAAGTCCATAACTTCCTAGAGAAGTCATTAATAAATGTTAGTAGGTATCGTGAACCACCCTTGGAAACCACCCTTGTAGGACCCCACAAATTAGAGTGAACATAATCTAGAGGCCCCTTTGTACGATGTGTAGCCTTTGAAAAACTAACCTGCTTCTGCTTGCCAAACACACAGTGCTCACAGAAATCCATAGTACCTGTACTCTTTCCATCCAACAACCCTCTCTTGGAGAGTTCAGTCAAGCCTTAGACACTCATGTGTCCAATTCGCATATGCCAAAGTCTAGTAACATCCGATTCAAACATACTCGATGATGTTACCACAGCTGCTCCCTCAATAGTGGAACCAACAAGCTCATATAATGTCCTGATCCTCTTGCCTTTCATTACAACAAGAGCCCCTCTAGTAATCCTCATAGTGTCATCCTCGATCACACAACAATATCCATTACAATCCAAAGAACTCAATGAAATCAAGTTCCTGGTCATCTCAGGGACATGTTGAACATTAGACACTGTTCTGACCACACCATCATGCATCTTCACCTTCACTTTCCCAATCTCGAAAACTTTGCATGCAACATCATTACCCATCAGAACTACTCCACCTCGAGTCATCTTTTAAGTCTAGAACCAGTTCCTGTTGGGACAAATATGGTAAGAGCATCCAGAGTCCAAGATCCACCTGTCCATAATCTTGGTTTGACTATCAGTGACAGTCAACATACCACCATCACTATCATATTGAGCTATAGCAGCATCATCCTTTGTGCCAGATGATTCACCAGGTTTATCTCCAGATATCCTATTAGGATAAAACTTCTTGATATGACCCTTCTTGTGACATCCATATCACATGACATTCTTGGATCTGTTATTCTTTAACTTTAATCTATACTTCTTCTTCTTATCACCAATACCCCATTCCTGAGTTCTGCCCCTAGCTACAAGTCCCTCACTATGTGAGTCACTAGAACCACCTCCAGTCAACTGATTCTCAATCAGTTCCCATTGTAGCAGGGGAATCTTGACATCATCAAGAACTAACTCATCATCCTTCCCATACAGTATGGTCTCACAAAAAATGTTTGTAATCAGTAGGCAAAGAACACAACAATGTAATAGCAAGATCTTCATCCTCCAATTTAACATTTATATTCCTCAGATCCATAATTATAGAGTCAAATTCATCAAGATGATATTTTAAGGATTGTCCCTTACCTAATTTTAACTTATACAACTTGCTCTTCAATAGAAGACGATTCGTCACCGACTTCATCATGTATAGAGACTCCAGCTTGAGCGAAAGGGATGACGTTGTTATTTCTTTAGCCACCTCACACAAGAACTCATTAGACAAACATAACTATATGGTGGAAAGAGCCTTTTGATCTATCTCCTCGAATTTCTCATCTGTCATCGAATCGGGCTTCTTTGATATCCCGAGTAACGCCTTCTCCAATGCATTCTGAATCAGGATTACCTTCATCTTCAACTTCCATAAGCCGAAGTTCACATACCGATCAAACTTCTCTATATCAAATCTTGTAGACATCCCGAATATGAATCCTATGCTCTAATACCAATTTGTTGTGGATCGATACCAATTTGGAAAAATAAGATCTAATTAGAATCAATTAGAACACACAATAATTTAGAAGAGAATAAAACTCAAGAACACAGATTGGGGAAACAGATGATCGTATTGATATGAAGTAATTGTGATTACAAAGAAAATCAAAGAAATTCTCACATAAATCACTTAATACATCAAGCAATTACAATAGAACTCAATAGGAGAAGAAGACGGCGTTCGCTCTTCGAATAGAGTTCTAATCGCATGGTATTTATACTATACAAAACTGTCATTAGTGAAGATTGAGGCGGAGCGAAAAACCAAAAAACATCGACCGTGTTAATAAACAAGGTACCCCCGTGTTTATTTTCTATCTCTCAGCTTCTCACGGAAACATAACATATTTTCATGATGAAACAACACAGATCGTAATTCACAAACATGACCCCCCGTGTTTCTTTCTAGCTTTGATAGTCATTAGTATTTCAACCACAACTTCTTCATATAACCTCTGATTGAGATGATTCTTGATGCATTGGAAAGATGACGGAAAGAGATGCAACTTTCATGTTCAGTACATTTCCAAATGCTAACTCATTAAAGGTAAAATATTCACATCTTTCCAGAACAGCTCACAGTTCTACTCCAAATTTCTCCGAAACACTTTACACACCAATCCAAGCTATTCTACACACCAAATACGAGTCACAAGCTCACAAGATGGATTTGTTAGGGATGCAATGAGTATTGATAGATTACATAGGAACATGTGGTTTTTTAAGGACAAAAGGTTGTTAGGGTTCTTGAAAAAGATGTAATCCATCCCCTCTATAGAGTTTGTGTTGTCTATCACTATAATTACCCCTATTTGGAAAGAGTATCATCTCTTCTCATTTTGTTTTTATGGTGCTAATGTTGTTGAGTCTCCTCTAGGTTGGATTCCACTAATTCAAAAGTATCTAGATGCATTTTTTTTATGCGGGTATACCATCAAATTATTGTTAAGAACTAATTCGAAATCATGATTACCATACCATATGATACATATAGAGACAAATAAGGTTAAGGCTTCGTTAGAGAATTTACTATAGAAAGGCTTCAATTGACTAAGTGTATTGCCCTAAGAAGCATTATTCCTCTTCCTCAAAATAAAGGACAGGAGTGTGAGGTTGTGTATTAACTATTGAGAACTGAATCGGGTTACGGTAAAGAACTATTATCCTCTACCTTGCTTCAATGATCTGTTTGACTAGCTTAAAGAAGCTATAGTGTTTTTAAAGATTGATTTTTCTTAGGCTACCATTATTTGAGGATCCCGGAGTAGGATATTACAAAATCTACTTTTTGAACCAGATAAGCCAATTATGTGTTCATAGTATGGCCTTTTAGATTCATTAATACATCGATAGTGTTCATTAATCTCATGAATTATATCTTTAGATAGTTCTTAGATTAGTTCATTTTGGTTTTCATTGATGGCTTTCTCATCTACTATGTGAGATCATAACGTGTATGTTTGTGTGTAGTCTAGCATAAATTGATGTATACACAAGTTCAAGAAGTTTAAATCCAAAAGGAGATCAGGTAAACAAACACGATGGACCTATGTTTGTGAACATGAACCATGTTTTCTTTCCATACTTAATCCTATGATGTTTGGGAAAAATTCGATACATATTGAAAAGTAAAATAAAGTGCAAGTGTTTGTAAACATGAACCATGTTTTATTTCTTTTTCTACCATTGTTTTATGTCAGTGACATACTTCTATAAATAGATATGTATGAAACCCTAGTCGATGTGGTATAACGTCAAACTGAGTCCAAACCCTCTCCCATTGTATTCTTATATGTTTTGAGAGAATTGTATATTCAGTGATATTGTAAGGATTGTTTCATTATTATTATTATTATAATCACTAGTTTTGTATGTTGAAAAGATCATAGTTGTTTCCCTTAATTTTATTGTGTTAAGACTATTCTCTTAATTAAATCTTTTAATTTCATAATGTCTTATTAGATCAGGTCTTGGGAATTCACATTTGGTGAATTTCTGATATAAAACGATTCCAAGATTTTAAAGATTATCTTATGCATCACGAAAGAAGGAAGCAGGGGTAAATTTTGAAGATAATTATTTACCCTAAAATATGGATATCATTGGAAAGATTATTAAATCACGAGTCCAACACATCTTTCGGATCTCAAATCCAAGTTTTCTACACAAATTTATGACTTTTTTTCATATGTGTGTCAAGTTGAATTTTTACACACTCATGGATAAAGTGTCATAATTAGCATTATGGGCATCATTATCTTTTCATATTTATTAGCTAAGTTGTTGCTAACTTATTTGATAATTATTTTAGGATATTAGTTACTTAAGTTATTTTCTTAATCTTTAAGAAATTAGATAGTGTTTATCTTTTATATTATGATGTATCTTATCCTTTTAAAATATTGTTAGGAATCAATTATAATTATCATAGTAGATTACTATTTACATGAATAGTGTTGTGAATAGTGATTTCATTAGTGTTTATGTCACTTGAATTTAGTTTATCTTATTATTGAGAAGGTGGATATTATTCTATAAATATCATATGTAAAGTCATTATTTGAGAGGGATAGTTGAATTGAGTTATTAAATCAAGTCTTCTCTCATCCAAACCCTATGTGAGTTTTGTTTTTCTATGTTTATGTTATCTTTGTGATTCGTAAAATAGATTTATCTCTAAATTATCTTATCTATATAAGTGATAATTTAGAAACACTCTATACCTTTCCTATGTGGGGTTGTATAGAGTTATCTAGTGAAGTTTACTATGTGTCTCTTCAAGAGAGATCCTTTGAGAGTTATCTATATGAGGCGTTCAAAGCTAGTTTGAAGAATTGCTTTGTGTGATCCTTCATCCATATCCTTAACTTAAAATTCATCCATTGTTTATCATTATAAAATTATATAAAAGTGGAGAATTTTGAAACCACTCATTCCGCTAAACATCAATTTATTTCCATATAATTGGTATCAGAGCTTTGTTGTTTGATAAATATATATTACGATGGCATCTAGAAGATTTGAAATTTAGAGATTTGATCATTCTATCAATTTCTAGTTATTAAAATTGAAGATGATGACAATCATTTCTCAAAAGATATTGGAAAAAAGCATTATCTATGAAAGCATGGAGGCCATAAATGATGTTTGATGAGGAGTTTGGAAATATTGATTTGAAGGTCCTATTAATAATATAATTTTGTTTCCAAACAATGTTTTCCAAGAAGGAGGAACAAAGATAACTATTGCTGCCTTGTGGTTGAAGTTAGAATCCTTTTATTTGATAAGATCTATAGCAAATTGTGTATCTTGGAAGAGTTGGCTTCATGATTTGAAATTTGGTGAGGGTTTTTCCTCAAAATCTCATATTGACAAAGTTGACTCTATAGTTATGGATTTGTGTATTATAGATGTTAAATTTGATGATGAGGATCTAGCTAATATAGATGAGTTAGCTTCACTAGTTATTCTTTTCTTATGATCTATGGTAGGCTTATTGCAATTGAAGAAATGCCTTAGGAGAAAAAACTAAAGAATTTGGATGACCCCAAATCCAAAGTGGTTATGGTGCCTTAGTTAGTCACTGGTTCTTACTATGTAGATGTGGGATGCTTCAAGTATGATGTGATTAGTACCAATCTTAGTACTACTTGTATTCTAAGCATGTGTGTGGTGAGTACCTTGAAGACATCTTGGTCAGATGTGGTGTAGATTTTGGCGTACTTGGTGTATACTATAATGGAATTTATTGAGTATATGTTGTTCATTGCTTTGTTGATTTGCTACTATGATATTGGTTATGAATTTGATGATCAATGGTACACTAGTTTGCCAATGTTAAACCTAAGAGATTCTAAGGTTCTATGGTTAACTATGATTAGAGTTGATAATACTACTTGGATTGGAGTGTTAGCTTAAAAATTAGGGATGATACGAGGAATTACATATGAGGTTGATCTAGTGTGTGTGCCAATAGAGCTATTGCTTGCTCATATTCATTTTCCTATTGCTTGATATTACTAATATTGTGTTAAGGTGGAGATTGTGAGATCATGACTTGTATTTTTGTATGTAATCTAACATAAATTGATGCATACAGGTGTTGAGAGAATTTTAGAGCCAAAACGAGATCAAGTAAGAAAACATGGAGGCCCCATGTTTTCTTGACATACTTGATCTTGTGTTAGTTTTGAAAAAGAGGGATATGGAAAAACATGGGGGCCAAGTGTTTGTAAATATGAATAATGTTTTTTTCCTATTTCTACCACTCTCTTTTGCTAGTTACGTGCGTCTATAAATTAATGCATATGAAACCCTAGGTGATGTGGTACACCGTTGAAGTCTTTCTAAACCCTCTTCTCTTGTATTCTCTTAGGTTTGAGAAAATTAAATATTGAGTGATATTTTGAGGATTGTTTGATTCACCTTATACTAACTATTTTTGTACATAGTAAAGATCATAGTTGTTTCCCTAATTGTTATAGTGTTCTGATAGTTCTATCAATTAAATCTTATAATTTCTTGATTTCTTGTTAAATCAGGTCTTTGGGATTCAAATTTAGTTAAATGCTTTCCCCCACATACTTTGATAACAATGAGAAGCACGAGCAACACCTAAGATAAACCTTAGCACTTCTAAGAGAACACTAATTGTATGTTAAACACTTGAAGTGTGACTTTTGGCTGGATCAAGTAGGATTTCTTAAGCAAATGATCTCGAAGGATAGTGTGTTAGTAGACACTTCAAAGGATCAACAAGTTTTTGAGTGCCTAGTACCAACATTAGTTAAGGAGTTATGTAACTTTCTTGGACTGATTTTTTTTACTTTCATAGGTTTGTCAAGGATTTCGCTAAGGTAGCTCACCCCGTGACCCTGTGAGTATTTCGCTAAAGAAGACTTCACATTTCCAAAGGGATGAAAATAGTACTTTGGTATTCCATGAGTTGAAAAGTCACTTGACTTCAACATATATGTTTACATTACCAAGTATATCAGACAAGTTTTAGATATATAGTAATGTTTTTTAGCATATCGTGGGTTGTGTGCTAATGCAATAAAAAAGCATAGTGGATTATGTTTCCCATTACATGAAGATTCATGAGCACACCCACTTGACATTATTTAGATCTTGTCACACTAGAGATTACCTTAAACATCCGAAGGCATTGTCTTTATAGTAACCGGTGCAAGTTTTATATGAATTATAAGAGTCTCAAGCACATTTTCACTCAGTAAGAGTTGTATTTGAGATAGTATAGAGGGTTGCTGTTTGTCAAGGATTATTATCTTTAGTTTACCAACCTTATGGATAAGGCCAATATAGTGGAATTTTTTCTTCACCAAGAGACACCCTAGTACTTGAGTACATTTGCATTGTGGTATTCCTTGTGTTAGGAAATCAGAGAGATAAGGATTGAGTTGATCACTATTGGTAGTTTGGAAACAAGGATGAGCGTCTTTACAATGTAACCTAAATATTTGATGAGATTTGAGTTAGTTAAACTAATGATATCAAGCTTGAGAGGATCATATGATGGAGTACTAAGGGTAGATTCTAAGGATTCCAAATCTATGAAGACAAGAGTATTTGATATTAGGGAATGTGGTGTTTACCACATAAATGTGTTTAGATAAAGAGAAAGATCATTGAGGAATGTTGTTGTACCGCATATTCCATTCACCTTGTAGGGGATAATCTTTATATGCACTTAGGGAATGTGTATCAGTGGTATCGTTTGAAACTGGAAGTAGTCAAGTTTCTCATTTGATACTTGGCATATTAGAATGAAAATATCGAGCATAAGAGAATAGCAAGGCTTGTATAATTGCTATAAGTTCCAGAGTAGATGTGAGATAGTATATGTAATACCCCATATTTTTAGAAAACTAATCATTTAATAAATAGCTTTTATTTGAAATAAAATTAGCTTGTAAAATTATTTATTTTATTTATTTTATGGATTTTAGAGTATATAAATTAGGATAAGATTATTTAATAAATTAGATATAAATATTCTGCTAATTATCATATTATTTTCATTTAAATAAATTCCCAAACTAATATTTTACCAAATTTATCCTTTTTAAACTAATATATTAGATTATAATAAATTTAATTATTAAATTAAACAATTTATCAAGAATATAACATTTTTTGATTTTATAAATTAATTTATTTTATTTTCCCCATTTTCCATTCCTTCTTTCCCTTTTTCCTTTTCTTCTCTTCTTTTTTTTTCCTTTTCCCCCTCCTTTGGGCCGCCAGACCGCCCGACCTGCTTTCCCCCCCTCCTAGTGCGCTGGGCCATAGGCCCATTCCCCCAGCCCCTGCTCCTCCTCGCACGTCGTCCCTCCAGCCTAGCTGCCTTCCTTATTTTATTTTTCTGGACTGGCCGACTCCCTTCTTTTGCTACGCCGGTCTAGCAGCCCACCATCCCTTTCTTCTTCTCCTCTCTTCTTCTCCCACGCCCGACCATTTCTTCTGCCATGGTCGAGCATATCACCACCTGCAACCTGGCCACCACCTACCTCCCTCTCCCTCTCTCTCTTCCCCCATCATTTTCCTTCTCTTTTCAAGCTAAACCGGCCCTAGACCACAGCCACGCATGCCCCTCTCCATTTCCTTCTTCTTCCCTCTTTTCCCCGACCACCACCTGCCACCTGCACCCTCTCGCCGGCCAGCCGCTGCCCCCTTTCTCTTCTCCCTCTTCTTTTTCTTCATCTCCCAAGCCTTCATTTCCCCATTTTTTCGAGCCCTACTCCCTTTCCCGAGCTCCCTCCTCTCTCCTTCCTCCTTCCCCATTTTCTCCCCCGGTTTTTTATCACCGCCGCCCACCGCCGCTCGAACCACCAATCCCAACCCCTGCGCCACCTCCTGCCACCACCTACTACCACCCTGCACCACCACGCCGCCCCTCGAGCCCTACACTTCCCCCTTCTCCCCCTCTTCCTTTTCTCCCCAATTTTCCCCCTTACCACCGAGCCACCTGCAACCGCCATTTTCGCTGCCACCCAACCCACCGTTCGACACCCTGCAACCCCCTCTACAACCGCCATGCATTAGTTAGCCGAAAACAGGCCTTGAACCCCTCCATTTTTCCTTTTCCTTTTCCTTCCTTCACAACCCTTTCCCCTCGACCCTTCTCGGCAGCCAACTTCGCCGCCTTGCCGCCGCCGTCTCAGCCGCCCTATGCCGCCGTGAAACCACCCTTAGCCTCCACCTACACCCCCTCTTCACTTCTACACCATTCCCCTGCCTTAGAACCTCCCCCATCCACCTTCTTTTCTAGCCTAAAGACCCTAACCCAAAAATAACAAAATTTGCTCCCTTCACCCTCTTTGAGCCTTTTTCCCCCCCATGGTTTTGCATGAAACTCACGCTGCTCAAGCAGCGTGAGCTCCCCCTTGTTTTGGATTTAATTTGGAAGATTTTTGAGGTATATTAATAATTAATTAAGGTGTTTTATTGTTAAATAAATTTTTATAAAGTCTTATCCTTGTAATTTCTTATTTCTAACATAAATATGATGGATATTATTTTTAGGTGTTGAGTTGCTAATTATGCTTGGTAAGATTTGATATTTTGTGGGATTAAGGTAACTGTTAATCCTCCCTTAAATATATGGAAAAACGTATGCTAGCACATTAAGGGTTTAGTATGATTTTATGCATGTTTTGTGTGCTTAGCATGATATGTATATGGTTTCTTATATTGTTTGATAAAAAGGAAAAGTATGATGACTTTTGTGCCATATGTAGGTATGTTAATTAAGGAAGGAGTTTGATTATGGATGGAAATGTTAAATTCTTGTTTATGATGTATCATGTTGCTAATGCATGAATGATGTTATTGTTTAAGGGTATTTTAGTAATTATGCTTATGAGGTATGTGAATCAATGTATGTAGTTGCTAATGAGTATTATGTTGAAAAATGACAAGTTGGTAGACTAAGATGATAAAAATGAAGTATTAATATCATTATTTTATGTAGTGTTAGTAAATTCATAAAAATGGTGAATAAAGGGGTTGAATGGAAATTTTACAAGTGAAAAGGGTATTTCGGTAATTTTATAAGTAAAAGGGTATTTTGGTAATTTAAAAATAAAAGGGTTAAATGATAATTTATAAGTAAAGGATAAAATTGTAAGTTGTGAGAAAGAAGGGTAAAATGGTAATTTTGGAAGTAGGGGTAAAAATAGTAATTTTGGATGAAGGAGGGCATTATGGTAATTTTTCAAGAAAAAGGGCATTATGGTAATTTTGGAGGTAGAGGGGCAAAATCGTAATTTCATAAGTAAAGGGTAATATGGTAAATTTTATAAGTGAATGGTGAAATGGTAATTTATAAGTAAAGGGGTAATATGGTAATTTGGAAAAGAAGGATAAAATGGTAATTATGTAAGGAAAGATAAAGATGGTAATCTAAAATGGCAATTATGATAAAGGGGAAGGGTAATTTGTTAATTTATCTAGCTAAAGGGGCAATTTGGTGATTTAGCCAATTATGGGATAAAGTGATAATTATTTAACCAACTAAATGGGCAAAATAGTAATCATGATAATGAAGGAGGGTAATTTAGTAATTTATCCAACTCAAGGGCAATTTAGTAATTATAAAAAAGGAGAAGGGCGATTTGGTAATATAACCAACCAAATGGGAAATATGATAAGTGTAGCAACTATGAGGGGTGAATGGTGATTTAAAAAGTGTAGGGGATAATTTGGTGACCTAAACCGTATAAGGGGTAATTTGGTAATTATGTAACCCAAAGGGTAATATGGTAATTTGGCGAGGAAGGAATGGATACTTAACAATTATATAAGTAAAGGGCAAATGAGTAATTTGTACCTAACATGTCATTGAGATTGTGGAACATTATGATATGATTCAAATAATGCTGATTAGCCAAGTAAGAGTACTTGATAATTACTCTCGCCTTAACGATTTCTCTGTGATACCCTGGATAAACATCTGAATAAGAAACGAGTAATGATATCGGAACGATTGAAAGTGAATAAGTATCTGATTATCGTGCTTTTCGTGATCACTCTAATTAAGATACTATTACTTAAAGTGAAAGACCTCGAGATCGGGAATGGTGACTCCTTAGGGGTCGCTACCTTAAGGACGTGGTTTAGTCCACGATTATTCTGGTATTTGCTGGTGTGCCTTTGTGCCCCAGCCAGGCCCTATATCTTACTCTTTCTAGCTCTACGGACCTAGTTACGGGGTATGCATACTTATGGATTAGGTGTCCTTGTCGGTAGGGTACTGAGTTAGCTTTATGCACCAGTACGACCAGGGTACCTTTGTGTCCTTTGGTTCATGGTTGAAAGGTACTGAGTAGCTGATATGCACCAGTACGACCGGTGTACCTTTGTGTCCCGGGTTATTGATCTCCCGTTCGAGGCAAATAAATATGATTGATGTGCTGATTAAAGAAAGGAAAGATACTATTAATGAAAGTGGAATATTAATGAGCCGGGCCCAGATGATTATGATATTGAATACTGGTCCACCGGTTATAATAGTGATCTAGGAGCGTGTTGCCTTGATATGTGATATTGAGTACCGGTCCACCGGTTATAATAGTGGTCCAGGAGCGTGTTGCCCTGGTATGTGATATTGAGTACCGATCCACCGGTTATAATAGTGGTCCAGGAGCGTGTTGCCCTGGTATGTGATATTGAGTACCGGTCCACCAGATATAATAGTGGTCCAGGAGCGTGTTGCCCTGGTATGTGATTATGAGTACCGGTCCACCGGTTATAATAGTGGTCAGGAGCGTTGTGCCCTGGATGATGATTTTATATATATTCCGGTCCACCGGCTAAAATAGTGGGGGTCCCGAGCTCAATAAAACCAGTATTGTATGTGGATAAAATTATGGAAAAATACTAATCACTTATAGTGGAACACCATGTGAGTTGAGGCCAGACCGGTCCACCGGCAATAATAGTGGTCAGAGGCGTTATGCCTTGTGTGTTTACTTCCGGTCCACCGGCTATAATAGTGGGGTTCTCATACTCACATGGATATAAAATATGAGATTGATGGAATGATGATGGAATAATGGCTTAAGGCCCGAATGTATTGATCTTACACTATGGCATGGCTTAAGGCCCAAAGTATCGATCGTGATTTATGAATTATTATGCATGTTATTGTTATGTGTGCACCTCTCATTATTTATGTGTGTAGCTTGCATTATGTGCCATATGTGGGCCTGTCTTTAAGTGTGGTATTAAAGGGTTACTCAGTACCATAGTATTGAAGGGATTCCCTTTATGGGGCCCCTGCCTATTCAATGGGCAGTGCCCTTGCAGGTATTTTAAGGCGCTACTCAAGTGGGCTATGGGAAAGAGAGTAAGGAGTTATCCAGTATCATTAGGGTTTTCTCTTTCTCTTTAAATTCCTGGTTTTAATGTTATGTGTTACTGTAACCACTGTTGGTGGATTTTATTCTTGTAAACGATTTGATGCGCTACTCTGATTTGTGTGTGTTGAATTTCTTTCAAGCTCTATTTCATTTTCTTAGCCTTAGCACTTGGTACTGGAACGGTATGAGTGAACAGGTCTGGTACTAAGTGTGGCGGTAATACTCCCAAAGTTCACGTTTTATTAATTGGCTTCCGCTAATTTCCTTTAATTAAAGAAATTTTTCAGTAGTGAATTTTGGGGGTGTTACAGTATAACCATGGATTTTGTGGTTAGTTTGTCAAGGAATCATAGTATTTTTCGTTCCTTCTCTATTATCATTATTATTTTTATTAAGTTTCATGTATTTATATTGATGAGTTTCCTTTGAAGCATAGAGAAGATGACTAGTGCTTATAGGAAGCACATGGTGATACTACATAGAGTACCTAGAGACATCATGTCTAATTAAGACTAAAGGTTCTTATCACACTTTTGGTAGAAGTTACAGGATGACTTTGGGACTTAGTTAAAGATAAGTACCATAATTCACCCAATTATGGATGGTCAAATAGAGAGGACTATTTTCACCTTAAAAGGACATGTTATGCCATATATAGTGTATTAACATGCCTATTTCTTCGGTCACCTCCTCAATACCACAATTAGAAGACCTTTTGTTTTCATTTAAGGGTGGCTAATAGTAAGCCTATTATGTGTTGGGCATAGGGAAACTAAGAGTGGACATTTGGTGGTCATTTTTTTGTTAGTGCTTGAGAGGAATAAGTTTTTTAGTTTTTTCATATTCCCATTACTCCCTTATTTATTTGGACCAAACATGGTCTTGCGTTGTAAACCCTAATTCTTATTTTCTTTTATGGTATCTATTTTTCATACTTTGTTCATTTTTTTACTAGTTAGATACTTTACCTTATAATTAATATGTAATTAACATAGGACAGATGGTATGACATCTCTCCCATATTTGGTACAGTGGTACCATATCATTTTTCCTTAGGAGTATTTTTCATATTTTTGCTTTTGTAAATATTTTGAAAATGATTTTTTATAATAAAAAATAGAGGTGTTATAGTATTGATACAAAATCAGAGTCACCAATTTCGACATCCAATCTTATCCTGAATAGATAAAACTCATGGGACTTAAACATAATAATAAAAGAATCATGATCAACAAGTTAGGGAAAAAAAGAGAAAGAATATAAGGACTCTAATGCCTACCACAAATGGAAAAAGCAAAGGGTACAAATAATAACTCTTGATAGAATCCCACTCAATAACAAATGAGCATCGATGTTGAACGGTATGTAAAGAGACTCCCATATATGCCTTTCCAAAACCATAACATGCCACCACATATTGGACATCTTCTCTGGTACACTACCAATGGACTCCATTCAAGTTAGTCTTGATAAATTTATGCTAATTCTTAAGTGTGAACACTCCCTATATAATTAAAAGGAATATAGTGCAATAAATAAACCAATCTACTATACAACTAATAGCTCTTAGCATTTATAGTAATATAAAACAATAAATCTAGAGGCTATGTTTTGTAAAATAGCACCAAATATACCCACCAATGCTGATAAAAGTCCACAGTTGTACACATATTACATAACTATTTAAGGTTAAGGCAAGACCCTATAGAGAAATTAGAGATTAACTAAAACATTGAAATGTAATGTTCTAGAATATCACAACAAATTAGAGGATCCCTTAAAATATTTCATGTGAATAATTTAATGTGAAAGGCTAAAAGCTATAATGATTAATTTTTAACATGCAAAAACAATTCATCTCTTACCAAGTAAGAGTTCTTAAAAAGAAAATTCAAACGTAAGTTAACAATGCCCTAAAGTCTGACCTAACTTATCATTCATCTATTGAGTCAATCAATGATCAAAATACTTGTTTTCAACACCTCAAATCCTATTTGAAAGTTTAGATATCCCAAAACAAAAGAAAAAATGGAAAAAATAATTTTTATTACTAAGGAAAAAATCAAAGAAAAATAAAAATAAAAGTAAAAGTTAGTTAACTATATCAAAATAAGGGCCCACACAAAATTTTAAAAAAATCACGATTCACATAACACGATTAGTTGGTTGATAAACAGTGTCATTTTATATTGAAGACCTTTAATCTAAAACCAAAAATATTTTATTTATTGGAATATTTATTAACTAAGATTTACTATTTAGAGGATTAAGACTCAATGGTCAAATTTTAAAGGTCAACCATACACTCTAGTGTATATTAAAACCCTTTTAGGGGTAAAAGGTCATATTTATGATTAATTATCGCAATAACATTATTAAACTTGGATTAAACCATAAATAGGGTAACTGGAGGTTACTAACTCAAGAAAACATTGAATAACATCAAGAAAATGAAGAACGCATAAAGAACACCTAAAGCTTTCATGGGTTCATTCACAAATTTAAGCCTCAAATTCTAAATAAATCGTTACATGTTACATATGAAAGTTTATCTACAAAATACAACATAGGACATGATATGTTAAAAAAAATCTAAGCATATAAAGAATAAAATCACACCCAAGGGGGAAAAATTCCAAATGTGATATCATTAACATATTTAGATAAAATATCATGCTAGACAACAAAATTCTATTTACTCATAGCAAAGATATGTTTACCTAAGATTTTTTTATCCAAAAAAAAATAAGGTAGTTCAAACTTAAGGAAGGTTTTATCCTAACTAAAAATAAATAAATCTATTTTTTTTCAATTAAAACCACCACTAAATTAAGCCCTAGTTCAAAAGAGGAGAAAAAGAAGATAAATGGAAGGTGATGGTGGCAACACAAGGGTGGTAATGGTTGGTGGAGATATATGTTTGCATTAGGGTAGAATGAGAGGATTTTAAGGTTGAATATGAAGCGTAAGAAGGATAGAAGATCAAATGATGATGATAGAATATATGTTTGCGTTAACTTAGGGAGGTGTATAAGGGTAATTTGGTAAAAGGAAAAAGTTGTATATATTTTAGGGTGGAGGTGTGGTGCCTACAACCAAAGATGATCATAACCATTTATTTATCTTGGTTTTGATCCATGGATGTATAGAATAGAATTTTACAAAATTTAGAAAAATTACGAGTGCTTAAACAAAGCTTTCAGTAGCAATTTATGCCACAAATGTGGGTTTTGTGGTCTCATTGAAATGAACATGTGGGAAAGAATTAGGGAGAAAAAATGAAACATTTCAAAAATTAAATAATAGCTCTTGATTCATCTAAGAGTTGAATAAATATACAAGATAACTAGATTTATTTTAATTACAAAAATCAAATAAAACGGTTTTTAAGAAACGGTATATTACTCCATCTTTCTTTAAAACGGAGCTTTGTCCTTGAAGTTCACCAAAAATAGAAGAAAAGTTATGTTTTATTCCAAGTTAAATTAAAAAATAATAATTTTATAAAAGGAAAAAATAACATATATGACTAAGAGATCCAACGGATATAAGGAGTAACAAAGGAAATGAACGAAAACTAAAAGAAAAAGAACAAAAACACATATCACACACACACACACATATATATATATATATATATATATATATATATATATATATATATATATATCACAAAATATACATGCTATATATACAAAAAAATTAACACTAATGCTACTAACTAAATATACTTTAGAAACTCTGGCACTAGCTAAAAATTCTAGCCTATTCATGGATGGAGGAGTCAAAAAACAACCATCTCCTTTTTTATTACACTACTAGAAAGATTATTTTCCCAAAATATCTTCTTTATAACCATCTTATGACTAGAATGATACATCAACACTATTCCACATTCCCTATCATTTGTCTTGGGACAAAATGAAATAATTAAAACTATTTGGACCCAACCAACCACATCTTGAAGTCACCTCCTCCTCCTCCTCCTCACTACTCTCACCACTTGACTATCTACTATTATCCCTCGTAAAAATAAAATAATAAACATCATCATGAAACAACAAAAATTATCCTGGCTCAACTTTGTGATGGGCCCTCCACCTAACCTCGGCATCTATGAACACCAACCACAAGGTGTAGAAACTCTTCAAAAAGATATCCTTAAACATATAGATAGGTCTAGGCCTATCCCTAATAAAAAGATCAATATACTTCATTCTCATTGTAATGCCCCCAAACTTTATTTTAAGATTAAAGAATAAAATAAGGAATTATTAAATAATATTTGAATTATATGTATAATTTTTAATAAAATAATAATAATAGTAATAATTAAGGTAATAAATAAAGAAAAATGATGTAGGGGGATAGTTAGTGGTGTCTAATTTAATTAACTAACCTAATATAAATTATAAATAAATTCTAAATTAATAAAAATTATTTTTTATTATTTATTTTTAGTTTCCCTAAGGTGTATTGGGCCATAAACTAGGATAGGGGTGTTGAGAAAGGTTGAGGAGGTTGGTTGAACATTGGTGTTTTGATGAGGGGTATGCCATATGGAGGGGGTGAGTCAAGTCGAATGGAGGCTAGAGTTATGTACGAGAAGAGGGTATGGAAGAAGAAGGTGAAATATTAGGGTTTGTCGGGGTGACTAGCTAGGGTATCATTATCACATGTAGGAATTGAAGAGTCGGGTTGTGAGGTTGGTGTTGAGGTGAGTATGGTAATGGTACTTGAACCAAGGGGGATGTGGGCTGAATAAGGACAAGAGAAGCAAGAGCTACATAGGCCAGATTAGGTTTTCAAGGGAAAACCTTAGTGTGCGATGATGAGTATAGGTGGAAAAATGGGGAAGTGGGCCTTGACCTATATATGAGAGGTTTCTAAGTTCATTGTGAGGATGGTGCAAATTGTATGGGGGTCTTGGAGTCTTGGAGGATGTAGATGTCCTAGGTTAAAGGATAGGGTATTATAGGGAGTTCTAGTTGGTAGAGTGGTAACAAGTTGGGAAAGTCCATTGAGGTATACATGTTTAGATGGGTGTTACTTTTTGAATAAGACATAAATAAATTACTAAACACTTAAACTGGAAGATCATTGCTAGGCCTAAACTTAGTGGCTAGGTTCATTTTTCTCTAGAGTAGTATTGCTAGTCCATCGGTTATAATAGAGGGGTTCTAAGCTCAATAAGTTAAACCCTTGGATGGTAAAAATTTATGGAAAAGACCCTTGATGTGTGTAGGAGGGTGTAATTCTCAAATTGGTGTGAATATAGTTCAATTATGTTAGTCTTGAGTAGAAGATGATTAGGTGATGATGTGTTAGGTTTTAAAGTGCTCAAATAGGATGGAAACTCGATGATGATGATTCGAATAAGAAAGGTAGAATTCGTTGATGATGGTATAACAATGATGATGGTTCGAATGGAATATACTAATTAGCACATGTGTTTGATGATGGAATGATGATGTTTGGTTTCAAAATTTAGGGTTTGGATGATGGTTAGAGTCATGGTTTAGGGTTACGATTAGGGTTTGGCTTGAAAAGAATGAATAAGGTTGCATTTGGTTGGTATGGAATATTAGGGTTTCAAATGGAAGGTTTAGGGCTTTGGTTGTGTATGCCGAATTAGGGATTTGATTAACCACAAATTAGAGTAGGATTTTGATGGTAATTATGGTAGGAAAATATGGATTAAGAATAATAGAAAAGATATGGATTAATCTCTAATTCACAAAGATGAAGAGATTAAAACTTTCAAGCTAAACTGTTTACACATATTCGATTTTCTTGAGTTTGAACTCACACAAAATTCACTTATTTTCAAATTTAATGTTGATTTTCAACTTCAATTTAATTCTTCATTTTCAATATGCTCAACATTCATGTAGATTATAACCTTTCTACCACTAACTAAAGCATAATTCAAAAGATTCCAAGATAAAAGATATTATGCTACCTTTGTACTAACTTTAAGCTAACTTTATTATCCAACTTTACTACTTAATTAATGAATTAGATAAATTACTTAATAATGCTCAAAAAGCCTGCCTGTAAACTCCCCATACACGTGGTCACTCTCTCTGCATGCCATGCACATGCATATGGACACTTAATTGCTTGCTTATTATGTTTCAGGAAATGTAACCATCCGTTGGTCATCAAATTTGCAAGAGATACTTTCCAAATGAAAAATAATTGGTTCCATAATTATGAAAGCCAATTCTTGAGTGCTTGCTCCTGCATTAAAAAACATATTGACCAAATTGCCCTTAAGATAGCTAAAATGCTCATGTTTTCACACAAACCTTATGAGTCCCAAAATGAATGGTTTACAACCTATAAAACATATAATCATTAAAATAATTATTAACAAATAAATATGAGTAAGAAATCATACCCCAATTTAGATTACAATTCATTCCAACCTTCTTGACATGCAAAACCAAACTTAACCAACAATATACATAATCACATGGTTTCACATTTTTCTCACTTTTTCATCACACAAACAACAAGATATACCATAACATTATCAGAATGAAAGTATCCACTAAAAAAAACGAAAATTTTTTTTTCATATCAATATACACATTACACACAAAATCCTTCTTATAGTGTATATCCTCACTAAAAAAATTTCCAGCCTCTAATCACAAATAACAATTAAGGTAAAAATAAGTCAAATGAAGATGGAAAATAATATAAAACATAAGGATGTAGATGGGTTATAAGGTAGGTGTAGGGCAATGAGGGGCTAGATATGAAAAAAAAGCCATGTGTAAGAATGTTACATATCTTAAAGGGGAAGAAGGAGAAAGGGTTAATGAGAATAGGAAGAAGGAGGGGGGAAAAAGGAAAAAAAGGAGAAAAAAAAAGGGAAAGGAAAAATAAGATAGGTTAGGATAGGAATTAGGTTTAAATTTAAGATTAGAGAATTTGGGTAAAATTAATTTATCAATCATTTGGAGTTAGGGCTAGGATAAAATGTCAATCACCTAGAATTAGGATCAAAATAAGGTTTATATTTAGGATTAAAGAATTAGAGTAAGATAGAAATATCAAATACTCGAGATTAAGATTAGGTTGACATATTTATTAACAAATATTAGGATTATATAAATTTTGGGGTATTACACTCGGCTTGGAGAAGGTAAGAGATCATACCTTATCTTGATTTATTAGTAGATTGAGAGATGATATTTCTACTAAGCCATAGTTTTACAAATATTAAACCTTGGATGAGATTTTCTAGACACTTATGAAGGCTAAGAGACATAGGAAAGAGAATAGGGGTCAAAATATATCACCACAAGCCAACTCAATGTTAGCTTAAGGAAGACCTCCCATACCCAATGCAATTCATATCAAGGAAAAAGAAAGGAAAGAGGTGGGTGAATCTGGTAGAGGAAAGGTAGTTAAGTGTTTCAAGTGTCAACAGATTAGACACTATCAAAATGAGTGCCTAAATAAAAGAGTGATGATTCTCTTGGAGGGGGAAGATTCAGAAGTAAGAAGATAGGTAGAGGAAGGGAATTCAACTAATGAGGAAGACTTAGGTATTGAGCTAAGCTTCTTTAGTCAAGATGCGTGTTATAGTTACATATTCTATATGAAAAATACTTATTTTTTTCTTATGCTAAAATTCTTGAAATTTTTTTCATGGAAACATTTTGTAACATTGGTACTACATGATATATGGTATTATATGTTGAGAAAAAAAGGTAAGAAAGTCGTCAAAGTATGAGTTATGCATACTATTATTTGAGATGAAATGAGATAAGAAATGTCTATATATATTTATTGTTATAAATTTTTATGATGATAATATGAATGGGAGGTTTAAAAATCACTCATTTTTTGAATCATGAGATTTTGATGGAAAAATAGGTATTTTGGTTATCCTAAGGGTATTTTTGCCAATATGGTCTAAAAATGGAATCTTGAGTATTTTTAATGTGTTAAATGCTTCCAAATAAGTTAAGTATATTATATGGATGGTTTAGAGTGAATATGACTTGTTTAAGTCTTTTAAAAAGGAAGAGTTACTTTAAGCAAGAAGATTAAACCCTAGGGGTGAAAAAAATATCACATGTGTAAAACATTGGAACTTGAACTTTAAGTATGTATATGTTGTTGATATTGGCATTTTTAGTTTAGATATGAAATTTGGTAGTTATATAAGTCTCATGGAAAATGTTATGATTAATTTGTAAGATAAGGTTTTATTCTAAGGTGAATAGTAACCCTAAGGGTCGACTATTATTGCATATGTAAGATATAAAAGTTAGAACATAATTTCTAGGTATTTTATTAATAACAATATGTTGAGGATGGATATAAAATTTGATGATAAAATGGATACCAATAGAGAAGCTAAGCTAGACTTATGAAGTTAGGTTTCTTGGGGGAACATAGCTCAGAAGTATATGTTAGGACATGTGCCTTGCATGGTTATGTGCGTTCTTGTATGACGACCTTGGAATAAATAACCACAAATAATATATTAGTTATGTAAAGTGAAAGACCAAGTGATTAAGGAGCAATTGTACTTGTCCGTTCCACTAGACAAATGTAGTTGACGGGAGCTTTATGCCGTAGGATTTTACCTATCCATTTCACTAGACGAGAATGCTAGCCAAGAACTTTATACCTTAGGGTTGTATTTGTGTTACTATTCCACCAATTAAGAATAGTGTGGTCCCTAAATTCACTTTAAGTAAATCATTTGAATGATCATAATCATTGATAAGATATAAATCACTTAAAGTGGAATAACACGTGAGTTATGTTTAATTGTACATGTCTATTCTACAAGACAAGAATAGTAACCAGAAGCTTCATGTCCTGGAGATGTATTTATGATAATGTTCCACCAATTGGGAATAATGCTTTCCCTAAACTCAAAGTGAAAAAATTATGGATATTGATCATACAATTATTATTATAAAGTTTGGAAATAAATAAATAAGTTGGTATCACTATATTCCTCCATATGCACTTTTATATCTTATTATGATCTTATGAATTTGTGTGTCCTTTCTTAAATGTGTTGTTTCCTTAATCAATTTATAGTTTACTAATCATCTTTTTTATAACTGATGATCATTCCCACTAGTAGAGGACCCAATTGAGTTTTTATAGGCCTATGAGAACTTCTTAGATCACTATGGTGATTTTGATGTGCTTGTTGGAGAAGATTTTTGACCCTATGTTCATTTGTTTGGTTGTATTTAGTGTTAATCAATTGAACTCTTTGAAATTGGATACCACTTGGAATCTAAGTTCCTAATGTATTCCTTTATGTATTTTCCCTTATACTCAGAATAACCATCCAAACATTTATATATGTTTATGAAATGCATCTCCTTCTCTATATTATATTATATGAATGTTTAGTTGTTTTACCTTGTATTCAACATAAGGATTACATTGCAAGCCAAAATAGGTTAAGCATGGTGATAAAACCCATTTACGATGTTTTATGCTTCCACATAAATAAAAGTTTTTAGTTGTGAATTTTTAAGATGCTAGAAGTTTGTAACAAAGCTTAGGTTTTGATTACTGTGTTTTGTTATCAGAAATTCAGCTTTCATAGGATCCCCTACCTAAGTTTATCGATCAAAATTATATTTTAAAAGTATTGATTCTTCAAAAACCTAGATAAACATGTGAAAATTTGAGAATGGGTAGAATATGTGATCTACAAACATGACATGTGTAATATGCATTAGTAAGCTACAAATATCGTATCCTAACACATTTTCTACCTTACATCTAGCTTACCACAACAATGAATGATCAATTATAATTCATAAAGAAGGAATTTGAAGGCTTTATGGATTTCGTACAGCGTATGCCTCATCCACAATACCCATAAGAGGGTATCAGAGAGGATTAGCTTTGGAAGATTACTAGACACTGCCCTCCAACCTATGTGGGCGATGAGTATATGGTCAACCTAGAGGGATGAATCAATGGCATGGACATGAACTATGAATCATTCAACTATCCACCTTCTAAGAAGGAAAGAACGGCAGCTTTATTCCTCTAGGCAGTCATAAATGCTTGGTTGGTAGGCCTTCATGAGTAGGGAGGACCGTCTATGTCTTAAGAGGACTTCAAGATGGTAATCTATAACAAGCTTTGTTTGGAAAGCCATAATAGGGAAAATCTGAAAGAGTTCATGTAGCTTACTAAGGTAGACATGATAATGAGATAATATCACACCTATTTCTTATAGCTACTCATGTTCGCACTAGGCATAATGGCTAGTGAGTCAACTATGGTCTACTAGTTTAAGTAGGGGATCAATTTCAACATCCATAAGATGATGGGTTTAGTGACCTTCTCAAAGTTAGCCACTTTGTATGACTGGGCATGTGTTACTACTTCTTAATTTTAGGAGCAAGCTTCTATCATGGGAAAGAGGAAGCCTAAAATGTAGGGCTCTAAAGGCAAGATTTAGTTATGAGGGTGTGTACCTTTATCACTTCAGAAGAGGAGTAAAAAATGTGTTTCTACTAGATATATCATAAGCTGCTAAGATTTTTTTGTTTTTCAATCGACAATGTGGTGGAGACCATCTAAAATAAGACTGTGAGGGCTAACTTACTTGTTGCCATTTTTTTGGTGAAAAAAGGTCATTAACCATTTTGAATGTTAGTATTAAAGGGATCAATTCCACCATAGGATGGCTAATTTTAGTAGAGGGGATTTTTGGTATTGTGGTAGTAGTCTTATCAATAGTAGATCTCCTGCTACCACAATAATTTTAGAAGAGGGCACCTGCCCCATTTGGTGCACAACCTAGGAAGGCTAAAGGGATACAATAAGAGAGTCTCCCATTCCATTAAAGAGGAGGAAAAGCACAAGGTGCCTAAAGGTATCAAGAAGGATGCTAGGGGAGGAAAACCAGGGGCGGCTAAATGTCATCAACTAAGAAAAGGCCAATCGAT
Source organism: Tamarix austromongolica (assembly GCA_039764185.1). Lineage (NCBI taxonomy): Eukaryota > Viridiplantae > Streptophyta > Magnoliopsida > Caryophyllales > Tamaricaceae > Tamarix > Tamarix austromongolica. The sequence continues at coordinate 11,810,454 of CM077812.1, read as the reverse complement.
AGATGAATTTAGTCACCAAAATGTTCACCATCCTTTCATTAGTAGTGCATTTAATGTTTCATTTGGGTAATTCTTTTTCATTTGTATTTATTGCATTCATTATAGAGTTACCTTATCTCCATATTCTAGTGTAGCTATATCTGCGTTGTTTTCTTCTATGGATAAATTGGATTGCACTAGGCTCTATTCGAATATGGCCTTAGATATAGGTAGGGTAGACTTCCTAGTAGACCTTGTTAAGATAGACCTATAGGACTTTGTTATCATCTTAGGGATTGATTTTTTGGGTGGATGCAGAGCAATAATAGAATCTACATAGGAATAAGACATACCAATAGGATATGCAAGCTTATGCCCATGAGGAAGGTCATATCTACCCATATGTTATACTCTTTGGTCTAGAAAGATTATCTCATGTACCTTTGTAGTATCTAAAAGTTAAACAAATTTATGGAGGCCTTAGAGGATATTCTAGTTACCTCCTTCCTAGACATATTCTTAAAGGAGAGATCTATTATACAACTAGTACACAAGATCGACTTTACCATCGAGCTAGTACTAGGGGTGGAGCCATTATCGAAGGGACCCTACTGAATGGAACTGGTAGAGTTGCAAGAGTTAAACACTTAATTAGAGGAGTTGATGGCTCATGCGTACATCTGAATGACTGTGTCTCCTTGGAGAACACCACTTCTGCTCATGTGGAAGAAGGATGGGACCCTTATTTCATATAATGATTATTGGCATCAGAACTAGTTGATGATGAAGAATCGATATCCACTTCTGAGAATTGATAATCTGCTTGACAAGCTTTAGGGTGTTGTGATCTTCTTGAAGATCATTTTGAGGTTAAGTTATCACAAGTTGACATTATAGATGTGGACATCATGAATACGAATTTTAAGACACGATATAGGCATTGAGTTCATGTTAATGCCTTCTAGGCTCACTAATGTGCCTGCTGTCGTTATAGAATTGATGATAAGGATAACTTTTTCATTCCTTGATTAGTTCATTATTTTGTAAATCAATGATAATTTGGTGCATTGTCATAGTAGAGAGGAGAATGATCAGCACATACGCACCATTATTTCATTCCTTAGAAAGCACATGTTACTTGCCAAAATCTCTAAGTGTAAAATCTTGCTACAGAAGGTTACCTTTTTGGGACCTATGGTGTTAGTAAGAGGCGTTAGCATATATTGAGCTAATATTGTGGCAGTTATAGAGTGAAAAGAACCCGCTAATGTTCCTAAGGTTTGTAATTTCCTAGGTTTGCATGGGTACTATAGGCACTTTATCAAGAACTTCTCAAAGGTTTCTCATCCTTAAACAAACCTTTTGAAGAAGAGTACAAGGTTTAAATGGCATGATATCTACAAAGGTGAATTTCAATAGCTAAAAAAACATCTCACTATGAATCTATTTTCACTCTACCAGCATGATTATATGGATTTGAGGTCTACTACGATGCACTGAAGTACGTTTTGGGTTGTTTCTTGATACATCATGGTAAAGTAAGTGATTATGCTTCCTTTCAGTATTAAAGATCTAAAGGAATCATCTATATGTGATACAGTGCAGATTTTCATTGAACATAAGAGCCTTAAGAGTATATTCACATAAAAGGTTAGATATGGGGTAGAGGAGATTTCTAGAGTTGGTGAAAGACTAATATATTAATTTAACTTACAATGAGGGAAATTCTAATGTTTTTGTAAATTCCTTAAGTAAGAGGTCATCACACTCCTTGAGTTATTGAGAGGTGGCTAATTGGTTGCTTGAGGAGCTTGGTGAATTGGTGGTAGAGCTAATCCACTCAAGTGAGTTTGAGATCTTGATGAGTGCATTGATGGTCACTTTGATAGTGTTGATAAGACATTATTTGGGTGGCCTAGAGATGTTCAACTTGAGAGGATTCGATAAAAGATACAGAATGGTTGGGCCAAGGGTTTTCAAATCCACAAGGATAATAGCATTCACTACAACGGTTATTGGCATGTACTTTAGAGTTGTGCTAATGTTAAGCACCATATTTTAGAAGAGGGTGCTCTCTATTCCATTCACCCAGGAGAGGATAAGTTGTACAAGGACCTTAAGTAGATTTATTGGTGGCCTCACATGAAGCAAGAAGTAAGGATGTTTGTGTTGAGATGCCAGACATGTTAGAAGTTAAAGATAGAGCATTGCATACCTACAAGATTAGTCTAACATTTGGATATTTCCGGATCGAAATGGGACTCCAGTTTTAGAAATTTTATGATTGGACTATCGAGGCATCAAAGAAAGTGAGATGTGACTTAGGTTATTGTGAAAGTTTGACTAAATCAATATTCTTTGTGCTGATAAAGTTTACCAGGAGCTTAGATTAGTTGGCTAATGATTACATAAGTTTCGTGGTGAGCAAGCATGGTACACCTATGATATATTCTCTAATAGAGATTCCAGATTTCTTTCAAACTTCTGGGAGAATTTATAGGAAGAAATGTGTATGAAGTTGAGGATGAGTATTGCCTTTCCCCCAACTATAAATGGGAAAACTAAGAGGACGATCCAGACACACAATGATATGCTATCATATTGTGTTACGGATTTCTAAGGTAGTTGGGTAGATTATCTACACTTTTTGGAGTTATCATATAAGAATAGTTATTATGATAGCATAGGGATGGCACCCTTTGAACCACTATATGGACACAAGTGTCGAACACCTTTATGCTTGAGCAACATTAGTGAGACTATTATACTTGTACCAGAAATGATAGAGGAGAAGACTAGTTGATTCATCTAATTTAGGATAAGATGCTGGCATCTCAAAGTTGATAGAAGAGATTCAATAATCAAAGACATCAAAGATCAATGTGATGGTTTCAAGGTATAAGATAGAGTTTTTTTAGGTTCTCACCTACGAAAGGAGGTGCAAAGATTAGGTAGGAAAGGGAAGTTGAGCCTAAGGTATATTGGTCCTTATGAGATTCTCAATAAAGTTGGCAAGGTCACTTACCGGTTGGCATTTCCACCAAAATTAAACCAATTTTATAAAATCTTCCACATCTTACAGTTTAGTAAGTACATTGTAGATCCTTTCCATGTGATCATATACAACAAGGTTGAGATCAACGATTTTTTATTCTATTAGGAGAGGCCCTTGCAAATTCTCGACACTAATATACACTGGACCCAAACGATTTCATTTCCATTCATGAAGATTCTTTGGATCCATCATGGAGTAGAGGAGGCAATATAGGAGATAGAGAAGAATATGCATGAGGTGTTTCCCAAGCTTTTTAGTACAGGTGTTTTAGGTTTTGGGATTCTCTTCCTTTTAAAGGGGTAATACCCTATAACATAGTTTCAACTCAATTAGAATTAAACACTAATATAACTTTTCCTTATGTCCTTTTTCTTTTCTTCTCCAACCTTGACTTTTGACTTCGAAGACAAAGTCTTCTTTTATGATGGCAGTGATGTAATATCCCAAGACTTTATAAAATTTAAATATTGATTTATAAATTATTTTAACCTAATATAAAAATTTATTTTTGGGCCCTTTTATTTTTATTTTAGCTGAAATCCAGCCCCCAAAAAATTTGTAGATAAAAATTTAAATTAAATTCCAAAAATATAAACCTAAGCCTAAGTTAAAATTCTAAACCCAAACAATTCCCATTTTCCTTTTACTTTTCTCTCTTCTTTCTCTCTCTTTTCCCTTCCTTCCCCAAGTTACACATGCAACCCTACCCTTCCTCATTTTTTTTCTTTTCTCCTCACCTTCTCTCCAAGCCTATAATTGCCCCTAATTTTTTTTCTTTTCTTTATTTCTTTCGTACATTGGCACTCGTCTTATTCTTCTTCTACCTTTCCATTTTCCTTTTCTGGCCCAAATAGAGCCTTACTAGCTTTCCCATTGTCATCTTCCCTTTCCCTTCTCAACCCTTTATCCCCCTACCTTATCACCGCCAAATCCCTACCTTCCCACCCTACCACCCTATAGCCCACTACCCTACATAGCCCCCACCTATCCATGCCTGACTCACTTACCCCTTCCTATTGCCTTATTTGGTTTCCCTCCTTTCTTCCTTCAATTTCTAGCCATGTATGCATATACATACATACATATATACATACATATATATATAAATGTATGTATATACATGCCTATAAGAAACTACCCATCCTCTCCCTTTTCTTCATTCTTCTTTTCTCCTCCCGTTGCAACTCACAAAGCCAACCTACTCTATATTCCTTTCTCCTCCCCTTGTCTTCCTGTACATCTTCTAGTCTTACACTTTTCCTATCCTCCCAATTCAATCATTATCGAACCCTCCCACCTTCTTGCTTGATATTCTTTATCCTCTTTGCCCCATTGTAGTCACTACTACCAATGCCTAGAACCACCACCTCTCTCCTCTCCCTTCCTCCTCTATACTTGCTTAACCCAACACCACCATTACCTTTCCGAGACCATCCCTTTTTCCTCATTTCCTCTCTTTTTGCTGCCACCTTTCTTTTGCCTTACATCACCACTAACAACACTACTTCTAGCCTTAGTCATTGCTTGCAGTCCACCAATATCACTACCTCACCATCACCCATTAGCTCCACACCACTTCCTTACTTCCAACCAGTGGTGCACAAAGATAGGAAAATGAGGATAAGGAGAAACGTGGAAACTATATTTTTAAAAAGATTAAGAAATAGGGAGGGTAGGAAATGGGGAAAAAAGTGTACATGTACACACACACACACATTATATATATTTTAAAAAAATAAACTAAATCTACTAAAATTAAGAACAAAAAAAATTTAAAACTACTATGTACTTTAGTTGATGTAATATATTAATAAATATATTTTTTAAAATAATCGGATGCTTTCGGTACTAATTTTCATACCCAAAAATTTATGGGAAATAAAATGGAGAGGGGACATTTTCAAGACAAGAAATGTCACCTATCCCCCATTTCCATGCTTCACGGCTTCCAACCAACCTTAACCACCAACTACCATCCATCCTTAACTACCATCACCACCGACTCACTGCCATTGTGCACCACCCTACCTAAAATGACCACTTTTGGTTATCTCTATTTTGTTCCTCTCCCTTGTCTTTGCTTCTCTTAGATTACATTATTAGTTCTAAGTTTTCTATATTTATCTTCTTGTGATACCTCAATGGTAGTGGAGATGGAAACATAGAATTTTCAAGCTCAAAGACCGAATCCACTTTGGTAAGGATACATGTCATAGTTACGGCTTTCATATGCAAAATATGTATTTTTTTCTTGTGCTAACATGTTTGAAATTATTGTATGAAAATATTAACTGGCATTGGTACTATATGATATGTGGTATGGTATGTTAAAAAGGAAAAGTAAAAAAGCCTTGAAAGTATGAGTTGTGCATATTGTTGTTTGAGATGAAATGGGATATGAATTAACTATATATAATTGTGGGTATACATTTTTTTATGATAATATCTTGTAGGGGATTTTAAATATCACTCCTTTTAGAAATCATGAGATTTTGGTGGAAAAATATATATTTGGTTTCCCAAAGGCATTTGGTTAATATGTTTTAACCATGGAATATATATTATAGGAATGTGTTAACTGTTTCCAAATAGCTTGAGTATATTACATGAAAGGTATGGAGTGAATATGAATGGTTTAATTCTAATAAATGAGAGGAGTATCTTTAAGCATGAATAGTAAACCCCTGGACCGAATCATTGTCATATGTGTGAAATGTTGGAACTTGATCTTTAATTCTAGATATGTTGTTGATAATATTATTGTAGGTTTGTATTTTAAATTTGGCATTCATATGAATCTCATCAGAAAAGTTATGATTAATTTGTGAAATTTGGGTTTATGAGAAAGGCAGATTGTATACCTAAGGTTAGGGTATTATCACATGTGTAATAAGTGGTAGTTAGAACTTGATTTTTGTAATGTTGTTAATAAAAATATTTAATGGATAGGTATTGAATTCGGTGATAAAATGGGTACCAGAGGAGAAGTTATGCTAGACTTATGAAGTTAGTATTTCTTAGGAGAATATGGCTTGGGAATATATATTTGGACGTGTTCCTTGCATGGTTATGTATGTTATTGTATGATGAACGTGGAATAAATAACCATGAATAAGATATTAATAATTTATAGTTAAAGATCACATGAGTCGGAATTGGTTGTGCTTGTTATTTCTACCAAATAAGAATAATAGCCAGAAGCTTTATTCCTTAGTGTTGTACCAGTCCATTCCACGTAACAAAAATAGTGGCTAGGAGCTTTATGTCATGGAGTTGTATTTATTTTACCATTCCAATATCTAAAAGTAGTGAGGTCTTTAAACTCAATATAAATAAGCTATTTGAATGGTCATATCCATTGATAAGATATAAATATGCTAAAGTGTAATACCACGTGAGTTAATACTGATTATACTAGTCCATTCTACCAAAAAAGAATAGTGGCTAAGAGCATTATGTATAAGGGTTGTATTTATGATACCATTCCATCAACTAAAAATAGTTGGGTTCTTAAACTGAATCTAAACAAGATTATGAATAATGATCATACCAATATTATTATAAGGTTTGGAAATAAACAAATAATATAGTGTTATTATGTTATTCTATATGCATATTTTTCTCTTGTTATGATCTTATGAATTTGTGTGACCATTCTTGACAGTATTATTACCTTACTCAATACTTAGCATATTGATCATCCATTTTCTAGGTGATACGCATTCCCACAAGAAAAAGACCCATGTGAGTTTTTGCACATTTATGAAGACCCCTTTGATGACTATTTTGCTTTCAATACAATTGTTAGGGAAGATTGTTGACACTGTCTTTAGGTTTTGGGTTGTATTTAGTATTATCCACTTGAATTCTTTGAAAGTGGATACCTCTTGGGAGTCTAAGTTCCCTCCTTCATATAATTTGCCTTATACTCAAGGAAACCCTCCAAACATTTGTTTAAGATTATGAAACATATCTCCTTCTCCATTTTATATTTTTTTGAATGTTTAACTATTTTTCCTTACATTCGACATAATAATGGCATGGTAAGCAATACTTAGGTCGAGTGCAGTGGTAAAAAAACATTTATGATGTTTTACGCTTCTGGGTAAAAAACATTTTTCATTAACAAATTCTAGGGTGTTACACTTTACCTCAAAGTTAAAGGAGAAATGACACCATTATGGCGGTGGATCAATATTCTAATATGGCTCATTTAATCCTATGCCATGAGATTAATGATGCCTCCTAGATTTATAATCTATACTTTAAGAAGTTGTATGGTGTTATAAAAATAATTGTCTTTGACAAGGATACCAAATTTCTTAGCTACTTGTGGAAGACCTTGTGGAGTTTGGTGCCTACCAAACTTCTTTTTAGTAGAATCTATCACCCACAAATAGATGGACAAAGTAAGGTTACCAATCATACCATCACTATGCTTTTGAGGATTTTGGTTCACAAATTCGTAAGGAATCAAGAAACCAAGCTGTGTCATTTTGAATTTATATACAATCAATCTCGTACTTATAGCAATGGTTATTCCCCTTTTGAGGTATTGTATGGAGTGAATCCCACCACACTCATTTATCTTTTAGCACTCCGTATTGAAGCACAAATAATTTTTGAAGCAAGGGAAAATATTAATTCTTTCAAAAAAAATGCATGCAAAAGTACGATCCATAATAGAGAAGGTGAATAAAATGAAAAAAAAAATGGGCTAATGAACATCAAAAGGGGTGAGATTTTGAGCCAAGAGAGTTAATTTAGATTCACCTTAGAAAATATATATTCACTTCTAATAGGAACAACAAACTCATGTCATGAAGTAAAGAGCCATTCAAAATATTGGAGAGAATTAGTGTTAATGTATACAAATCACAAACTTCCATAAAAAATGGGGGATATGGCACAAATTTAATATGGGATATCTACTTCCCTACATATATCATGAGCCTTATGAGAATAATGATGATCCTCTCCATGTAAAGGAGGATGATGCATAAATATCCCTTAATCACCATACTCACCAACTTATTAATTTTCCTAAGTTATAAGGACTTATAACTTTTCTAACTTGGAGAAAATTAGAAAGTTGAGTTGTCTTTTCATGCAAGCCATCCATTTTCCCCACTTATACTCAACTCTAAATATGGATCAAATATTGATCCTACACCCATCCATGCACACGTCTAATTTCCACCAATCGTCCAACCACATGTTAGCCAATTTTTGAAAATCTAAGAAAGAACAAGGAATCTAGAAAAGAACAACTACAAGGCAAACTTGGGGAAGATAAATGGCGTTTTTCAAGACCTTAAATTAAGATTAATTTAAGTCTTGAGCAAGGCATCCATCACTAATTTCCATTGACAACCATCAAGCATAGAAGTTCTAGCAGTTTCCCATTTTTAGCTTATCATGGAAAAAGATCTTGTTTAATCTTTCTCATATATCCATTTTTCATATAACTATCCCAATCAGATCGTAGAACATTAGGAAGGCCATCTTAGCCTTTTAATATTGAAAATAGCACTCCATAAGACCCTTTTAACTGATTGAGTTTAAGTTACTTTCTAGCTATACTAGTTAGTTCTATTATATGACTAGTAGGTTAGGAAATAACTATGTCAGATTGTATAGGGTTAATAGTGTCGTTTAAGAACCCAAACATTCCCTTTAAGTGTGGTGCTAAGAAAAATGAACAGGTAGATTATTTTTTGTTGCAAATATTTTTGACACACACAAACGTACTACGATGCTTGAGTGAAGAGTATTGTTGCTGCGAGTTCAAAATCTATGAAACTTCGTCTCTATTTTCCATAGCATAGAGAGGCGGTTGTGAGTATTTTATATTCAAGAGTTCTTAACTACCAAATTCACCATTCCATATTCCTTTTATTTCTCTTTTATTTTTAATGGAAACTAACCCTAACCACCATTTTCTTATCTTGACCCAGACCTTTAGCATATACATCAAAAAATATAGTTGAAAAGCCCAAACCTTGAACATCTTAAGAGAAAGATTAAAAATATAAAAAAAATCTCCTTGAAATCATATAAAACAAAATAAAACACAAGATTAGAAAAAATCAAAAGATACAACCTCACCAAAGTAGACACAAAAGAAAACCAATGAAGGAAAATTCAATCCTTAATCTTTTCCTAAATCTAATCCCATATTGGAGAAGAATAAAATAAAAAAGAGTTAGAGGAAGGATTAGAAGCGGTGAAGAAGATCATCAATTAGAAACATGGAGGAAAAAGGAGTGAAGACTCAAAGGATGGAAAAACAAAGTAATTTTAGTAGTTGAAAGAAAATGAGGAAAAATGAGAGTTGAGTTGCCAATATACCCACTATCTTATGACCAAAGAAAGGAAGAGGTATATAAGATCAAAACACAAATTATCTCACTCTAATTTGGGTAATTCTTGGAAAATTGATGAGAAAATGGTTGACTCCTCCCATGTCTCAAATGGTGATGGTTGAAACATTTTGAGGTAATGTGCCTCAAAAACATCCAAACAAAAGATTGGGAAAGGGTAAAATAGGTGTAGGAAATTGAAATACCCCAAAACCCTAATTTGGGGAATTAAATAAGGCAAAACAGGGAGAAAATAATAAATAAATTGTTTAGGAAAAATTTGGACATTTTACTAATTAATATGCAAGTTATGGAAATTTTTCCAAAATAGCCAAATTAAGCTAAAAAGAAATTGCATTATTATTATTATTCTAAATATTATTATTTTTAAATATTCAAAGATACCAAAATACCCTAAGCACCACACCAACCTATTGTTCTCCTTTTCCTTTACCTTTTTTTTTTCTGTTTTTAGCTTCTTTTCCCCCTTTCTTTTTCTTTCTTCCTTCCCTTCCTCCTTTTTCTTTTCTTCTTCATTCCCCAAAACGCCCTAATTCCCTTCCCCTCCCTTCTCCTTCGGCGTGGCCCAGGCCTGCGCCACCTCCCCCATTCTCCGTTGAGAAGCCGCCCGGTCGAGCCTCCCCTTTTCTTTTTCTTTTCCTTCCCTCGGACTACTGGTCCACACCTTTCTCTTTCCTTCTTCTTCCCCGCACGACTACACCTATAGACCTGCAGCCCTACTTCTGTTGGTAGCCGCCCGCTCTGTCCAACGTTCTTTCCCTACCTCCCCTCTTCAGTTTCTTTCCAATTTCGACCTAACCAATCCATCCTCCCTCCTCACACATGCCTGCCATTCCTTTTTTTCCTTACCCTAACCAAATGTACCCTACAATTTCGTAGGGCATGCGCCACCTACCACTGCCGGTCGGCAACCTACCTCACCTGCCCCCCGATTGTCCTCTTCCTCCTTCATCATTTTACCCTTATATTATCTTATAAATACCCTATTGGCAGCCTAGGTCGAGCTTCTAGTTTCTCAAACCAGAAAATCCCAACCTTGCACCACCGCCCGATTAGATCTTTATTCTACTACCGTAGATAATCTCCCCGCCAAAGCCACCCACCTAAGCCTTCACTACACCACCCTCTACAAAAATGAGTCACCCTACTCTGTTGCCTTGCCCTGCACGAGCCACCCAGGCTGTGTAAAATCACCATCTCGATCAGCCCACTTTGTCCTCTCGCCGCCCCTCGCACTGCCATCCACTACCAATTCCGCCGCAACTAGCACCTTCTCCACCCTCCAAAACAACTAGGGGACTTCACCCTACCTCCCCATACCTCCATATTTACCTGCCTCCCTCTCTTTCTCCCTTCTCCACCTTCCACCACCTTCGGCTGCCACACCCACCGCTGTGCGCTGCCACTTTCGGCTGCGCCACCACCTATATTCCACCCCTCTCCATCTGAGACACCTTCCACCACCTCAAACACCTCCTCATTCCCTCTCCTCTATCCTATACCCCCATCTCTTCACCTCTCTTCCTCCTCCACTGCCACCGCATGCCGCTGCCGGTTCCGCCACCAACCCTAGGTGGTATTCTAATTTCCCTAGCCCTTAAACTCTTTCTCTATAAGTGTTAATAATTTTTAGTAATATTAATAGTATTACTCTTAATAATATTATTATTATTATCATTAATGTTTTTGTTGTTGTTTTTGTTATTATTATTATTATTATTATTATTTTTATTATTTTTATTATTATTATTATTATTATTATTATTATTATGTTATCACTCTTATTATCTAGCCTAACTTCAAAGAAACTTATAACCGTGGTGTTATTATTTAAAAGGCTATAGCTTTAGTATTAATATAATTATTATTATTATTATTATTATTATTATTATTATTATTATTATTATTATTATTATTATTATTATTATTATTATTATTATGTTATCACTCTTATTATCTAACCTAAATTCATAAATACTTACAACTATGGTGTTATTATTTAAAAGGCTATAGCTTCAGTATTAATATAGTTATCTTTTATTATTATTATTATTAGTACTACTACTACTACTATTATCATTATTATTATTATTATTTTCTTACTACTACTATTAATACTAACTTGGCCATTATCACTTTTATTATTGGCATAAATATTGGGACTCTTATATTCTATTACCCTTTTCGATTATTATCCTTATTATGCTTAACATTATTATTATTATTACTACTTTCATTACTATTATTATTATTATTATTATCATTTCTATCAATATTATTATTATTATTATTCTATTATACTTACCACATTATCACTAAGGCTACTACTAATATGATTTCTAGGACCTCCATTAGTATTATTCTTAAGATGAGAACTATTATTAATATTATCAATATTATTATTATTACTATTATTATTATTATTATTTAATACTACTATAAATATTATTATTGTAAACTTGTGTTTTGTCAATATTTCATAATCACTAACCTATTATCACTACTAGCATTATTAATATAAGAATCAATATGGTCACTACTTTTATATTACTTATATCACTATTATTATTAGGATTTGGGTCGATATTAGCATTATCACTAAAACTAAAAATAATATTATTATTAGTAATATTGGAACTATTACCTTTAATGCTATAAATATCACTATGACTACTTTAACATAAACCATGATGGCTACTAAGAATTATTTTGGTTAGTAGGGGCACGATTAATTATTTTGAGAATAATAGTCCTACTTTTAATTATAAAACTACTATTATCATTATTAGCCCTAATAGTAGAATATGATAAGAGTAGGGTAGAAATAATGGTAGTCTTTGGTAAGAGGGAGATTAACCCAAAGTATTTCCCTCTTGTAGGTGAATCAATTCAAAACCCTAAGAAGGCGTAGGAGCGTGCTCCAAGCCCGTCATCATTTTAGGTAAGGATGTAGCTAAGGCCATGGGTGTTGTGTGAATTGTATGCTTTGGATGTTATATATATCATGCTATGTCGTGTATCGTATGATTGTCATTAAATTGTCTTATGTACAGAGTAGCTTGGAGTTGAGGTATGTTTATGTGTTTTCTTATGACATGAGTATGATATGTATATATGGTGATTGTGATGTGATATGATACGACCCTCTAGGACATGCATGCTAGGGCAATTGATAATATGATATGGGAATGAAAGGATAAAAAGAAAGAAAATGGGAAGTGAATACACTAAGTGGGATATGAGGTTGATCAAACTACCTCATGATCCATGAGAGGAAAATAAAGAGGAAGAAATGACCAAAATGAATGAGAGATGGGAACCATGCATGGAATTTCTAGGGTTTGCATGGGGACTTCGAGAGTTTACATGGGGTGGATGAAACTTGCATGTAGTGGCGGAGCCAGGGCTTCCACATGGTGTCCCGGGACGTCACGGAGCCCTGGCTGGAATATAGAATTTTTGCTTGATTTTTAGGTATAATATATATAGAATGTTTGTAGGACACCATACAAATAATTAAAATGGATGAGTAGTAAGGCGGGTGTGGTTCCCGTGTATTGTTTCCCAGGCGTCACAGGTTCAAGTCTCATAGTCCGTTTGTTTTGAATTTTTTTTGCGACATCAAAATGACGTCGTTTTGATGTTTCCCCCCCAAACCCTTACCTTCTCCAGCACACCATTAACTTGTTGTGCAATGCACCAGACTACCAGTAGAAGTAGCTTCGAGCCTTCGACTTCCACGTTCGACCCTCTCAAGCTCCTTCTCTCAAGTCTCGCATGCCAACAACAAACACTGCCGGAGGATAGGAAGAGCTCACCGTTTCTGCTCGCCGTTTCTGGCTGCCGAACTCCGAATGCCACCATAACCATTTCTTCTTCTTCCAAGTTCCAGCAGGTGCCTCTGACCTCTGTGACTATGAGTGGGGCCTAGTCTCCGAAAGTCCGACCCCTCTTTTATCTGTTTCTCGCATTTCTTCTCTCGATCTAGTATAAATTGTATAATACATTATGTATCTTGCAGTTGCTTCTGTTATGCTGCTTCTGCAGACTTGCCTGCCTTGCTTTGCCTTCTTCAAAGTTCAAACCGATCTTGATCCAGGCAGCCAAAAGCCAGTCACAGCCAGTCCACAGTCGACAACTACAAGGTAAGATTTGGTTTTGTTAAATTATTTATGTAATTAGGTAAAATTTAAATTAATTTTTAGTTTGTTAAATTATTTATCATAAATTTATAAACTTATGAAATTAGAATGCAGTATTAATTGATTATAATTTTTAGTTTATAGAAATTCTAATTTATCTTGTTAATGTAGAAAATAGAAATTGGCTTATTAATTAGGTAGATATCAAAATTAGTTTGTAGAAATCACATTTTTTAGTTTATAGAAATTCTAATTTATCTTGTTAATTTAGAAAATAGAAATTGGCTTATTAATTAGGTAGAAATTAAAATTAGTTTGTAGAAATAAAATTTTTTAGTTTATAGAAATTCTAATTTATCTTGTTAATGTATAAAATAGAAATTGGCTTATTATTTGGGTAGAAATTAAAATTAGTTTGTAGAAATCAAATTTTTTAGTTTATAAAAATTCTAATTTATCTTGTTAATGTAGAAAATAAAAATTAGCTTATTAATTAGGTAGAAATGAAAATTAGTTTGTAGAAATCAATTTTTTTAGTTTATAGAAATTCTAATTTATCTTGTTAATGAAGAAAATAGAAATTGGCTTATTAATTAGGTAGATATCAAAATTAGTTTGTAGAAATCACATTTTTTAGTTTATAGAAATTCTAATTTATCTTGTTAATTTAGAAAATAGAAATTGGCTTATTAATTAGGTAGAAATTAAAATTAGTTTGTAGAAATCAAATTTTTTAGTTTATAGAAATTCTAATTTATCTTGTTAATGTAGAAAATAGAAATTGGCTTATTAATTAGGTAGAAATTAAAATTAGTTTGTAGAAATCAAATTTTTTAGTTTATAGAAATTCTAATTTATCTTGTTAATGTAGAAAATAGAAATTGGCTTATTAATTAGGTAGAAATCAAAATTAGTTTGTAGAAATCAAATTTTTTAGCTTTATAGATTGAAGTGTTTAATTTATTCGTTAGTTTCTGAATTAGTTTGTTCTAAATTTATATTATCAATTAAGTTTTAGTAAATTCCTTAGTTAATTCATTAAATTGTTTAATATCTTAATTAAGGATTCAATGATACTTTTCGATCCAACCTTGTTACTTGTTTAAAAGCGAATCTGAAGCTAGCGGTGATCATTTTGTGGGAAAAGGATTTGGACATTAAAATAATTAACAGAGGTTTGAGGTTCATGTTGGTTTTTCTAATAGTCCTCATTTTAATGCTACTAAAAAATGTGAAGATCTTATCAAATAGAAGCAAAGCATTGAAGCCTCTTTCATAAAGCAATCAAAACAAGTCAAATCAGATTTTCTTATCCGTTTAGATGCGTCTATTCAAGCTGTAAGATTTATTCTTGAGGGGGGAATGGCATTTAGAGGACATGATGAGTCGGAATATTCTCTAAATCGAGGTAACTTTCTTCATTTGCTGGAGGTTTTAAGGCATAATAATGAAGCTGTAGCTAAGGTTGTGTTAGGAAATGCTCCAAAAAATAATCAGATTACTTCGCCTGAGATTCAGAAGGATATTAGTTATGCATTTGCATCTGAAATAATTAATCAGATTGTTAATGAAATTGGAGATGAATTTTTTGGCATATTAGTGGATGAAGTAGGAGACATAGCAAAGAAAGAACAAATGGCTGTTGTTTTGTGTTATGTTGATGATAGAGGTTTTGTTATGGAAAGGTTTGTTGGGATTGTACATATCAAAGATACAACTGCTTTATCACTTAAGGCTGCACTTGAATCAATGTTGAGTCAGTATGGATTATGTTTATCAAAAGTACGAGGACAAGGGTATGATGGAGCTAGTAATATGCGAGGTGAATTTGGTGGTTTGAAAGCATTGATTCAGAATGAAAATTCTTGTGCCTATTATGTTCATTGTTTTGCTCATCAACTTCAATTGACTCTTATTGCTATGGTAAAATGTCACAATGCAGTTAGTTGTTTTCTTAGCAATGTTACACGACTTGTGAATGTTATTGGATCCTCCAATAAGCGTTAAGATTCTCTTCGAGATAAACTAGCTGCTTACATAGCAAATGCATTAGAAGAAGGCTTGATAGATTCTGATCGGGGATTGAACCAAGAATCTGTTCTTGCAAGGGCCGGTGATACTCATTGGGGTTCTCATTTAAGGACATTTTTGAGTCTCAAAATTTTTTTATCTCCTGTAATCAGGGAACTTGAAGACTTGGAAGCTGATAGGATATTTGATTAAAACGGGGATGCTACATTCTTATTATATGGATTACAAACTTTTGACTTCATATTCTTGTTACATTTGATGATAAATGTTATGGGAGTTACAAGTGATTTATCTCAGGCATTGCAAAAGAATGATCAAGACATTTTGAATGCCTTAGCACTTGTTGAATTTGCTAAGGAGCGTTTGCAAGAGATGAGAGATGATGGATGGGAAGATATTTTGAATGAAGTTGTTTTATTTTGTAACAAGAGAGACATTGATGTGCCCAACATGAAAAAGCAATATGTTAAGGGGAAGAGATCGACACACCAAGCTCCAATCGTCGCAAATCTACATCATTATAAATATGATTGTCTCTATAGTGTTATAGACTTGCAGCTAAAGGAGCTTAATTGCAGGTTTGATGTGGCGAGCACTGAATTGTTGAGTTGTGTTGCATGTTTACATCCTTCATCATCATTTGAAGCTTTTAACAAGCAATCTTTAATTATATTGACCCCTTTTTATCCTGATGATTTCTCTAATGTTGATGTTGTGGTGTTAGACAATCAACTAGAGAATTATATTAGAAATGTTCGATTAGATAGCAGGTTTCATGGCTTGAAAGGGCTTGTTGATCTTTCAAGACAATTAGTGCAAACCAAGAAGCATAAGAAAAATCTTTTCATCTATAGGCTTGTGAAATTGGCCTTAATTTTACCGGTAGCAACTGCAAGCGTCGAACGAGTATTTTCTGCAATGAATTTCATCAAGACTGCATCAAGGAATAAAATGTGTGATCAATAGCTTCAAGATTGTTTAGTAACATTTATAGAGAGATATGTATTTAATTCTATTATCAATGATGTTATTATAGATCGATTTCAAAGTATGAAAACTCGACAAATAGTATTGTAAAACTATGTAAAATTTTATATTTAAGCGCAATATATTGATATTACTTAAGAGTTAAGAGTATTATTTTACATGAGGACACCAAGGAATTTTTATCCTCGCTCCGCCACTGCTTGCATGGGGATGATATTTATGTGAGAAAAGTTATTTTAGGGTGTAAGTAAGCTAAGGGGAGAAAATAGTATGTAGGTTGGTGTAAGGGTCTATAAGGGACCCGATTAGAGTTTTGGGAGGAAGCACTAATCTGAAGAAAAAAATGTGGAAGTAAGAACAATTAAGGGAGAGAATGGAGCACGACTTAAGGGGTGAGTATGGGTTCCATAGGAGAGAAGAGATATTAAGAGGAAAAAAAATAGAAAGGTTACTTGTGGGGGAAGAAAGGTACTAAGGTTTAAAGTGGCCAAATAGGGTTTTTTCAGTCACCTATCAAAATCGAGGAGTAAAGTGATAACATTTGGTATTAAATCTAGATAAGACAAGGTGTGGGGTGATAAACAAAATAATGGTAGTGTAAGTGAGAGGTAGTTGGGCCACATAGGTCAAATTAGGGTTTTCAAGGAAAAACCCTAGAGGGTGATAGTAAGTGGAGTTTGATGTCATGAGGTGTAGGCCTTAACCCACACCCTTAGGAGTTGGTTTTCATTATGTGTAAGTGTAATGGGGAATGGACATCGGGGCGTGATAAGGGGTGTAGGAGTCTCAAGAAATGAGATGGGCCCTCTTAGGGGGATACGAGTAGAGGGTTGTTGATATGCATGTCAAGGGTGAAAGGTTTATCTATAAGACATGAATAAGATACTAATCATTTAAAGAGAAATATTGTCTAGTCGGGCCTAGACCGATCCACAAGCATAATAGTGGACAGGTGCCGAGGTGCCCTGGAGACCGATCCACCAACATATAATAGTGGTTAGGTGTGTTATGCCCTATAAGTGACCGGTCCACCGGCTATAATAGTAGGGGATCCCGAAGTCAACAAACCAAACTCTAAGGTGCAAATGAATTATAGGAAAGATACTATATAATTACAGTGGAACACCATAAGATTCGGGGCCAAACCGATCCACCGGCATAATAGTGGCTAGGAGCACCTTGCCCTGGAGACCGATCCACCGGCAAAAATAGTGATCAGGAGCATTCTGCCCTATAAGTTTCTAATCCACCGGCTATAATAGTGGGGTTCCTGCACTCGCATGGATTGATAAAGACTATGATGTGAAAAAATTATTTTTACCTGAGATCTAAAGTATAAGTCTATCTGGACCATAGTTGGCCTTCATTATCTTTATTATTGTATGCTGCCTATATAATCATATTGTGTATGTTATGTTGTATGTTTTGCTTGTTTGGCCTTAGAGCATGGTTACCTTGCTCAGTACGCAGCATACTGATCAACCGTTTCATGGGTGTTTCTCATTCCCAGGAGCAAAAGACCCGTATAAAGTTGTGCAAGTAGGGGATAACGTCTTTGATGCCTACGACACCTATGAGGCATCAGGCAGGGCTAAGCGTTGAGCCTAGACCTAACCTGGGGATCGAGAGTGACTTGGCTAGAATCTGTTTTTCCTCTTATTTTATCATGTTTTGTTCTTATTCTAGTTGTGTCATGTCGTACGGTATTTTATGTTTTTGGATAACTTTAGTTACTTACTTTTTGGGTTGTAATTCTTAAATTGCACTCTAATTTCTGTATGACTATGAGGGAGTCATCTCATGAACTCTTATTGTTTTATTAATGACTTGTGTTTGATGTTAACCCTATTTAGCCTTAGCACTTAGTACTAGAACGGTAGGAGTGCACCGGTCTGATACTTTGTGTGGCGGTAATATCTCCAAAATTCACGGTTTTGTTATTTCACTTTTGTTAATACCTTTTTATTAAAACAAAATTTTTCTGTAGTAAACTTTGGGAATGTTACGGAAATAATCACTAGATGTTACAAGGATTATCAAGAATGAAATCATTCTTTCAAACTTGCATAGAAGAGAGAGGAAGAAGGAGCCAAAATGCAATTTCATCATCCTCCATTTGTCAACTTTGGTCCATAAATATATTCGAGGTAGGAAAAAGGTTGAATTAATAGTCACAAATTGACAAAGTTGGTTTAGAAACTATTAGGAGCTTGATAACAAAGATTTAGTATTGTTGGAATAATTTTCACATAAAAGTTGAATTTTGAAAATCACACAAGTCCAGCAAACTTATTTATCAGTTTCCTAGAATCACTCGACTAGTTACCCTAAACAAAAATCGAAACAAAAAATGGTGCACCAATCGATTGGTTTATAAAACCCATTTACTTATGCATAAGAAAAATCATTTTTTCCTTATTTTCAAAAAATTTCCCAAATCCTTTGCAAATCAAACCCAAAATACCATTTCAAGACTAGATCAAACATCATTTGATCATCATCAAAAACATAAATTTTCATACATTATAGGCCCAAGGCTTATATAACTTTATTTTAATATGTCACTTCTCTTATGTGTCCATTATGGTGGGATGATTTGTCCTCATATGATTTAAATACATTTTAGAGATGCCCATAGGCTTTACTTGATTCCTTTCCATTTTTAATGAGGTTGGTAGCTTTGAAGGTGCCCTATATAGTTATCTACTAGCACGAATGATTAACATTCATATGTTTTAACATGTACTATAGATTTTATGTGGGTGTATTATCACACATAGTAAATTGTGTTTACTCTTTAGCTTTAATACCATTAAATTTAGTTCTGAAAATTTTTTTATTAGTAAAAACAAATATACAAAACATTAGGTGTTACACTACGACTAATGTAGAGAAAGGTATGATCAATACCTAACATATGATAGCTGTAAGACCTAAACAACTCAGACATGAAGATTAGGCATGATCACCACCTAATTAAGTGTCGAGACAAAACCGATAGAAAATTTTGAGAGAGATAGAGACATAGACTAAATACAGAGTAGAAAGAGTTTACAAAATTTGATTTTCTAAAAGGAATAACAAGGATAACAATGAAATACAACAAGAATTGGAATACACAATAGTCATAAATAGACACTATAACCCTACCTAAGATGTTACCACTGTCAATAGAACCTATAAGATAAATATTACCCACTGAATAGGCGGGGGACCATAAAACAGATACCACCTGTATAATAGTAGTGAGTAAACCAATTACACAAAACTTACAAATGTCAAATGGAGGACTTAGGCAATATCCTAATGAAATTGTGGAATGAATAAAATGAAATATACAAGCATTAATGAAATAAGATTAACATGTCATAACTTAGATAACTTCAAGACCAAATGATCATCATACCATTCCACTTAATCAATATACAATCATTATAGAATCCTATCATAACTATATCTAAACGAAGCACAACGTCATTCACAACCATTAAGGTAATGCACTAACGAAAGTACCAACAAAACACAACAACTAAGTATAATTAAATCAAATGTAAGATAATAGACAAATAAAATACACCAGTAATACTGTTGCATAACACAACATAGTACCCTCCATCTAAACCACCAAACCACTCCAAATAAACAAAACAAAGGTAGTGCACTAAGATGACTAAAACCCATAATCCAACTACCATGGGCAAGGCATGAAGGCAACTACCAAACTAATAGTCTAAATCATAATAAAGGCCATCACACAAGTTAATTTTCCTTTTTATTTACCCTACTCGAGTGGATATATTAAAAAAACACTAGAGTCGCATAAACTGCAATAGCCATACCGATACACTACAAGTAATATCGTAACCTCCTAACTATACAACCTAAAGGCATATAAAGTACACTAGTTATACTAGCGCACTAAGGTAATACAATATCCTTACTTCTAGATTTCTTAATCTGTAAGTATTAATACCCACTATAATGCTTTTTGGTTTCTTATAGAGCATACTTAGGCCTTAAAAAGGCACTAAGCTACACTAGTGAAACCCAACTTAATTTAAGATTTATACCATGTCTATATGCTAGCTAATTCTAGAAAATAATTCATTCTTAATATCGAGGTCTTCTACTTTAAGTATTAGTATTTTATTTAGTGATTATAAACAAAATATCAAATAATATATATATGATAACCAATCTATACCTAATTATTTCCTTTATTTTCAATTATTCAAGTCGACCCTGTGATTAACCTAAGAATCGACATCCCAGTCCAATTATTCTCATTTAGGAGCATTAGGCCATAAATGTTTAAAATGCCTTTACAGGTTATTTACTCATTAAATTCTCACTTCAATACCAAATATTATTGGTATTGAATGAAATTTCTGGCATATCAAAATAACATTAAAATGAACACTTTAACATAAAATTATAGTTCTAGTAATTTTTAGAAGTGATAAAATTACCATTTTACCCTTAAAACATATTTGTTTCCATTTAGCACAAAAAACTTTAGTATTACATAGTTAGTATACCATGTCTCACATGGTTCTCATACTCAACATAATACGACACATCCTAGGTATACATGCTAAAAAAATTATAAAGTGTATAAAAAATATCAAAGTACCCCAAGATCATACAAAACTTAAATTATTCAAAATTATACCTACACATGCTCAAATCTCAGCATATCATATATAAAACTATAAGTAAAACAAATGAGAAATCTAACGATAAGGTCAAAAATAACATAGGAGGCCTCAGCTAGGATAGAATTTTCCTTGGCCAAACCACCCCTACAACAAATGCATAAATATTCTACCACTTTCGACCCTATTTTAGGAGGTTATTCTACATATATTAAAATACATAAATCTAGCATGCTCTTATAAAAAGTGACATGAACACACAATTAAAGAAATTAATAGCAAGACATAGTACATGCATTTTTTAAGGGATTATAAGGAGGCATAAATTACAATTAAACATAACATAGAAAATCCTAAGCATCTTATCACATGATTTTTATACATTTATTAGGAGCATATAGGTTACCTCATTCAAAGCACAAGTATCAAAATAAAAATAAAGAGCCGCCAAAAGAGCCCTTAATACTATAAAATCAAATAAAAAATTATAACATCGCATAAATAAATAAATAAATGATAATTTCCAATGATAAAATAAGGTTACCCTTACAAAAATAAGGCAAGAGAATAAGGGGAACAACAATGATGATCTTTATAAAACTCTTAAAAACTAACCTCTTTTACTTAAAAATAAAAGTAGGTTATATTCGATGGTTAAAGAAGAAAAGGATGGAAAAACAAAGAAGGAATAAAAGGATGATGGAATTAAAAAACCTTGCAACAAAATAAAAGAGGGGATAAGGATAAAGAATAATAGACACAAGAAAAAAAGAAGAGAGGGGGAGTAAAAATAACCTAACAAAGATGGTTTAATAGCTCGTGAAAAATTAGCAACAAAATAGGCATAAAGATAGAGGAAGAGAATCCTGAGAGTTTGTAACCAAGAGAAGATAAGAGGTAGTTTAATCAACACTTGAATGAAAAGGGTGGTGGGAGATTGTACGGTCTAAAATAAAAGTCGGTGACAGGTGAAGTGAGGTGACATAATGCATGACTCCTGGGTAAAAAGATGGAGTTCAAGAAACAATTTGATCCAAGGTAAGAGGGGATTAGAGAAAGGTCCATAAGGTCAAAAGGGTTGGTCGTGACATCAAATAAAAAATAAAAAATAGCATAAATAAATAATTTTAGATGATGCCCAAACAACCTTAGGTTAACTGTCGGTCATCTGCCTACCCCCTAGTAATACCTATCTCACCCTCGATGCCCAATTATATTTCTAACATTTTAAACTTAGCTAACCTAATTCATTTCCACCCAAACCTAAACACATATAATTAACACATCCGACATAGATTATTAACCTATTATTTTTATGATAAAATTCAAATATTATATCAACTTTTAGTTATGTTCTTAGTTAGGGTTTACGAGTAATGGGGTAGTACAATACCCTCACTATACTAATTCCATAGTTACTCAATTATTGTGGAGGTCTTTTTTTCTCTACTATATGTGGTTGAGATTTTTTCCCTTATCAACTTGTTAAGCATTTTGGTTTGATTCCTCGAGATCCAAAATTCTATTTTGTTTTGCTCTTGCTAGGCTCTACTAGATAATATTGGTCTTGTACTTATTTTTGTATGGTTTTGCAAATCTTGTACCGGACTAGGGTTAGATGACAACAATACTTGAATCTTAAGATGTAAGTTTACTTTTTAGCATTGTACCCAACATAGGTTAGGTAATGGTCGTACCTCTCCTATATTAGATGTGGCAATAACACTCTGCATTTTCTATGTAGCTTCCGCAAAGTGTTTATAAAATAGAATGTTTCTATTCATAAATGTGGGGGTGTTACGGCCACACTTTGTAGATGACCTATTGCAAATATATAATAATGATGGGGATCCCTGTGATGATGCACAATACATGGAGTGATAACCTTGGGTTGGGACTTAGAGTGAAAGCCATATGATGTTGTATAGTTTGGGATCTCTTTTTGTAAAGGACATATCTTGAATACTTACGTTCCTTGTTACATCTTTTATTTTTGTCCCACCTTTATTTTGGGAGGAGTTGTCCTTTAAGTATGTTGTATTTTGGTAGCATTTGTCCTTTGAACATATTTTCCTTTGTTTCTATTGTTGTTTATGCTTGTCGTATGGTTTAATAAAGTTTTAGATTTATCCTTTGTATGAGAATGATATGGAAAACAGTAACTATACTAAAATCAGCTGTAATACCTACATTTTTGTAATTTTCCTCTCCTAGACGATGTTTAAAAAAGAAATTTTTGTTGTTGTAAAAATTAAAATGTTACACGATTAGTGTCAAACATTCAATCATAGTCTCATTGAATGCTTCTAGATCTAGTAGCTAACTAACATGATTTATATCTTATTCATGGAGTCCCGGAAAACAAATTTTAACACATTAAATTCATAAAGCTTATGAGTATATATTTTTCATCTAATTAATAAACAAGGAGAGCATGTTATCATCTATGTAACAAGCAAACACATTGAATTATGCCTAACACATTTGAATTTTAGCATAAACACACCAAGATTCACCCAATCACATAAATTCACTATTTTTTTTTATATTATTGTGAATACTATTTCATTGGATGGCTTATGAAAAATATCAGTCCATTGATGAAGTGTGACCACAGGTAGAACAAAAATGCCGGTCCATTGATGAAGTGTGACACACGTACGACAAAAATATCTGTCCATTGCTGAAGCCATTTGCCATTTTTCGACGTGTTTAGGCAGTGTTGAATATGACTTCCGGAGAAAAATATTACACTAGTACTGTTATCACATTTCATAGTAAGCGTGTTAAAACTAAGTCTACGGTCACAAAGCTCTGGTTTAGACAGAACGTGCACAGACAGGACAAGCTCTGGTTTCGGATCTACTTCTATTTTATGTTTTCACTATAGGATTGCTCTTGTTGGTCCCTCCATCAGAAGCTCAGGATTGGTAAGGCTGAATTAATTCGATGATTATGAACAATCAGAACTTAATTATATGCCACAAGAGAGGTAGCTATATATATTACTGCGTTTTTAATCGAGTACGGAAGCAGCATAACACTATTGGTTGGACATCAAATCCAAAATGCCCATATTATTAACGAAAGAGAAGAAGAAATGAAAGTTTGCATGAAAACATTGGTGGACAAAAGCAACTGGAATTACACTAGTGTTGAGTTGAGGAAGGTAGCCCGTCAAGTAGTTGAAGTAATTGAGCTTTCTGTCAGTCTGCTGGTTATCCTCCTCCATCCACTTCATCTGACGACCCCTCTGCATCCCCTTCTACTTTTATACCATTAGCAGCAACAGCTGGTGGATCTTTCTTCTCGTTTGCTATCTCCTTGGACTTGATTTCCTCCTCAACTGCCTTCAACCTTTTTTCCTCCTCAGCTGCTCTCAACTTGGCATCCTCCTTGGCCTTGGTCTCTAGCTCTAAAACTAAACTCTGCAAGCATTCATCTACATCAATGTTGGTCGACTTTGGCATCAAATTTTCGGCCACATCTGCAGGCGCCATATCAGTTTCCTGCAACATCGTCTCGATTGTGTCGAACAAGGGGTGTGAATCAAGGCCTAGATAGTTCTTAGCCAGCACCTTGAACGCTTCGAAAGAACAATAAGACAATTCAATATGCATATCCATTCTTCCTCTCCTTATAAGAGCTGGATCCAGCTTGTCTAAATAATTGGTAGTAAATACGATGAGTCTCTCCTCCCCACAAGCCGACCAAATCCCATCAATAAAGTTCAACAACCCAGACAGAGTGACCTCGCTGCCTTTCTTCTTATTTTCCTTCAACTTCTTCACAATTTG
Source organism: Tamarix austromongolica (assembly GCA_039764185.1). Classification (NCBI taxonomy): domain Eukaryota; kingdom Viridiplantae; phylum Streptophyta; class Magnoliopsida; order Caryophyllales; family Tamaricaceae; genus Tamarix; species Tamarix austromongolica. The sequence continues at coordinate 11,785,425 of CM077812.1, read as the reverse complement.
ATCACCTTCTCCGTCACTCTTGTCGTCATCCACCTTCATTTTATCCTGTCTCTGTCCCGTGAGATCGAGGGAGCAATCTATGTCTTCGATCACGATAATCGACTTGCTGGATGTCTCGATCAGTAGCCGTCTTAGCTGAACGTTGTCGTCCACCGCGGTTAGCTCAAGATCATAGACATCGTACTCCAGAAAGTTAGCTATGGCTGCAATCATAGTAGACTTGCCTGTTCCCGGCGGACCGTACAAAAGGTACCCACGTTTCCAAGGCTTTCCGATTTGAACGTAGTAGTCTTTGGCGTTTCTGAATCTTGTGAGATCGTCGATGATTCTTTGCTTCTTGGTCGCTTCCATGGCAATCGTGCGGAAAGTCGCTGGGTGCTTGAATTCGATATGACTCCACATTGATTGACGCCCACCACGCGAACCCGAGGTGTCTTTTGCATTAGTAAAGAGCTTTCGTTGCCTGTTTCTGACTGCAATTTCCTGGCCCTGTTCTATGACGTGACTCAGGTAGGAACCAATAATGAGATCTGTGTGCCTCCTGTGGCAGCGTAATTGGTAGTACCTGTACCATGGAAATCATCAAATCCGTATATCAGTATTTTGCATAATTAATTTAGTTTTGGTAAATGCCGAGGGGAATTTGGGAATTAAAGAGTGGGAATAAGAATGGGAATTAGGAAGTGGGAATTTATTTATTTAATCTCATTCTCATGTTTGGTTTTTGATGGGATTAACCTGAGAATAACTTGGGAATAAAAGTTTTTTATGTTTGGTACGTGAGAATGGGATTGGGAATATAGTCATAAATTTATAAAAATATCCTTCTTATATTTATAGTTATATATATATATATAACCAATTATTATTATTTTTTTCCATTACTCAACTCTATTTTTCTTATAATAAATCATATAATATTAGATCAAATCCGATCAGGTTAGATCTGATTCAATACAATCAGATCAGATAATAGTAAGAATAATAATAATAACAATAATAATAATAATAATTATTATTATTATTATTATATCAAATAATATTTACCTTCTCTCGTCTTGGCCGGGGTAGAAGCTAATGTTATTAGACTTGGAACTTTTTTGGTACGAAGTCCATCGAACCTTGACACCTTCATACTCATCTGAAACCTCTTCATTATCCGCAATCCCAAGCACCAAAGACTTGCCGCCTTTAAGTGAATTCGCTTTCAACCTTCTGGCCTTGGTGGAGGATCTTTCACTCAAGTAAACTTGGATATGAGTGTAAACCTCGCTGCGTTTGAACCGATCTCCGGTGTACTCGTCGAAAGTGATGTCAAGGTAAGGAGATAAAAAATTGAAAAACTTCCTGCTGAACCTGGACTGGCACTGGTCGATTGTTTGGCGCAATTGATAGGGTATGTATTGCTGGTACAGTGCCCAAGCAAATACGATGGTTGTGATAACTGATCCGAATTGCGCGAGTTTGTCGCCCATGATCACGTTCCCTAGGAGTAGTCGCTGTATATCCATATCGCTCGATGAGCTAGCTCGGTGCTTTCTGAACGATCCAAGAAGCGAGCTAACTTGAGTAAGCTGAGGTAACTTCCCAGAAAGTGTCCCGGCTGCTCTTAAAAAATGACTAAGTAGTCCCACGCGAATGCTGACGACGGTCCCATCAAAAACACACCTCATTTGGCCTCGTCGATTGAAAATTCACCTAATTTATTTGGTACGTAGGCCATCCAAATCAGAGACGGACGTCAGCTCTAAAACCATTTTGTGATCACGTTTATATCTTTGACCAACGGACGGTCCGATTAATTGCACCTAAAAATCGTGGTCTTTATAATTTTCCAATATTATTATTATTATTATTATTATTGTTATTTACGATTTATTTCCCTGTAAATTATACAATACAATAGAAGGTTGTACATAGAATACAGTCATACAGACAACATCTGCCTGCCATTGCTATTGCTAGCTGGCTCACCGCTTGTTGTTCGGGACTTAATCAGGAACCAGCTGGGGAATATCTCTCGATTGATCAGTGTACTTCTCAAGTCAAGATCTTTTCTATATATATATATTCTATAATAATAATAAGTGAGGTACGTAGCTAGGTTACATTAATTGCTTTCGACTCTCAATTAGTTGATCAACAACCATGAATCATGCATTCACTCACCCTCAAGGACGGACGCCAGTACGCCTCGGACCATACAGTCTGAGACTCACCGCATGCAGACAGCCACAACTAGCTGTATGAACAATTATGTATCAGCTGGCACCACGTACCTTGGGCTTCTCAAATCTTCTGGACCACTTCTCTTCGCCAACCAAAAAAACCAAACTACTTTTAATTCTACACTCCATCATCATCACTGTCTCCTTTCTTTCAAGGGATTTTCATGACAAATCCCCCATTTCTTATGTTCTAACCCTAGCATGATCTACATTTTCCTCAATTCCTTAACAATCTCACGTTACCGTGTTTACAAGCCCCCATCTCCATATACTACCTTCTTTCTCCCACCTTCTATCATTTATTGCTCCACCATCCTAAGAACCGATCTCTTATTCCTCTTCCAACTCTCTTCTACATCTTATTCTCTGTAAGTTCCATCATTTATGTGCAACAAGCTTCACCCAACTCGATACAACTCATGTTGTACCGCCAAGCTTAGCCTTAGCACCTCGTGTTGCACCCTTTTGGCAACGTGATAAGCCCATCAATCCTCCCCATTCTGGCCTCATTTTTTCCCATATTCATGTGGCAACACCAACAACAAATCCAAACCTTTACATAGCTCCTATACCCTAATGTAAACTCCCTTCATATTCTCCTTTATCCTATAATCGATCACCGCATAGCTAGCCTTAAATAGTGTGAGTTTCTCGTGTTTCTCACCCCCACCCATGTGAAAAGCTCATGTAATTCAAACCTAACCAATGCAACTCCTTCATACACCATTTAGCCCTTTTCTTGCTTTAGTTCTTGCTCTTTTTTATTCCTATTACCTTACCTTACCTTTTTTGTTTTCCTAAATTCTAACCATAGGTTTTTCCTAATTTTTTAGGTGATCTTCCTATGGTGTTGGAAGAGGTGACTTTGGGTATTTTGCTTGCTTAGAGACCTATGACATTTGTGTAAGGATACATGTCATGATTTAGGAGTTTAATTCTATGTGTAAATTATATGCAATATTATGCTAGTAAAATTATATTTTATATTTCATATTGTTGATGTCAAACAATGATATTGTTGTATTATATTATGAAAATATGAATGCTATATGAAAGCATGAGTTATGTAATCCCTCAAAATTTTAAAAGCCTATAATTTAATAAATCACTTTTATTTGGGATAACTTAGCTTTTAAACTTATTTAATTTAATTATTTTGAGGATTTTACCTTTTAAATTTATTTAGTTTAATTATTTTGTGAATTTTTGAGTATATAAAATTAGATGTGAATATGTAATAAATTAAAATAAATAATTTATTATTTTATCACACTCATTTTATTTAAATAATGTTTCAAACCAATATCTTCTAATATTTACCTTTTAAACCAATATATTAAAATACATTAAGTTAAATTATTAAAAATTGTTTATCTACCAAAAATACTAAAACCTATTTTTCATAAGTTATTTTATCTATCCCCTTATTCCCCCTTTTTTCCTTTTTCTATTTTTTTCTCTCTCCCTCCTTCTCCTTTCTTTTTCTCCCTTTCTCCCCGGTATGGACCATCTTCCACGCATGGCCCGGTTTCTCTCCCCACCTTCTCCTTCCATGTGGCCCAACGGCCTGCATAGTCATCGTCTACCCCAGCCAGCCCGCCCCATCTTCCTTTTTTTCTTTTCCCTTCGCCTGTTCCCCTAGTCAATCGGCCCTTCTTTTTTCTTTTCCTTCTCCCCTAGACCGATAGGTCCAGCCTATCGCCCTCCTTCTTCCCCAGCCTCGAGCTATGACACCACCTTGCAGCCCCAATTCTGCCAACAATGTAATCCCCTAAAATTTTAAAAGCCTATAATTTAATAAATAAATTTTATTTAGGATCAATTAGCCTTTAAATCTATTTAGTTTAATTATTTATGGATTTTTGCGTATATAAAATTGGATATAAATATTTAATAAATTAAAATAAATACTTTGTTATTTTATCATAACCTTTTTATTTAAATAATTTTCCAAACCATTATTTTACTAAAATTATCCTTTTAAACCCTTACATTTTAATTATATTAAATTAAATTATTAAATAAATTTATAACCCAAAAATATTATATTTTATTATTTTATAAATTAAATTATTTTATTTAATACCATTTTCCTTTTCTTTTTCCTTTCTTCCTTTTTTCCTTCTTCTTTTTCTTCTTTTTCTCTTTTCTTTCTCCTTCCTTTTTTTCCTTAGGCCGCCAGCCGACCTGCTTCTTCCCCCACCCCCTGTGATATGAATCTCCAAAATTTGTATTTAATTAATTCTAATAATTGCTATCAATCATTTTATACTTATAATTGTTTGTCTTATTGTGTGATTGATTAGGAAGTATTAATGCAGCACATGGAGGATGGAATTAAAATGTTGTAGCTGCTGAAGTTTTGTTGCAGAAATGTTTTTTTTAGTTATGTAATCCCATGTGATGCATTCGCTGGCAAAATTGGCTAATGGGGATTAATTTGGCTGTATAACCCGCCACCTAATCCATGGTTAATGGATTAGTTAGATTGTGGATTAATCGACCCTTAATAACCATGATTAGTTAGAATTATTCTTAGCTGATGGAAATTGATGTATAAATATTTCCTTATAATTTTGGGGTTTGGAGTTGTAATTACTTGGGCTGGTCAAATTATCTAGCGTCGACCTTCCCCTTCTTTTTGTGTATTTGGGCTGTTTGTTTGGGCTGCATTGGCTGAGTATTAGCTGATTGTGTATAGCTGCGTTGTGTATTTTTATATGGTCTTGTACGCCATATAAATGTGGCATATATGGAATGTTGAGAGACTTTTGGCTGAATAAGAAATTGGTTCTTACTTTTCTCTTGAACTCTCTCTCGCGTTCTCTCTCTCTCTCAGCGGAAATCTCACTCGCATCTTCTGCTACTTCTGCTCCCTCTCTTCGATCGATTTTTGATCGTTCTTACTTCTCAAATTTAGTTACCATTCTCATACTGTGCTTCTGAGTTCTTGAATCATCATTTGGAAAGTTCCTTAGGCTAATTCCAGCGAATCGAACCCCGCGCTCAAATATTCTTCGATCCTTTTTGAGAAACCCCAACAGGTTTCCATCATTTGGTATCAGAGCCTCGATTATTCGAGTGCTCGTGGTTTAATTGTTTGTTACTAAGTTCTTTTTAATTCTGGTTTATTATTTGTCGATTTCGCTAACCCTACTTCTGAAGTGCAAAATTTAGGGTTTGTAATTAACGAAGGGTTTTGAAGATTTCCGTCACACTTAAGCCGGCGATCAGAGTGTTGTATCTGCTATTTCAAAGTTTCTTGAAAGAAAACCCTAAATCGTTGGGACAATTTATCGATTAGGGTTTGGTCAAGAATTTGAATCTTGACTATTCTTGAGACGTACTTTCCAATTGGTAAACTCGAACCTTATTTTGCTACATACTAATATCTGTGATAACTAATTTACAAATTCTTTTGAGATATTATTCTATTCTGCTTGATAAGTGTACAGGATAAATAACCGGCGAACCTTTTGGTTTCGAGAAAGGAGTAAGACCTCCAAGAAGAGGGGTCCTTTTTAGTAATTGGATTACTTGTTTTAAGAGCTCGCGGTAATAACGTTTCTTTCTTAAGCTATCTATTAATTTCGATTCAATACTTACTTGGAATTTCTGTACAAGTCTGTGTTGTTGATATAACTTGATATTATTTGATACTGTGTTATTCTTATAATTAGATTGCTTAATTACTCTCTGTCTGATTTCTATTAAAGTAATTTGATTTTGTTTGACTGTCAGTAATTGTGTTTAATTAATAATATTAAATAAATCTAATAATGTCTAACAACAGGCAATCTGTTAATCAATCTATTTCCAGTAATGATCTATTAGAAACTCTTAGGACTTTTCAAGAACAAATGACTGCTCAATTTGCTGTGTTATCTGCTAACTTAGAACAAAGAATAGGAGAACAAGAGGTAAGAATTAATGAATTACAACATAATACAGTCGTAACTCACCAAGCAGGGGTTTTAGGAAGGGCTCCTATGGACCCTAGGATCAGAATTCCACGCATAGCTAACCTAGAAGAATTAGAGGACCAAGTATCCAACAATAGTGATAGGAGACCTAGGCTGAACAATAGACAAGAAAGGGATTTAGAATTCGTTGATAGGAATCTAAATAATATTAAGCTTAGTATACCTGGGTTCAATGGCAGAAATGACCCTGATTATTATTTTGAATGGGAAAGGAAGATGGAGCTAGTGTTTGAATGTCATAACTACTCGGATGATAAGAAAATTAAGGTAGATCTAGTAGAGTTTACTGAATATGCCTTCTCTTGGTATCATAATCTGGTGTTAACTAGGCGTAGGTGTGGGGAACCACCCATACAGACATGGGAATAGTTTAAAATTTTGATGAGGAAAAGGTTTGTTCCAAGTTATTATTATAGGGAGTTACATAAAAGATTACAAACAATAAGTCAAGGAATGAGAACAGTGGATGAATACTTTAAGGAATTAAAGGTTCTGATCATTAAAATAGGGATTATTGAGGATGATGATACTACCATGGCTAGGTTCTTGAGTGGATTAAACTCTGAGATAGCTGATAAAGTAGAATTATATCCTTGTGGGACATTAAGGGAAATGGTAAATATAGCTACTAAGATAGAGATTCAATTAAAGAAGACCATACAATATAAGCCCCCTAGGATTGGGATTAAGAGTACAATGAGAAGGAATTTTGGGGGAACTACTTCTGGAAATTGGAGGAATACTAATATATTTGAGTCTAAAGGTAGAAACAATGAGGCAAGGGTAGGAAATAAGTTTGAAAAGGGTTAGAATATGATAACAAACCCTGTGAGTGGTTCGAACAGAACTAGAGATATTAAATGTTTTAGATGTGGAGGATTGGGACATATAGCTTCTGAGTGTCCAAACAAGAGGAATATTTTAATTAGAGAGTCTAAAGACATATAATCTGAATCTGAGGAGGATGATTTGGAGACTAGTTTGGTTAGAGAAGATACTAGTGATTCAGAAGAAGAAATAGAACTACCATTAAGTGGAGACCTTTTTGTAGTGTGCAGGGCTTTAAACAGTAACAAACAACCTGATTCTAATGCAATATAGAGAGAAAATATATTTCATACTAGGTGTTTGATCAATGATAAATATTTTAACATGGCTATAGATAGTGGTAGTTGTATTAATACTGCTAATACCTTGTTAGTGTCTAAGTTAGGATTACCAACCACTAAACATCCAAAACCATATAGATTGCAGTGGCTTAATGAGTTAGGAGATGTAAAAGTTAGCCAACAAGTTTTAGTAAACTTAAAATTAGGAAAATATGAGGATTCTGTTTTGTGTGATATAGTTCCAATGCATGCTGCTCACTTATTATTAGGTAGACCTTGGCAATATGATAGGAGGGTAATACATGATGGTCATAAAAATAGATATACCTTACAGAAGGATGACAGGAAGATTGTTTTAGCACCAATGACTCTAAAATAGATTTTTGAAGACCAAATTAAAACTAAGTCTGACTATAAGGAATTATCTAAGCCGAGTTTGGAGACTGAGATTAGTTCAAAAGAAATTAAGGGGACATCTGGATTTTATGCTAAGAGTAAGGATGTAGGAAAGGCTATTAAGAGACAGGCCAATGTGTATTTGATGGTTTATAAAGAATGTTATGAGTGTCAGTTAGGACTTAGTGAGGAAGTACCTATTGCTGTGAAACAATTATTGGAAGACTACAGTGAGTTGTTACCTGAGGACATTCCTAGTGGATTACCTCCATTAAGGGGAGTAGAACATCAAATAGATTTTGTTCCAGGAGCTGTTATACCAAACAGACCTGCTCATAGGGCTAATCCTAAAGAGGTTAAGGAATTAAAAAGGCAGGTTTCTGAATTACTGAGTAAGAGATATATTAAGGAATCAATGAGTCCATGTGCAATTCCAGTGTTACTAGTACCTAAAAAGGATGGTAGTTGAAAGATGTGTATAGATAGCAGGGCAGTGAATAAGATAACTATAAAGTATAGATATCCCATAGCTAGACTTGATGAGATGTTGGATCTTTTACATGGTGTTGTTATTTTTTCGAAAATAGATTTAAAAAGTGGGTATCATCAAATTAGGATGAAACCAGGAGATGAATGGAAGACAGCTTTTAAAACTAATTTTGAATTGTATGAATGGTTAGTGATGCCTTTTGGATTATCCAATGCACCCAACACCTTTATGAGACTTATGAACCATGTTTTGAGGAATTTTATTGGAAAATTTGTGGTTGTTTATTTTGATGACATACTTATATATAGTAGGTCATTAGAGGATCACTTGAAACACTTAAGGATTATTGTGGATGTGTTTAAGATAGAACAAATATATGCTAACTTAACTAAATCTAGGTTTTGTTTGGAAAATGTGGTTTTCTTAGGATTTGTGGTAGGAAAAGATGGTATATCTATGGATAAAGACAAAAATAAAGCTATTCAATAATGGCCTGTGCCAAAGAGTGTAACTGAAGTAAGAAGTTTTCATGGGTTGTGTTCTTTCTATAAGAGATTTGTTAGGAATTTTAGTACTATAGCTACTCCTTTGACTGCCATCACAAAAAAAGAGAATGGATTTAGGTGGGGTTTAGAACATCAAAAATCTTTTGAGACACTTAAAAATAAATTAATCCAGGCACCTGTGTTAAGCCTTCCTGACTTTGAAAAGATGGTTGAATTAGATTGTGATGCTTATGGGTTAGGAATAGGGGTTATACTTTCTCAAGAGGGCAAACCAATAGCTTATTTTAGTGAGAAATTAAATGGTAGTACTTTAAATTACTCTACTTATGAAAAAGAATTGTTTGCTTTAGTAAGAGCTTTACAAGTTTGGCAGCATTACCTATGGCATAGAGAATTTGTGATTAATACTGATCGAGAGGCTATTAAGTATTTAAAAAGTCAATCAAAGTTAAATAGGAGGCAGGGTAGATGGATTGAGTTTATTGAAATCTTTCCTTACATGATTAAGTATAAAAAAGGAAGTGATAATGTAGTTGCAGATGCTCTATCTAGGAGATATGCTTTATTAAATGCTGCAGACACTACTTTGTTAGGGTTTTCTAGTATTAAGCCTCTATTTTTGAAAGATTTTGATTTTAATGAAATTTATAAGAAGTGTGAAATCTCTACATAGGGAAAATATTTTATAACTAAAGTTTATTTGTTTAGGGAAAATAGGTTATGTATTCCAGAGTGTTCATAAAGGGGATTATTAATTTAAGAAGCTCATAAGGGTGGATTAATAGCATATTTAGGATTTTAGAAGACTTTAGACATATTAACTGATCATTTTTATTGGCCTCACATGAAAAAGGATGTGTTAAAATATTGTGTTAATTTTGTGGCTTGTAGACAGGCTAAAACTACATCAAAACCATTTGGGTTATATACTCCATTGCCTATACCTAACCGACCTTGGGTTGATGTTTCTTTGGATTTTATTTTAGGCTTACCTAGAACTAATAGGGTTAAGGATTCAATAATGGTTGTAGTAGACAGGTTTAGTAAAATAACTCATTTTATACCTTGTAATAAGACCAATGATGCTGTGGCTGTGGGTGAATTATTTTTTTCTCATATAGCTAAATTACATGGCATACCTAAGACCATAATTTCAAACAGAGATTTTAAATTCCTGAGTCATTTTTGGAAGGTTTTATGGGGAAAATTAGGAACTAAATTATTATTTTCCACAACTTGCCACTCTCAAACTGATGGAAAAACTAAGGTAGTAAATAGAACATTAGGTAATATGTTAAGAGCTATCCTTGGAAAGAATCTTAGATAGTGGGAATATGTTTTACCTCAGGTAGAGTTTGCTTATAATAGAACTTTGCATTCTACAACTAATAGGACTTCCTTTGAAATTGTGTATGGTTTTAATCCTTTGACTCCTTTAGATCTAAGTCATTTACCTAATGCTGAATTGCAAAATTTTGATGTTGAATCTCGAGCTAATAATATAAAGAAGTTGCATGAATTTGTAAGTCAACAAATCAATAAAAAGGTGCAACAAATGGCTGAACATGCTAATAAAAGAAGAAGAAAATGGTTTTTAAACCTGGGGATTTAGTTTGGGTACATCTTAGGAAGGAAAGATTTCCAAACCTTAGAAAATCAAAATTAGATTCTAGGGGAGATGGACCTTTTACTGTGTTGTCAATCATTTTATACTTATAATTGTTTGTCTTATTGTGTTATTGATTAGGAAGTATTAATGCAGCACATGGAGGATGGAATTAAAATGCTGTAGCTGCTAAAGTTTTATTGCAGAAATGTATTTTTTTTAGTTATGTAATCCCATGTGATGCATTCGTTGACAAAATTGGCTAATGGGGATTAAGTTGGCTGTATAACCCGCCACCCAATCCATGGTTAATGGATTAGTTGGATTGTGGGTTAATTGACCCTTAATAACCATGATTACTTAGAATTATTCTTACCTGATGGAAATTGATGTATAAATATTTCCTTGTAATTTTGGGGTTTGGAGTTGTAATTACTTAGGCTGGTCGAACCAGTGTCGACCTTCCCCTTCTTTTTGTGTATTTGGGCTGTTTGTTTGGGATGCATCGGCTGAGTATTGGCTGATTGTGTATTTTTATACGGTCTTGTACGCCATATAAATGTGGCATATATGGAATGTTGAGAGACTTTTGGCTGAATAAGAAATTGATTCTTACTTTTCCCTCGAACTCTCTCTCTCGCGTTCTCTCTCTCTCGGCGAAAATCTCACTTGCATCTTCTGCTCCCTCTCTTCGATCGATTCTTGATCATTCTTACTTCTCAAATTCATTTGCCGTTCTCATACTGTGCTTCTGAGTTCTTGAATCTTCCTTTGGAAAGTTCCTTAGGCTAATTCCGGCGAATCAAACCCCGCGCTCGATTATTCTTCGATCCTTTTTGAGAAACCCTAACAGGTTTCCATAACCCTGCGCTTGGGCCGCTGACCGTCATCCCTCTCCTCCCTCTCCATCTCCCTGGCACCTGAGCCACTGGCCCATTTTTCTCCTCTCCTTCGCGTGAGTCGGCTGCCTCCCTCCTTTCCTTTCTTCCTTTCTCACCGACCTAGCCGGACTGTTTCCTTTTTTTACTTTGGTCGTCCATCGTACCATCCCCTCCCCTTTCTTCTTCTTCGTCTTTCCCAGGCGAGAATCCCGACCCTCGCCATCTCTACCATCCCACTTGCAACTCCCTCTCCCTATTGCTTCCCCTTATCTCTTTGTCTCCCTCCCTCTCGTCGTTTTCTCTGCCCCATCCCGGTCCCACCATCCCTGTCTCCTTTCCCCCATGCACGGCCATACCTCCCTTCTCCCTCTCCCTACAACCGCCATCCCCCTACCACCCTACAGCCACCCCTCGAGCACCCTATCCCCTCCTCTCTCTCCTTATTCTTTTTCTTCTTCCCTTCCTATTCCATTCAGCCATTATCGAGCCCCATATGCCTTACCCGAGCCTCTTTTCTCTCCCTTTCTCCTCCTTCCCTTACCCTCCCTATTTTGCTTCGTCGCCACCGCTCCACCGCTTCAGCCGCCTTGCCACTTCATCCGCCTCAACAACCACCTGCACCACCTCCTTCCACCCTCCACCTTACCCCCGATTGATCACGGAACCCCTCGAGCCACACCGCAGCCTCCTTCTTCCTCCTCTCTTCTTTTTCTCTTCTTTAACTCCCTTCTCGGCAACCACCCTGTGCCGCCCCGATCCACCGCCGTCCCGCTTTTTCTACTACCACCTGAGCCACCACAATAATCCCTACAACCCCCTCTACCACCCCCAATCATCCTTTGCACAAACCGCCACTCGAAAGCCCTCATTTTCCCTCTCCCTTTTCCTTCTTTCTCAACTCCCCATCTCGACTCCCTCCTTGGCCGCCACCTTCGCATCCTCGCTGCCACCGCCTCTGCCACCCATAGCTGCTTTCAACCCATCCCTGACCACCATTTACACCCCCTCTCCACCTCTGCATCCTTCCCTTACCTTAAATCCTCCCCACATGCCTGTTTTCCTAGCCTAAAAACCCTAACCCGAAATTGCCCATTTTTCCTCTTTTCACTACCTTCGAGCTCCATCCTCCTCATTTCTTTGTATGCAGCTCATGCTGCATGAGCAGCATGGGTTTCTTCATTTCTTGATTTAGCTGTTTAATAATTTTTAAGGTATAATAATATTTTAATTCAAGTATTTGACTAATTAAGCATTAGAACGTTTTATACTTTGATTTTTAAGATTTCTAACATAATAAACCTTGATATTATTTTTAGGTATTGGTTTTGATAATCAAAGCTTGAACCTTAAGCCGGAATACCAGTAAGGTTTATTTTTGGGGGAATCAAGGTAACCTTTAAATCCCACTTAAATGCATGGATTAACATATGTTAGCACATTAGGATTTTTAATATGTTATTATGCTTAATATATGTTGTTTAATGTCATACACATAGTTTATTGTGATGTTTGATAAAAAGAAGCATGTAGGTTATAAGTTATGTATAGAAATATTATTTAAGGTAAGAGTTTGGTGGTTAATGAAAATGTTAAGTATTATCCATGTTGTATTATGGTACTATGATCTTTATTGCATGGTTAATATTTTGTGAGCCTTAGGGGTATTTTAGTAATATATCTTGTACAAGAATATGGCCTAAAATATATATAGGGGTGCTAATAATATTATATTAATTATAAGAGTTGTGGATAAGGTGTTAATATTAATATTTTATGTAGTAATAATAATAACTTAATATAAGTAATGTACTAAGGGGCAAAATGGTAACTTTTAATTAAAAAGGGTATTATGGTAATTTTGGAGGTAAGGGCAAAGTGGTAATTTTGTAATTAAAGTATAAAAGGGTAATTTTGGAATTAACGGATAAAATTGTAATTTTGGAATAGAAAGGGTAAAGTGGTAAATTGTAAATGAAAAGGGGCAAATTAGTAATTTTGGAAGTAAGGGGGAAAAATGGTAAATTTGTGATTAAAGGGTAAAATAGTAATTTTTATGATAAAAGGATAAATTGGTAATTTTATAATAAGAGGGAAAAATGGTAACTTTATAATAAAAGGGTAACATTGTAAATTTGTAATTAAAGGGAAAAATGGTAATTTTGCGATTGAAGGGCAAAATGGTAATTTGGAAATTAAAAGAGGTAAAACATCATTTCATAATTAAGGATAAAATGGTAATTTTTTAAGTGAAAGGTTGTTATGGTAATTTTTTTTTAAGTTAAGAAGTAAAATGGTAAATTTGAAAGTAGGGGGTGAAATGGTAATTTTGAAAGAAAAAGGGGTAAAAGTGGAAATTGGAAAGGAGTAACTTGGTAATTATAATAATTAAGAAGGGTAAAATAATAATTTAAATAACTAAAGGGTAATTTGATAATTTAATAATGGAGAAGGGTAAAATGGTAAATATGATAATTGTGGGGGACAACTTGGTAATTTAAACAACTAAAGGGGTAATTTGGTAATTAGGATATTGAACAGGGGTAATTTGGTAATTTGACCAACTCAAGGTCAATTTATTAATTATAATAAAGAAAAAGGGAAAAGTGCATGCTAGGTATTAATGGGGTGATGTGGGATGGAGGCATGAAAAGGATGATTAATGGGGTGATGTGGGATGGAGGCATGAAGGGCTTTTAGTGGCCTAATAAGTGTGAGAGATAGCTCGGTAACTTAAACCGAGTAAGGGTGTAGCTAAAGCTGAGTGTGTGCTATATGTCCTACATGCCTTGGGTGTCCTCTATAATTATATGTCGTGTTCTATATGCTAGTACCTTAACTGTTTCATTTGTGGTATGGCTTGGAACCGAGTTGTGTTTATGTGTCCTCTTTTGGTATGTGCTAATATGGATATGCTATAAGTTATGATGTGGTGTGATGTGGACCTTTAAAACATGCATGCTAGGATGATTAATGGGGTGATGTGGGATGGACGCATGAAAAGGAGCAATGGGAAAGAAAGATAACCAAGGGGAAGTAAGTTGGCTAACATAGGTAAGAATGACCTAAATAATCCACAATCCAAGAGTGGGAGAATCAAGGGTTTGCATGGTATGGTTAAAGTCCGCATGGGGGCAAACTTTATGTATGGAAAGTTGCCTTGAGGCATGAGTAAGGTAATAGAAATATCGTTTGGGTGTATGGGGGCTTCAAGTGAAAAATAGTACGTGGGACAGTATAAGCGTGCATAGTGGATCAAGCTAGGGTTTAGGAGGAAACCCTAAATTGAAAAGGTAAAAAAAGAAAAAGAAATTAATTAAAAATAAATGAGAATGAGTGGGGCAGGAAGTGAGGGTGGAACCTAAGGGTCGTGATGTGTAGGGGAGAATAAAATAGTCTGGGTTGTGCGAGGCAGAAAAGGATGGGCCACTTAGGCCCAAGTTAGGGTTTTAGGAGAAAACCCTAGGGGAAGGCGGTGAGTGGACTTTGGGGTATAAGGTGGTGGGACTTGACCCACACACTTAGGAGTCGGGTTCCCGGTATAAGTAAGCGAATTAAGGGAAGGATGTCGGGGCGAGTTAGGAGGCGCAAAGGTCTCAAGATATAAGACGGGCCCTCTTAGGAGGATAAGTATAGCTGAGCTAGCCATGCATCTCTAGGGCAGAATCTGTTAAATAAGATACGATAAAATACTAATCATATAAAGTGGAAGATTATTGAGCCGGGCCCAGACCGATCCACCGACATAATAGTGGCCAAGTGCTAGGGTGCCCTAGAGACCGATCCACTGACATATAATAGTGGTTAGGTGCATTCTATCCTATAAGTGACCGATCCACCGGCTATAATAGTGGGGGATCCCAAGTTCAATAAACCAAACCCTAATTTGTTAATACTCGTAAAAGACACTAAGTACTTACAATGGAACACCATGAGAATCAAGGCCAGACCGATCCATTGGCATAATAGTGGCCAGGAGCGTTTTGCCTTGGACACCGATCCACCAGCATATAATAGTTGTTAGGTGTGTTCTGCCCTATAAGTGACTGATCCACCAGCTATAATAATGGGGTTCCCGCACTCACATGGAGATTATAATCTGAGATGATTGATTAATGATGGACTAATGGACTTAAGGCCTTTAGAGTATCGTTTATTCATTATGGCCTATTAATATTTGGTTGACTTGTTAAGTATGCGAATGTATGAAAGTGAATGTTATGTATATACCATTAATATCTTATTGACTTGTGGAATATGTTAATGTATGGGTTTGAATATTATGTTTACACCTATCATTATGTATGGATATAGTAGTATATCATGTGTTACATCGCGTGCCTACTTTTTAGTGCGTTTTTAAAGGGTTACTCGGTACCATAGTACTAAAGAGTTCCATTCGTGGGGCCCCTCACTATTTAATGGGCAGTGCCCCTTGCAGGTCGTTCCAGGTACTAGTCAAGTGGGCCCTAGGGAAAGAGCGTAAGGAACTATCCGAAATTGTTAAGGTTTTACTCTGTCTCCTCTAAATTCACAGCTTTAATGTATTTGTTGTTTTGAACCACCAATGGTGGATTATATTCCTATAAAATGTTTAATTGCGCTACTCTGATTTAAATATGTTTGAATTTCTCGTAAATTATATTTTAATCTTTTAACCTTAGCACTTAGTACTAGAACGGTAGGGTGAATCGGTCTAGTACTAAGTGTGGCGGTAATATCCCTAGAATTCACGGTTTATTATTTTGCTTCCGTTAATTTTCTTTTAATTAAAGGAAATTTTTTAGTAGTGAATTTTTGGGGTGTTACAGGCAGCCACCAACCAACGACCGGCCCTCCTTCCCTGCCCCTTCCCCTGTCCCTGTCATTTTCTTTCCTTTTTTTGACCCCAACAAGCACCATAGCTACACTCCATGCATGACTCCCCTTTCCTTTTTCTCTACCCCTCCCCGAGCTAACCTACCATGGAAGGACTACGCCGCTGCTACCGTCGATCGGTGGTTCTACCACACCTGACCCGCATGTCTTCTTCTTCCCTTGTCGTTTTCTTCATCAATTAGCTTATAAATACCCCCTATGGCAGCCATAGTGGAGTTTCTATTTTCGCAGCCCAGAAACTCCAACCGCTCGCCGCGGCCATATCAGCTCCTTATTCCGCTACCTTCAATAACTGCCATCGCAAAAGCCACAAACCAATACCTTCCCCACACCTCCCTCAACAAAACTAAACCACCTTCATCCCCTATCACACCCTGCACGTGCCACCCTAGCCGTACAAAGTCGCCAACTCGATCAA
This sequence comes from Tamarix austromongolica, assembly GCA_039764185.1. Classification (NCBI taxonomy): domain Eukaryota; kingdom Viridiplantae; phylum Streptophyta; class Magnoliopsida; order Caryophyllales; family Tamaricaceae; genus Tamarix; species Tamarix austromongolica. Next base: position 11,768,933 of record CM077812.1, on the reverse strand, counting down.
CCCACTTCGGCCTCTCGCCGCCCTCGTGCCGCCTTCTGCCGCCAATCCCGCCACAACCAGCACATCCTCCACCCTCCAAAACACTCAGGGAACCTTCCCATACCTTCATCTCCCCCTACCTCCCTCTCCTTCTACTTCCACCACCTTCGGTCGCAGCAAAAATCGTCGTGTGCCGCCACCCCCGGCTACACCACAACCTCCATTCCACCCCTCTCCACCTGCTGCACCTTCCACCACCTCAAACACCCATCCACTTCTTCTCCTTTAGCCTACATATTTATCTTTCCACCTCTCTTCCTCCTCTACTGCCGCCGCCGTCTCCGCCACGCGTCGCCGCCGGTTCTGCCACCAACCTTAGGTGGTGCTCCAACTTCCCCAACCCCTAAACTATTTTCTATAAGTGTTAATAAAAAATACAAGATAATAATAAAAAATACATAAATAAAACAAAAATACTAATAATAGAATTTTGCTAATTGGGCGATAATGCCATTATTTTTGGTAATAATCTTAAAACTTGAATATTTCTTCTCAGGAACAGAATCCCGTTTCTTGATAGCACTATCTTGAATCCTTTTCCCCGCTTGCTTGGCTAAATTGTTAATTTTCTTGATTATCCTACAAAAATAACGATACAAAAATAATTAATTATTTTTAAAGGATAATTGACGCTTTTCTTAATAAGGGTACTAAGAGTATTTGGGCTTTTATCATAGGGTATACTATTTAAAAGGCTACAAATTTAACATTAAAATGGTTATCATCATCATCATCATCAATATTATTATTATTATTATTATTATTATTATTATTATTATTATTATTATTATTTCTATTACTAAGACTAATACTATTATCATTATTATTATTATTAACAACTTTAGTATTAATATAGTTATCTATATTATTATTATTATTATTATTATTATTATTATTATTATTATTATTATTATTATTATTATTACTACTACTACTACTACTACTACTTAACCCAACTTTATGATTTTCCTAACCAATAACAATATTATCATTAATAATGGTCTACAACTTTAGTGTTATTATGATTAGGACTTCTCCTCGTTTACTATTATTATTATTAGTATTACTAACCCACTATTATTACTAATGCTAGCTATGGCCTATTATCATTATCTTTACTATTATGGTAAACATTTTAACCCTTATATTACTATTACCGTTTTTATTATCATTATTATTAGTATTATTATTAATTATTATTATTATGATTATTATGATTATTAATGCCATTATTATTATTACTACTTAACCCAACTTTATTTTTATTATTATTGTTATTATTACTATTATTATTACCATTATCATTATCATTATTTCCTTACTAATATTGTTAATACTAACTTTGTCCATTGTCACTTTTATTTATTAATATAAATATTTGGACCCTTATATTATTATTATCATTTCGGTTACTAGTATCATTGTTATTGTTATTATTATTATACTTAACATTATTATTATTATTATTATTATTATTATTATTATTATTATTATTGTTATTGTTATTGTTGTTGTTATTATTATTATTATTATTATTATTATTAATTAATACTACTACTACTAATTTTATTATTATTAATGTTATTTAAACCGAAGTTGGTGTATTATCATTTTGTCGTTAAAGAAGAAGAATACTTAAGCCTTAGCATTTTACTATTTAAGATTAGAATATCGTTAATATTATTCCTAATGCCTTTATCACTAACATTATTATTATGGTATCATTATTAGTTATTACTATTATTATTGTTATTATTTTGTTACTATTATTGTGACAAAAGCATTTGAACCCTTATATTATTATTATTCAAATATAAATTTATCAATATTATTTTTGGGAATATTAGTACTTTATTGGTATTGTAATTATTATATTATTATTTTAACCTTAATACTAATATTAGTTTTTGAAATACCCCGAAAATTTTTAATTTTATAAATTATATTTAAATGAGGTTTTATTAGAAAAATTATTTAAATAAATTATTTTTAATAAAATAAAAGGATATTTAACTAGGGAAATTCAAGAAGAAATTTATAAGTATTTTTATTAGAAAAGAATTTGGGTATTTGAGCTAATTAGGCATTTTGTTTTGAAAATAAATTAAGTAAATTATTTTATTTAAAATAAGAAGGAGAAAATAGTTTCAAATTAATGTTAATTTTATAAATAATTTAATTGGAGAAAATTAGGGTGTTTTGCTAATTAAAAAGGAATTTGTGGAAAATCTTTTAAAAATCCTAATTTAGCCTAAAAAGGGATTTTAAATATTATTTTATTTAAATATTAATATTTTTAAATATCCCACATATTCTAATCAATTTAATTATCCCAAACCATTATTTTTCCTTTTTCCCTTGTCCTTTTTCCTTCTTTTCTTTTTTTTTCTTCTTCTTCTTTTCTTTTTCTTTTTCTCCTCTCCGAACTGAGCTAGCCCAGCGGCCCAGTTCCTCTTTTCCTTTCCTTTCCTTCGACCTAGCCCGCGCCCGCGCGCCTCCTTCTCCCGCCTTCAGCGCGCTGCATTTTTTTTCCATTTTGTTACCAAAACTCGTCGTGTTGTTTAATGAACCAGCCCGCGCGGCGTCGCCCTTCTTCCGCCCTCTACGCGCTGCGCTTCGTTCCTTCTCGTCTCTCAACGCGTCGTCTCATTTAATGAACGACGTAACCGGCGCGACCGGCCCGGTTCACCCCCTTCTTTTCCTTCCCGGCCGACCGGCCCACCCCCTTCCTCCTTTCTTCTCCCTCCTTCTTCCCCGATACCGTCGACCCCGACCTGCAACTTCCACCGAAAATGGCGGCGCCGGCTACGAGGACTCTGACCGGCCGAGCCACCTCTCTTTTTCTCCCTCTCGACCCACACATGAGCTTGGCATGATCAACTATCCTCAACTCTCACTCGTTCCCTCTCTATTACTTCTCGAACCTTCGACCCAACCCAAGCAGTCGCCGGTCGATTTATGACACCGGCCACCCAAACCCTATCACCCAAACCCATCCTTCCGACCCCCAAAACCCTAATAACCCATCTAAACTCTATAAATAGGCTAATGGTGGATGTTTTCGAGACTTCTTCTTCTCAAAAACCCTAAGTCAGAATCGCCCAGCCACCGCCCCATCAGACGCCATTATCTCCTTTCCCGGCCAACTTCAACACCTCCTCTTGCTACCAATCTCTTCCCTGCAATTCCCTCTAGCTAACTAAGCCCTTAAAATCCTTCGATTCTTCTTTAATGAGCTGCCATAGCCACGCAAAGTTTGCTGCTCATCTCGCCAGAAAATTTCTCCCGAGACGTTGAACCACCTTCCACCACCACATGCGCCGCTTCTAACACCTTCCAAACCAACCATTAAATCCTACTAATTATTCTCTACAGCCCCATATAATAATTATAATTTTTATTCCTCTCCATTATCCATTTTCCTAATTTTTGGCCCTCTTAGATCACTTTTCCGGCCACCTCCGGGAACCACCGCCGGTGCCACCTTCATCCTCCAACCCAAGGTGAAACCCTAGAACTTTTAAATACTTACTTTCGATTTATTGATAATTATTATGCTTTTATTCTAATTTTTAATGCTAATTCGAGTTTAATTATTATTATTATAATTATTATTGTTGTTGTTATCAACTGTATTTTAATTTCTAAATTTGGTTGACAGGTCTGGTAGTATTATTGAGTAAGATAAATCATTATTCTCGAATTTTTCCTATTTAATGTAATTATTACATGTTTAATAATATTATTAATAATATAATTAATATTATTATTGTTAGTATAATCATTTATTTGATACTGCAATTATTTCAGGAAAATTAGAAACCTAACATTTTAATTAAGTCTCGTAGCTTTGCCTTTTATTATTATTTTTAGCATTTTTAACATTATTACTAATTATATTATTATTATTAACCATATTAAGTTTATATAATAAGTATATGTATAATATTAATATCTTTTTACATTTAAAATAGTATTATCATTAAATGGGGAGGTTTCGAAATCCACTTTGTAAATTTAAGGCTTAGATTATTATTATTATTAAGTTTTCTATTAATATTACTACTATTAGTAATAAATTGTTATTATTAAAATTATTATTATAATAAATATTATTATTATTATTACCTTTACTAACCTTATTTTGGTAAAGGGTAGAAACCCTTATATCACCCTTTTTACTTTAAATTATAATAGTATGTATTAATGTTTTAGTGGTTTTGGGCATAATTAATTAAGAATCAAGACTTAAGATAAATTAGAAACTAATAGTAGTATAGGAAGGAAGCTAATCCTAGTATTTCTTCCCCATAATAGGTGAGCCCAGTCAAACCCCTCAAGTGGAATAGGACCGTGCACCAAGACCGGTGACGTTTTCGGTAAGGAGTGCTAAGGCCTCTTATGTGCTTATGTGTATTATGTGTTCGCATGTTATGTATCTATTGTTTATTATTATTAAATATTTTATATGTGGCATGACTTGGAGTTGAAGTATGTTGTGCATGGTATGTGTATTAATTATGTATGATGATATGTGTTGTGTATGTGAGGAAGTCGATGTGGGTTGTGTGAGAGGAAGGATGAAAAAGGAGGATGGGGAAAGAATTGGATTAAGGGAAGTGAGTTAACCTAATTTTATGGTTTTATAAGGAATAATCTAGTTTATGATGCTATTTGGGAGAATTTAATTTATGATATTATATGGGAGAATTTAATTTATGATTGATTGGGAGAATTAAATTATGGTTTGCTTGGGAGAATCTAATTTAGGATGCTATTTGGGAAACGGTAATTTATGATGTTATATGGGAGATTTGAATTTATGGTTTATTTGGGAGAATTTAAATTAGGACGTTAATCGGGAGAAGGTAATTTATGAGGTTATATGGGATAATCGAATTTATGGTTGTTTGGGAGAATCTAATTCATGATGTATTTGGGAGAATGTAATTTATGATATTATAGGGGAGAATCTGATTTATGATTTGATTGGGAGAATCTAATTTATGATTTGTTGGGGGAATCCAATTTATGGTTTTGCTTGGGAGACTCTAATTTATGATTATATGTGGAAGAATCTAACTTATGGTCTTGTATGGGAGAAGCTAATTTATGGGTATGAAAGGGGAGAATCTAATCAATTGTATTATGAGGACAAATCTTTGGGTTTTATATGATACGAATGTAAGGTTGGTATGGATGAATCTTTATGGTTTGAATTTATGGTTTGGCATGGAATAATCTTTATGGTTTGAATTTAGGGTTTGGAATGGGTGAATCTTTGGTTTTGGTTGGATTAAATTTATGGTTTTGTATGACGGAATCTAGGGTTTACCTGGTGGTATTAATGGATGTATGTTGGTATTAGGGTTTGTATGATGATATTAAGGTTGTATGGCGGTAATTATAGTTGTATGGTGGTATTAGGATTTACATGGTGATATTGATGGTTTTATGGTGGTATTAGGGTTTGCATGGCTGAATTTAGGGCTTCACGTGGAATTTTAGGGTTTACATGAAAAAGGCTCGAAGGTTTGCATGGAAAGATTAATGTTTGCATGGAAGTGAAATTTACGTGTGAAAAGTTGATTTGGGATGTAAGGGAGGAAGTAGAAGAGTTATTTGGGTGTTTGAATATTTTGGGTGAAAAATAATACGTAGGACATTATAAGGGTATGGAGGAGACTGAATTATGATTTGTTGTGGTTAATTGAGGTATATGGTGGCTGATTAGGATTTTTGGTGTTATCATGTGTATATGGTGATTAAAGTGTAATTGTGATGTGTGGTGATTTATGCATGTTTGGTGAAAGCCTTTGAATAAGATACTTAAGACATTAATCACGTAAAGTGAAAGATGTTGAGCCGGGCCCAGACCGATCCACCAGCATAATAGTGGCAGGGAATATTTCCCTCGTGACCGATCCACCGGCTATAATAGTGGCAGGGCATGTACCCTCGCGACCGATCCACCGGCAATAATAGTGGGGGATCCCGAGCTCAACAAAATCAAACCCTACAGTTGCTAAGACATGGGAAAGATACTAATTACTTACAGTGGAACACCGTGCGAGAAGGGGCCAGACCGATCCACCGGCATATAATAGTGGCAGGGTATGTTACCCTCGCGACCGATCCACCGGCTAAAATAGTGGCAGGGTATGTTACCCTTGCGACCGATCTACCGGCTAAAATAGTGGGGTTCCCGTACTCGTATGGACTTGATAAAAAGTATGGTGTGAAATGAATTCTGATAAAGGATTAATTAAGTAATTAATTCAGATTATTCATGGGCCTTTGTACGTACTTTTACCTGGTTGATCATATGCATTTATGATTGTGTTCTTCTATTTTTCTGCATGGCTTATGTGTTTGTGTGTTGGCCTTAGTGATCAAGTCACCTTACTCAGTACTGGACCCGTACTGATACTACCTTGGTTGATGGGTCCTGTGATGATCCACTGATGGTGGGGAGCAGACCGCTTGTGCAGGTTTAAGATCAGAGATTGTTTGGGGTGGCAGGCCTGACTTGAGTGAGTAGGCAATCCGGCATTTGACCCATTGGGTTTTATCTTATTTAAATGTATTTCTATTTGTAAGTTACAAGTGTTAATAAACGTTTATGCGTACTCTGATTTTGTTGTAAGATCTTTTGAATTCTTTTATGAATTGTTAATTTGAATTTAACATAAATCTTTTCTTTAGCCTTAGCACTTGGTACTGGAACGGTCGGAGAGAACCGGTCTGGTACTAAGTGTGGCGGTAACATTCCCAGAATTCACAAGTTTTAAGTGTTTTTATCTTAATTGCTTCCGTTTTAAAAAAAAATAGTGAATTTTGGGGGTGTTACAGTTTTAGCCTCAAAAATGATAGGGCTTTTATTTCTAGAAGCATTACTATTACTATTATCACTGTTTTACTATAATTAGTGTCAGTACTATTATTAGAAGAATAAAGCTATTAGGTTTAATAATATAAGTAGTAATATCTAGTAGGCTAACTTGAAGATAAAAACCCTAGTTTTCATGTATAATACTCCCTTCAATAATCAATAAGGATTATTAGTACTTTTGGTAGGAGGGAAACTCATCCTTAGTATTTTCCCTCTTATAAGTGAATTGAGCCAAAACCTTAAAGAGTCGTAGGAGCATGCTCTAAGTCTGGCATTGCTTTAGGTAAGGATGTAGCTAAGGCCCATGTATGTTATGTGACTTGTATGCCTTGGATGCTTTATATATCATGTTATGTCATGTATTGTATGATTGTTCTTAACTTGTCATATGCATAGCGCAGCTTGGAGTTGAGGTATGTTGTTTGTGTTTCCTTATGACATGAGTAAAATAAGCATATATGGTGACTATGATGTGATGTGATATAACCCTTTAGGACATGCATACTAGGGTGATTGTTATTATGATATAGAAATGAGAGGATAAAAGGAAAGAAAATGGGAAGTGAATTTACTAAGGGGGATATAAGGTCGACCAAAATACTTCATGATCCATGAGAGGAAATTAAAGAGGAAGAACGACCAAAATAAATGAGAGATGGGAACTATGCATGGGAATCCTAAAATTTGCATGGGGAATTTGGGTGTTTGTTTAGGATGGATAAATCTTGCATGCGGATGATCTTTACGTGAGAAAAGTTGTATTAAGGTGTAAATAAGCTAAGGGGAGAATTGTGGAGTGATTGGGGACTTGGAATGAAAAATAGTACGTAGGTCAGTGTAAGGATATATAGGGGAACCGATTTGGGTTTTGGGGGGGAAGCAATAATCTGGAAAGTGTGAAAGTAAAAATGATTGAGGGAGAGTGGAGTACGGGTCAAGTGTGGGAATTTATTGTATAAGGGGTGATTATGGGCGCCATGGGAGAGAAGAAATATCGGAAGAAAAAGAGAGAGGTTACTTATAGGAGACGAAAGGTACTAGGCTTTGAGGTAGCCAACTAGGGTTTTCCAATCACATACAAAGTCGAGTGGTAAGTGATATGTTTTGGGATGTGATCTAATTGAGACAAGCACTACAAAATAAATGATTTGTGCCAACAGGGTCTTATCTATTGGTAAAAGCTATTTTTCTGTTGGCAAAATATTTTACCAACAGAATTTTTTTTTGTGACAAAACTGTGGGAAAAACTCTGTACTTAAAAGTTTTACCTACAGATATATATCATCTATTTGGAATAATTGATAATGCCCACAGATATTTATCTGTTAGTAAAACTTATGTCCACACTTATATCTGTAAGAAAAAGTATTAACCACAAAATAATATCTGTGACTAAAAGTATTACCTACACAACAACATCTCTAACTAAAACTATTATCTGTGATAAAAAGAATTAACCACACAATCATATCTGTGAGTAAAAGTATTAAACACAATATTATATCTGTTACTAAAACCTATTACCAACATATATATTATTGGTTATACATATTTTAACATATATATATATATATATATATCGGTAAAACCTATACCAAAACGTACAAAATTTATTGATATTATGTATTACCACAATATCCAATATCTACTTGTAGTAACAATTTATGCTTATATATATATAATTAACTACACCATATATAATTATCACTGTATAGTACAAAATAATTAGTTATTTACCCAAAGAGATAACAATCCTTTAAGTAAAATACTATATAATCGACTTGTAGCATAAGCTATTATAAAAAAACATCTTCATATACTAATATACAAAATATCGGCTATTATACAAAAACATCTTCATATGCTGATATACAAAATCATCGAGCATCTTCGTAAACTTACAAGAAAAATCACCGAGCATCTTCATTAGCTAACATATATACAAAAGTACCGAGCATCTTCATAATTTGATATACAAAAACATCAATCATATTCGTAAGCTAACAAACAAAAGCATTAACCGTCTTCATAAGCCGACTCATAAAAGCGTTTTTATAAACGCATCAAACATCATCTTCTTCATTCTCCTCTTCAGTGTCATCTTTTTCATTCTTGTCATCCTCCATTTGATAATAATCATCAACATATTTTCTCTAAAAATATATATACAATTAACTTATTCATATTAATATAAATTCATATCAAAAAGCTAGACAATGAGAGTTTGTACTCTTTAGGGAACCAATAATTTTTTTTCAAATTTTTATTGACATTAACGATAAAAAAATTGGCCATTACACACAAAAAATTTGGTCATTAAAACGTTAATTATTTATAGTAAACACAACATAACTCACTCACTCTAATTATTTCACAATAATTGCTTTTTTGTTTTCATTTTATTCATTATTTTCCATGTAATAAAATTTCAATTATAACTTCACATGAAAACTTATTCTTATATAAAAAAAATATATATTTTATCTTATGATATAAAAAAATGTGTGCAATTTGCATTATGAGCATATAATATACGAATTAACTAAGATAAAATTTGATGTGGCAAGATAACCATCCCATGAAAAATCCTAATTAGCATGGATAAATTTCAATGTTATGGCTAAAGGGGATAAAAAAAATGAAGAGAGAAAAAGAATCAATTGGATAATTAAATGGAAAAAAAATAATTTTAAGCATTGGAAACTCAAAAATAATTGAGTATATACAAATCCAAAAAATTTTTTGTTTGGGTTTTTACATAAGATTGGCACGGAAACTATCTTCTAAGTTTGGATTGCATAATTTATTTAATATTTAACTATTTGTAATAATTTACTAGGATTCCTCATCCAATAAATATTTTGAGAAACTAAGACGAGACATAAGCTTATAAATTTTCAATAAGTCAGCTAAGGGAGGTTAACAAGATAAGAATGCCGATTGGATAAGGACATTAATTGGAAAAAGAGCGTTGACTAGACAACTAATATAGGTAATAGTTTTATAATTTTTTTTATTTTTCTCTAGAACTGTGTCCCAATTGACTTTTAGTAAAGAACTTCAATCAACAAATTCGGATAATACTCAAACTCCAATTAGACAAGTGTACAACCACTATATAACAAAAACAAATATAAAAGAGTACCATTATGCACATATAAAATTTGATCGTAAAAGAATAATCGTTTATAAAAAAAATATTATGTTGCCTATTATGAACCAATAAAAAAAAGATAATATAGCTACATTAACACAAAATCTTAAAGATAACTATTGTTTTATATTCAAATATCATCAATATAAAAGCAAACAAAATCTTTTATACAAATAATTATTCTAGTAAGAAATATTTCATGGATTCACTAACTTTAACAACCATTATGTATAACCATGTTCACTAAGAAACAACAAGTAATAATTTCTAACATATCCGGGTCAATAATCACAAATTTCAGAAATAATGGTGCATGAAACTTGTGGTATGGAAAAGGTTCACATTCACCACTATGGTAAGAAAAAGAAGAATTTTTCCAGGGAAATGAGATAGAGAATTGTTATGCAGCCTTATTCAGTAAATAATGTGATGAAATAAATTGAGCTATATTGACAAGTTTAGATATGTATTTTCAAATTATTTATTTGTTTGAAAAATCATGATAGTAAGCTGTAGTAAAAGATAATGAAATTTTCAACTTTTGCAAAAACTAAGATTACGCAATAGCCAAAATGAACAATAAAGTTGGCTTAATAAACAGTGCATAAGACAAATATGATACTTACCCTAAATATTTAACACTATATATTGAAATCTCAATTAAAGAAAAAATAATGTGTGTTGCCACATTATGCTCTAATGCCAAATCCAGAAGGAAGCCTACCATACTAAAACATGTAATGTTATAAAAAGACATGGCTAGTGGAGCTCACAACAAGAACATGAATTAATGTTTCAATCCTTATAGCCCATATCATAGCCAATCAGCATTATCATGTTAACTAGCCATAGTTGTTACATAAACAACATATCTGAAAGTAAATAAAAATGTTAAAACAAACCTGAAAAGATAACATACCTAGACGGTCCACATCTCCACCATAAGCATGTCTACGCACAACTTCCTCAAAAGCCTTAGCATGGTCGGTAGGGACTGCATACCAGGTCTTTGGGGAGCCCATATGAAGAAAATTTAAGCTGTGAAGCTCGTGGTCTTCAACATGCCATGCAAACTAGCTAAACAACATACCAATATAAATCATGGGGGATGTAACACCAGGAATATCATCCAGCATGAAACGAGTAAGAGAGCCAGCCGAGAGCGCAATTACTTGGAGATTCCATGGGCTATTAGAAAGCTTCCACCCTGCTGTACCTTCCATGTCATGGTCAGGATATGAGGCGCTACGCTTAGAGGATTGCAAATTCCAATCATCATGGATTTCTATAAATTAGTAGAACCTAAATCAATAACAAAAGATGAATTCTAAGGATGTTGGGAAGATTTATATGTCTCTTCACAACAAGCATCATTCATATCACGTACTTCCTGGACGGCTTCGGCAATGGTGGAATAACTTTGCATATACCATAAGCACTAGTTTCCTTCTCAATTTTTGAAATATAAGCAATTGGGTCAGCAAACTCGGTATCAGTTGGGTAAAACTTAGGCGCCAACGGCAACCCTTCTAACCGTTTAGGTATTTCAACACTTCCTAGTAGGAGTCAAGGTTCGATAACTTCAACTAACCATATCGATCAAAATAAAATATGATAGGTTGACTCATGCAAAAGTCAACTCTCACTAGCAATCGCAATATATTAAGCCGTAACATCCACTTTTTTTCTAGCCCTAATCCAAAGATTATGCGTCTAAATCAATGTACAACAAGATCAATTAAAGAAATAATAAGCAATTTTCAGAAATGAAGATGCGTTCAAGAAGGAAAAATACTTAATTAGCATATACAATTCAATCATACAATAAATATATACTAAATTAAATAACTAATTTAGCTTAATTAAAGCACATTCTTTCATAATTAATCAAAACAAAAAGTTAAGGTTTCGGGAAATTATACCAAATGAAATCAGCCAAATCAATGCAGGTAAAGGGCGATGGAGCTTCATCGGTGGGAGAGGAGAAGTCGCCGGTGGTAGACCGACGCTGGAGGTGTCCTGGCTGTGGCGCGCTACTGTTGCTATTCCGCTGCTACTGCTCCGTTGATGCTGCCGTCCAACCGTATACGACGACTACTGGGAGCTATGGCGGCACAGTTGAGCGGCGGCGAGGCAGTGTGCGACAATCGACGAGCACTCGATCCTTACCTGCAGGCTGCGCAACACAGGAACCAAATACACAGGGGGGTCGAGATTCTGCTCGAAGTGTAAAGGGAATATGGGGCAGGGGCAATGTTAGTCGGTATTGACAGACAATTTTTCTTTCTTTTTTTTTTCTTTTTCAAATGTTTAAAAGAGTTTATATCAAAAATATAATTTTAGATAGATTAAATCTAACCAAAAAATTTTATAAATAGTTTTTTAAAAATAAATAAAATACTTATCTGATAAAAGATTTTATTTAAAATAAACCGGAACACTTATAAAAATATAAATACAATTTAAATTAAATAACCTAATTAAAATAAAATTAAATATTACAACTCATAAATCAATACAAATATTTATAAAAATTAGGTTTTTAATAAGCAGGGTATTACCCTACACATATGGTGCCCCCGGACCCCCAACTAGCAAACCAGTCCACAAAACTCCTATCCTAGGTTATTCCGAACGCAAATTAACTAATTATTATTTTTATTATGATATTTATTAAAATAATGCTTACAGTAATAATAGCTATTTAATTATTAATTTTAAGGAAATTGAATTTGAAAAATAAGAAATTTTACAATAATTATATAGATAACTATAATAATATTAAGCTCAAAAGGATATCTATAAACAAGAAATACAATGCCTCCTAGACCACCATTGCGTCGATCAAGGAGTGACACCCCATCTTATAGGTCATTTGAAGCACGACTTGATTGATTATTACTTTGATTATAATTTTTATTATTTTAAGAATAATTTTTTATTATTTTAATTATCATAGTGAATTATAATATTAATTAATAACAATGACTATAATGTTAATTATAAATTTGGTTATATATTATATTACTAGTATTTCATATAAAATTGGCAATTATGATAATAAGAGAAGTATTTCAAGTATAAGAGGAATGAATGTGTTGTGCCAAGGGATATAACAATAGTTGAAACATTTATCCTTCTTATATACTAATACCAACATATATATGAGTGGGTATTAGTTTTGTTGGTAAAATACTACTAATACCCACAGATATAAACGTAGGCAAAAGATATGTTGGCATAACATATTATTACCAACAGATAAAAAATTTCTGTAGGGAAAACTTTCTTTATTGCCCACAAAAATATATTTATTGGTATTAGTAACTTTTGCTAACAGAAAAAAAAATCTGTGACTAAATTACTGTTGGCACAAGTCATATATTTTGTAGTTAAGGTGCAGGGCGAGGAATGAAGTAAAGGTAGTGTAAGTGAGAGAAAGTTAGGCCACATAGGTCCAATTAGGGCTTTCAAGGGAAAACCTTAGAGGGTGATAATAGATGAAGTTGATGTCATAAGGTGTTGGGCCTAACCCACACCCGTAGGAGTTGGGTTTTTCATTAAGTGCAAGTGTACAAGAAAATGGATGTCGGGGTGTAATAAGGGGGGCAGGAGTCTCAAGATATGGGACAGGCCCCCTTGGGAGAAGTGGAGAGTAGTTGACATACATGTCAAGGGTAAAACGTTTTATCCAATAAGATACGAATAAGATACTAATCACTTAAAGAATAAGATTATTGAGCCAGGCCCAGACCGATCCACTGGCATATTAGTGGCCAGGTGTCGGGGTGCCCTAAAAACCGATCCACCGGCATATAATAGTGGTCAGGTGCATTATGCCCTACAAGTGACCAATCCACCCGCTATAATAGTGGGGGATCCCGAGCTCAACAAACCAAACATTAAGTTTCCATTGAATCATGGGAAAGACACCTTGTAATTATAGTAAAACACCATGCGAGTCGGGGCCAGACCGATCCACCGGCACAATAGTGGCCAGGAGTATTCTGCCCTAGAGACCAATCCACCGGCATAAAATAGTGGTTAGGTGCATTCTGCTTTATAAGTGACCGATCCATCGGCTATAATAGTGGGGTTCCCTCACTCACATAGATTGATAAACATTATAATGTGAATCGATATAATTACCAGAGATCCAAAAGAATAAGTCTACCTAGACTATAGTCGGCCTTTATCATCTATTTTACTACATGCTGCTCATATGATTATGCCATGTATACTGTGTTGTGTGTTTTGTTTTTTGGCCTTAGTGCATATGTTAACTTACTCAATACGTAGCATACTGATCACCTGTTTCATGGGTGCTACTCATTCCCACGAGCACAAAACCCATCTAAACTTGTGCAGGTAGGGAATGATGTCTTCGATGCCTACGACACTTACGAGGCATCAGGTGGGGCTGAGCGCTGAGCTGAGACCTGACTTGGGATTCGAGAGCAGTTCAGATGGACTTTGTTTTATTTTTGGATCATGGATTATTATAGTTTAGTTATGTTATATCGTACGGTGCTTCATGTTTTGGAAAAACTCCAGTCACTTACTCTTTGGATTGTAATCCTAAACCGCACTCTGATATTGTATGACTTGTGTTTTACCAATGACTGGTGTTTTATTAATGACACTTATTTGGTGTTAACCTTGTTTAGCCTTAGCACATAGTACGAGAACGGTGGGAGTGAATCGATCTGGTACTAAGTGTGGCGGTAATGCCTCCGAGTTTACGGTTTTATCATTTCGCTTCCACTAAACCCTTTTAATTAAACAAAAATTTTTAGTAGTAAATTTGGGGGTGTTACAAGTTATGTGGGTATTCTTGGTTAAGACTAGTCTTATCACCCTGCCATGTTAGCATGATATACTATCTTAATTGAGTTATGAAGAGTGACTTGTATATATAGTTAAGTATTATCATGATGATATTTGTTGGAGGTTGGAACTCGATAATATAGACTCTCATAGGATTGTTGTGAAATGATTGCATGTTTTAGCTATATCAATGGAATTTGGAACATTCATGATATTTTTGGAAAATAAATATGGCATGGTAATTTTTTCCGGTTTTATAATTAATTTCATGCAAAATATGATCAAGTGTAGGTTGAGTAAGTCACAAGATACTTAGAAAAAAGCTTTAAGGCTAATGAGAAAGATAGGGGTATTTTGATTAGCTTGGGTTAAATATGAAATATTGGTATTTCTATAGTAATATTAGATTAAATATGTTAAGTACGTTGCATGAAATAAGTGGGGTAAATTATAGGCACTATAAACCAAATACAATGAGAAAATAGCTTAACTTAGAAATAGTAATCCTAGATTCATGCTCATTACCATATGTGCAAAACATAGACTAAGCTCTTGATTTTTGAATATGTTATTACTAATGAGATTTTATGAGGGTGTAGTAAATTTAGGGGTTATGTGAGTCTCATGGAAGGGCATACACTTATCTTGTGAAACTAAGGTTTTATAGGGCTGTTATGGTCTTTACCCATAGGGAATGTTCTAAATATCTTTTGGATGTATATTATGAGTGTCTTACATATTTGTGTTATGTTTGCAAGGAATTATCAAGATAAAAAACACTATAATAAGATATTAGTATTCAATGTAAAACAGTTAACACTTAAAAAATGATAAAATAAAGAATGAGAGGAATATATAAACATAGATAAGGGTTTGGAAGTTAACTCTAAGTACAATATTCAAAATATATAAAAAGAATACACAAAAATAATATGTCCAAAAGGTATATAGATCAAAGCTAAGATCTTTATAACATGAATCTATGTCCCAAGTCTTAAGGATAAAAAGGTGACTCCTCCCCAAGAAAGATATTATAAGCAACAAAGTTATCCAAGATTTCCTCAATGACCTGCACAAAATCATATGGGCCATTTGCTCATGCAAATAAGAAGCAATTATAAAACTACTGATTAGCACGCTACATAATAATTAAGATAACAATACAATTATAGTAGGGCTATATAAAGTACATGAGGTCAAAATGAAGAATAAGCATGCATACGAATTAAACATGATATGATGTAAGATAAGTTTTGATTTCATAAACCCATTATTAGGGTATGATCATATCCCACATTATTATTTACATTGAGTTTAGGGACCAAACTAATCTTAATTTGATGGAATAAACTGAAACACCTCTCAAGGGAGAACTCTCTTAAACCACTATTATCGTCTAATGGAATGAAAACCATCTCCTCCATTTTGAATCATGCAAACTTTTTCTTTAAGTGAATAATGTATTATCTATTATGTTTGCTTGATATAATCATAATCCATATGCTTATTTATGTTGAGTTTAGGGACTCAACTATTCTTAAACTGATGGAATAATTTAAAGCACCTCTCAATCAAAAATCCTCTTGAAGCATTATTATTTTTTGGTGAAAAGGACACAACCTGTCGATTCTAACTTACATAATCTTTCATTTTAAGTGATTAATATATTATTCATTATTATTCATCTTAAAATCATCATATAGACATATATGTATATATGCAAGACACATAATTCAACTTAGTATAATTATTCAAAATACATAAAGCATAACCATATGAATATCCAGATATCCCCCGAGGAGAAAGGTCATACCTCCCTTGAAGAACCATAATTTCACAACTTAAATATAATTTTTTCTCTAATAGTCATGTCACCACAAATTTAGTAAAAATCCAAAATAAAAATATAATTGAAACTACACCCAAAAATTAAGCTTTAACTCCAATGCCTTATATATGCAACAATAACCCAACTTCTAGGTTATTATTTAAAAATCCCTATAAAGCCCTATTTTCACAAATTAGACATAATGTTTCCCATGAAAGTCATATCATCACCAAATCTAGTAAAAATTCCTAAAATGCCAAAACTAACAAAATATCTAAAAATATACGTATAACTTCAATGTTTTATACATGTAATAATATCCCCACATCTAGGGCTACTAATCTCCATCTCAACTATTTTCTCATTTTATTGGACTTGAGTCATTTATAATTTCTTAGAATATCCTACAAAATATATTTATCATATTTTAGGCATAATGATTTCATATTCTACCCTTATTTACCATATTACCCCTAATATAGCCAAAACTCCCATTTTAAAAAAAGATGATATGATTCCAAATATGAATGATTTCCAACTTTCAATATATATCCTCATAACCATATTCATTAAAAACTTTCCATACCTAATCAAAACTCATTGAAATACCACAGGCTATGCTAGAACACTTAGGGTACCAAAATGAGATTCAAACCAACAATAACATAAAAGTTCATACTCTTTACATATTCTCAATTTCCATAGATTCAATTCCATATCATCATAACTCATCATTATCAACATAAAATTATCATCAAAATAATGCAAACCATGTTGTTTCAACATAAAAATACATATATCAATAAAAACTCAAACTATAACACGTATCCATACTAAAAGCATATTTGGTCTCTAAGCATGTATAACATAAGACCCTTCTTCCAATACCACTAGAAAAGTTCCTAAAAAATAAAGAATGAAACACAGTTAGAACTTAGAAAAAATGACCAAAGAAAAGCTAAGGTAAAGGAGGGGGTAAAAAGGAAAAACCAAAATAATGAAGCTGCAAATGGAATGAGTTAGTGGTAAAAGTGGTGGACAATGGTTGTTTCGTGTAAGAAGGTTGCAAAGGCATAGTAGTGCTAGGATAGGGAAAGGTCTATGTGAAAGAGGGTGGGCATAGGATATACAATGTTGTGCGTAATGGTGTGTATAAGTCATGTAGAGAAGAGAACACATGGGTTGTGCCAAGAAAAATTTACGCAATTATGACAATAAAATTTCCAAAAATGAGGCATAATCATGAGAGGGAGGGTGCATGGGTGTTGTAATTTCCCAAAATTTTTAAATACCTAGAATTTAATAAATAACTTTTATTTGGGATAAATTAGCTTGGAGACGGGTGTCAACCCATAAAGCCTCCTCACATGATCATCAACTTTGCTTCCGCCCCCTTCTGGAGCTTGGAGCTTGCACCAGACCACATGAAAGCAAGCCTAATACCCAAGCATCCAGTCTAGCATGACCGGTGCATTGGGATTATTTATAGGCAGTTAGCTTACTATTTTGGAAGGTGAAAGCCACACTTCACCACCAGCAGCAGCTATGATATCAAAGAGTTTGAGCTCCAAGACTGATTTAAGCACGTTTGGGAATGCTAGTGTCCTTTCCAAATTTATGGTTGTTAATACATGTTCGTCTTCGAAGACTGCTATTGATTCAGGTTTCAAAATGTCATCCATATTTTTTCTCTTTTTGTTCTGTTTTGGCAGGCCTCACTCGCTCTCAGGTTGTTTCTTGTTGTTGTTGTTGTTGTCATAATTGTGGTTGTGTTGAGCATATTTATAGATGTGTGACTAACCAGGGAGTAGAGTTAATGCTCTGTATTATGCCACTTCTCTTATGTGTCAATTATGGTGGGATGATTTGTCCTCCTGTCATTGAAATGCATTTTAGAGATGCCTCTAGGCTTTACTTGATTCCTTTCCATTTTTAATGAGGTTGGAAGCTTTGAAGGTGCCGTATATAGTTATCTAGTAGCATGAATCATTAACATTCATATGTTTTAACATGTACTATAGATTTTATGTGGGTGTATTATCACACATAGTATATTGTGTTTACTCTTTAACTTTAATACCATTAAATTTACTTCTTAAAAAAGTTTATATTAGTGAAAACAAATATACAAAACATTAGGTGTTACACTAAGACTAATGCAGAGAAAGGTATGACCAATACCTAACATATGATAGTTGTAATACCTAAACAACTCAGACATGAAGATAAGGCATGATCACCACCTAACTAAAGGTTGAGACAAATCTGATAGAAACTTTGAGAGAGATATAGAGATAGAGAAATAGACTTAAATACAGAGTAGAAAGATTTTACAACATTTGATTTTCTAAAAGGAATAACAAGGATAGCAATGCAATACAACAAGAATGGGACTACACAGTAGTCCTAAATAGACACTATAACCTAGCCTAAGATATTACTCCTATCAATAGAACCTGTAAGGTAGATATTACCCATTAAATAGGTAGGGGACCATAAAACAAAACCCACTTGTATAATAGTAGTGAGTAAACCAACTACACAAAACTTATAAATGTCATATGGACGACATAGGCAATATCCTAATGAAATTGTGGAATGAATAAAACAAAACATACATGCGTTAATGGAATAAGATTAACATGTCATAACTTAAATATCTTCAAGACCAAATACTCACCATACCATTCCACTTAATCAATTTACAATCATTATAGAATCCTATCATAACTATATCTAAAACAAGCACAACGTGATTCACAACCATTAAGGTAGTGCACTAAGGAAAGTACCAACCAAACACAACAACTAATTATAATGAAATCAAATGTATAATAAGATGAATAAGAGACATATAAAATACACTAGTAATAAGGGTGCATAACACAACATAGTTCCCTCCATCTAAACCACCAAACCACTCCAAATATTAAAAAAAATAAGGGTAGTGCACTAAGATGACTACAACCCATAATCCAAATACCATGGGCAAGACATGAAGGAAACTACCAAACCAATAGTCTAAATCATAATAAAGGCCATCACACAAGTTACTTTTCCTTTTTATTGACCCTACTCAAGAGAATACAAAAAAAAAAACACTAGGGATGCATAAACTACAATAGCCATACCGATACATTACAAGTAATATAGTAACCTCCTAACTATACAACCTGAAGGCATATAAAGTACACTAGTTATACTAACACACTAAAGTAATACAATATCCTTAATTCTAGATTTCTTAATCTGTAAGTATTGATACCCACTATAGTGCTTTTTGGTTTCTTATAGAGAAAGCTTAGGCCTTACAAAGGCACTAAGGTACACTAGTGAAACCCAACTTAATTAAGAATTCATACCATGTCTATATGCTAGCTAATCCTAGAAAATAATTCATTCTAAATATTGAGGTCTTCTACTTTAATTATTAGTATATTATTTAGTGATTATAAAAAAATATATCATATAAAATATATACTATAACTAATCTATACTTAGATATTTCCTTTATTTTCAATTATTCCAGTCGACCCTGTGATAAACCTAAGAATCGACATCCTAGTCCAATTATTCTCATTTAGGAGCATTAGGCCATAAATGTTAAAAATGCCTTTATAGGTTATTTACTTATTCAATTATCACTTCAATACCAAATATTATTGGTATTGAATAAAATTTGTGGCATATCAAAATAACATTAAAATGATCACTTTAACATAAAATTATAGTTCTAGTAATTTTTTAGAAGTGGTAAAATTACCATTTTAGCCTTAAAACATATTTGTTGCCATTTAGCACAAAAATCTCTAGTATTACATAGCTAGTATACCATGTTTCACATGGTTCTCACACTCAACATAATACGACACATCCTAGGTATACATGCTAAAAAAATTATAAAATGTATAAGAAATATCAAAGTACCCTAAGATCATACAAAACTTAAATTATTCAAAATTATACATGCACATGCTCAAATCTCAGCATATCATATATAAAACTATAAGTAAAACAAATGAGAATCTAACGATAATGTCAAAAATAACAAATGAAGCCTCAACAAGGATAGACTTTTCCTTAGCCGAACCACCCCTACAACAAATACATAAATATTTTACCACTTTCAACCCTATTTTAGGAGGTTATTATACGTATATTAAAATACAGAAATCTAGCGTGCTCTTACAAAAAGTGACATGAACACACACTTAAAGAAAATAAAAGCAAGACATAGTACATGTATTTTTTTTATGGGATTATAAGGAAGCATAAATTACACTTAAACATAACATAGAAAATCCTAAGCATGTTATCACTTCATTTTTATACATTTAGTAGGAGTATATAGGTTACCTCTTTCAAAGAACAAATATCAAAATAAAAAGAAGGAGCCGCCAAAAGAGCCTTCAATAATATAAAATCAAAAAAAAATTATAACATCGCATAAATAAATAAAAAAAAATTATAATTTCCAATGATAAAATAAGGTTACCCTTACAAAAAGAAGGCAAGAGAATAAGGGGAACAACAATGATGATCTTAATAAAATCTAAAAAACTAACCTCTTTTACTTAAAAATAAAAGGAGGTTATATTCGATGGTTAAAGAAGAAAAGGATGGACAACAAAGAAGGAATAAAAGGATGATGGGATTAAAAATCCTTGCAACAAAATAAAAGAGGGGATAAGGATAAATGATAATAGACATAAGAAAAAAAGAAGAGAGGGGGGAGTAAAAATAACCTAATAAATGGGTTTAATAGCTCATGAAAAATTATCAACAAAATAGGAATAAAGATGGAGGGAGAGAATCTTGAGAGTTTGCAGCCAAGAGAAGATAAGAGGTAGTTTAATCAACACTTGAATGAAAAGGTGATGGGAGATTGTACAGTATAAAATATAGAACAATTTAATCCAAGGTGAGGGGAGATAAGAGAAAGGTCCACAAGGTCAAAAGGGTTGGTCGTGACATCAAATATAAAATAAAAAAATAGCATAAATAAATAATTTTAGATGATGCCCAAACAACCTTAGGTTAACTAGTCGGTCATCTACCTAACCCCCTAGTAATACCTATCTCACCCTCGATGCCCAATTATATTTCTAACATTTTAAACTTAGCTAACCTAATTCATTTGCACCCTAACCTAAACACATATAATTAACACATCCGACATAGATTATTAACCTATTATTTTTATGATCAAATTCAAATATTATATCAACTTTTAGTTATGTTCTTAGTTAGGGTTTACGAGTAATGGGGTAGTACAATACCCTCACTATACTAATTCCATAGTTTCTCAATTATTGTGGAGGTCTTTTGTTCTCTACTATATGTGGTTGAGATTTTTTCCCATATCAACTTGTTAAGCATTTTGGTTTGAGTCCTCGAGATCCAAAATTCTATTTCGTTTTTCTCTTGCTAGGCTCTACTAGATAATATTGGTCTTGTACTTATTTTTGTATGGTTTTGCAAATATTGTACCGGACTAGGGTTAGTTGACAATCGTACCTGAATCTTAAGATGTAAGTTTACTTTTTAGCATTGTACCCAACATAAGTTAGGTAATGGTTGTACCTCTCCTATATTGGATGTGGCAATAACACTCTGCATTTTCTATGTAGCTTCTGCAAAGTGTTTATAAAATAGAATGTTTCTATTCATAAATGTGGGGGTGTTACGGCCACACTTTGTAGATGGCCTATTGCAAATATATAATAATGATGGGGATCCCTGTGATGATGCACAATACATGGAGTGATAACCTTAGGTTGGGACTTAGAGTGAAAGCCATATGATGTTGTATAGTTTGGGATCTCTTGTTGTAAAGGACGTATCTTGAATACTTACGTTCCTTGTTTCATCTTCTATTTTTGTCCCACCTTTATTTTGGGAGTAGTTGTCCTTTAAGTATGTTGTATTTTGGTAGCAGTTGTCCTTTGAACATATTTTCCTTTGTTTCTATTGTTGTTTATGCTTGTCGTATGGTTTAATAAAGTTTTAGATTTATCCTTTGTATGAGAATGATATGGAAAACAGTAACTATACTAATATCAGCTGTAATACCTACATTTTTGTAATTTTCCTCTCCTAGACGATGTTTAAAAAAGAAATTTTTTTTGTTGTAAAAATTAAAATGCTACACGATTAGTGTCAAACATTCAATCATAGTCTCATTGAATGCTTCTAGATCTAGTAGCTAACTAACATGATTTATATCTTATTCATGGAGTCCCGGAAAACAAATTTTAACACATTAAATTCATAAAGCTTATGAGTATATATTTTTCATCTAATTAATAAACAAGGAGAACATGTTATCATCTATGTAACAAGCAAACACATTGAATTATGCCTAACACATTTGAATTTTAGCATAAACACACCAAGATTCACCCAATCACATAAATTCACTATTTTTTTTGTATATTATTGTGAATATTATTTCATTGGATGGCTTATGAAAAATATCAGTCCATTGATGAAGTGTGACCACAGGTAGAACAAAAATGCCGGTCCATTGATGAAGTGTGACACACGTACGACAAAAATATCTGTCCATTGCTGAAGCCATTTGCCATTTTTCGACGTGTTTAGACAGTGTTGAATATGACTTCCGGAGAAAAATATTACACTAGTACTGTTATCACATTTCATAGTAAGCGTGTTAAAACTAAGTCTACGGTCACAAAGCTCTGGTTTAGACAGAACGTGCACAGACAGGACAAGCTCTGGAACTTTTTTGGTACGAAGTCCATCGAACCTTGACACCTTCATGCTCATCTGAAACCTCTTCATTATCCGCAATCCCAAGCACCAAAGACTTGCCGCCTTTAAGTGAATTCGCTTTCAACCTTCTGGCCTTGGTGGAGGATCTTTCACTCAAGTAAACTTGGATATGAGTGTAAACCTCGCTGCGTTTGAACCGATCTCCGGTGTACTCGTCGAAAGCGATGTCAAGGTAAGGAGATAAAAAGTTGAAAAACTTCCTGCTGAACCTGGACAGGCACTGGTCGATTGTTTGGCGCAATTGATAGGGTATGTATTGCTGGTACAGTGCCCAAGCAAATACGATGGTTGCGATAACTGATCCGAATTGCGCGAGTTTGTCGCCCATGATCACGTTCCCTAGGAGTAGTCGCTGTATATCCATATCGCTCGATGAGCTAGCTCGGTGCTTTTTGAACGATCCAAGAAGCGAGCAATAATCATATGCATTTATACTCCCATGTATCTGTGGAAATTCCACAGAAGCGTCCCGGATACGCTTAAAAAACGACTAAGCAGTCCCACGCGAATGCTGACGACGGTCCCATCAAAAACTCTCCTCATTTGGCCTCGTCGATTGAAAATTCAACGCATTTCATTTGGTACCTAAAAATCGTGGTCTTTATAATTTTCCAATATTTTTGACTTCAGTTCATAATTTTCCAAAGCTTCCAATTCTTTTTCTTCTAATAGACATATACGAGCAGGATAGTGCCGCGTTCCCACCCTAGTCGCTATCTTTCCTCGTCCTCCTATCCCACCGACCGCAAAACTCATGTCCCAATCGCAATTTTATATATATATATATATATATATATATATATAATTAAAATTTATCCTTAAAACATGTAGTGAATATTTTTTTAACACTAAGGATGTACATGTTAAAGTAAATTTTAAATTCACAAGAATCGACGGAATAACCATAAGGGTAATTATTTTGTGGCCAGGCCTAAATTTCTTCTGCATTGTCATCATTTGTTGTTATCCTATTAATTACTAAAAAAACAATAACAAATAAATAAATAAATTATTAAATACATATTAGTAGTAAAATTCTCTCTTTAATTTCATTACTATGTGTTCTCATGGATAGGCTTTTGGAAAGGGAAAAGGTTATCTCTAAATCAAAATTAACAACATATGTGTGTACAAAAAGATGACAAGTATCAAATACTTTAATTTTTTAATTCTTTTTTTACTTTTATATATTTTTTAAAAAAATTAATTTCAATGCGTAAGTTACATAATGATAAGTGTGAGGCCTAATGGACAGTTTCAGATTGAAACAAAGCCTTCTAGAATAGTCAATGTGGCTAAATATGAGTATTAGAGGAATCTAATATACTCAAGAACTTTTCCGGTGGAACCTAGAGAGTTTTAAAAAGTATAAAATAATATTCAATATTATGGAATATTGTACAGTAGAGTAGAAGAAATATGATTTTTCTTATACATAAGGAAATGTAAGGGAATATAAAGAACATTCTAAACTCAAAAGTCGACCTTGTATTGTCTATGTCTAATAATACAAATGTTTCCTATTCAACTCTCTCTTATATTCTCTGTTACTCTCAATCTTTTAGTTTGTCCTTATTTAGGTTAGGCTAACTTGACTTACTATAATATCCCAAATTTAACCTAACCCTAATCTTGAGTGATTCGTATTTTAATTTTACCCTAATTCGTTAATCCTAACTTTAATTATAACTCTAAGTCTAAACTTATTCCTTTCTTTTCCCTTACCCTCTTTCTCTTCTCCTCATTTCCTTCCTATTTTTATTCTTTATTTCCCTAGATCCCCCCTCGCGTGACTCTTTTCCCTAACCGAATTTGTCTTGATTTGGTTACGCCAACCAAAAAAACCAAACTACTTTTAATTCTACACTCCATCATCATCACTGTCTCCTTTCTTTCAAGGGATTTTCATGACAAATCCACCATTTCTTATGTTCTAACCCTAGCATGATCTACATTTTCCTCAATTCCTTAACAATCTCACGTTACCATGTTTACAAGCCCCCATCTCCATATACTACCTTCTTTCTCCCACCTTCTATCATTTATTGCTCCACCATCCTAAGAACCGATCTCTTATTCCTCTTCCAGCTCTCTTCTACATCTTATTCTCTATAAGTTCCATCATTTATGTGCAACAAGCTTCACCCAACTCGATACAACTCATGTTGTACCGCCAAGCTTAGCCTTAGCACCTCATGTTGCACCCTTTTGGCAACGTGATAAGCCCATCAATCCTCCCCATTCTGGCCTCATTTTTTCCCATATTCATGTAGCAACACCACTAAAAAATCCAAACCTTTACATAGCTCTATCCCCTAATGTAAACTCCCTTCATATTCTCCTTTATCCTATAATCGATCACCGCATAGCTAGCCCTAAATAGTGTGAGTTTCTCGTGTTTCTCACCCCCACCCATGTGAAAAGCTCATGTAATTCAAACCCGACCAACGCAACTCCTTCATACACCATTTAGCCCTTTTATTGCTTTAGTTCTTGCTCTTTTTTATTCCTATTACCTTACCTTACCTTTTTTGTTTTCCTAAATTCTAACCATAGCTTTTTCCTAATTTTTTAGGTGATTTTCCTATGGTGTTGGAGGAGGTGACTTTGGGTATTTTGCTTGCTTAGAGACCTATGACATTTGTGTAAGGATACATGTCATGATTTAGGAGTTTAATTCTATGTGTAAATTATATGTAATATTATGCTAGTAAAATTATATTTTATATTTCATATTGTTGATGTCAAACAATGATATTGTTGTATTATATTATGAAAATAGAATGCTATGTGAAAGCATGAGTTATGTAATCCCTCAAAATTTTAAAAGCCTATAATTTAATAAATCACTTTTATTTGGGATAACTTAGCTTTTAAACTTATTTAATTTAATTATTTTGAGGATTTTACCTTTTAAATTTATTTAATTTAATTATTTTGTGAATTTTTGAGTATATAAAATTAGATGTGAATATGTAATAAATTAAAATAAATAATTTTTTATTTTATCACACTCATTTTATTTAAATAATGTTTCAAACCAATATCTTCTACTAGTTACCTTTTAAACCAATATATTAAAATATATTAAGTTAAATTATTAAAAATTGTTTATCTACCAAAAATACTACAACCTATTTTTCATAAGTTATTTTATCCATCCCCTTATTCCCCTTTTTTTCCTTTTTCTATTTTTTTCTCTCTCCCTACTTCTCCTTTCTTTTTCTCCCTTTCTCCCCAGCATGGACTATCTTCCACGCATGGCCCGGTTTCTCTCCCCACATTCTCCTTCCACGTGGCCCAACGGCCTGCGTCGTCATCGTCTGCCCCAGCTAGCCCACCCCATCTTCCTTTTTTTCTTTTCCCTTCGCCTGTTCCCCTAGTCGATCGGCCCTTCTTTTTTTTCTTTTCCTTCTCCCCTAGACCGATAGGTCCAGCCTCTCTCCCTCCTTCTTCCCCAGCCCCGAACTATGACACCACCTTGCAGCCCCAATTCTGCCAACAGTATAATCCCCTGAAATTTTAAAAGCCTATAATTTAATAAATAAATTTTATTTGAGATAAACTAGCCTTTAAATCTATTTAGTTTAATTATTTATGGATTTTTGAGTATATAAAATTGGATATAAATATTTAATAAATTAAAATAAATACTTTGTTATTTTATCATAACCTTTTTATTTAAATAATTTTCCAAACCATTATTTTACTAAAATTATCCTTTTTAAACCCTTACATTTTAATTATATTAAATAAAATTATTAAATAAATTTATTACCCAAAAATATTATATTTTATTATTTTATAAATTAAATTATTTTATTTAATACCATTTTCCTTTTCTTTTTCCTTTCTTCCTTTTTTCCTTATTCTTTTTCTTCTTTTTCTCTTTTCTTTCTCCTTCCTTTTTTTCCTTGGGCTGCCAGTCGGCCTGCTTCTTCCCCCACCCCCTATGATATGAATCTCCAAAATTTGTATTTAATTAATTCTGATAATTGCTATCAATCATTTTATACTTATAATTGTTTGTCTTATTGTGTGATTGATTAGGAAGTATTAATGCAGCACATGGAGGATGGAATTAAAATGTTGTAGCTGCTGAAGTTTTGTTGCAGAAATGGTTTTTTATTAGTTATGTAATCCCATATGATGCATTCGCCGGCAAAATTGGCTAATGGGGATTAAGTTGGCTGTATAACCCGCCACCCGATCCATGGTTAATGGATTAGTTGGATTGTGGGTTAATCAACCCTTAATAACCATGATTAGTTAGAATTATTCTTAGCTGATGGAAATTGATGTATAAATATTTCCTTGTAATTTTGGGGTTTGGAGTTGTAATTACTTGGGCTGGTCGAATTGTCCAGCGTCAACCTTCCCCTTCTTTTTGTGTATTTGGGTTGTTTGTTTGGGCTGCGTCAGCTGAGTATTGGCTGATTGTGTATAGTTGCGTTGTGTATTTTTATACGGTCTTGTACGCCATATAAATGTGGCATATACGGAATGTTGAGAGACTTTTGGCTGAATAAGAAATTGATTCTTACTTTTCTCTCGAACTCTCTCTCGCGTTCTCTCTCTCTCTCTCGGCGAAAATCTCACTCGCATCTTCTGCTACTTCTGCTCCCTCTCTTCGATCGATTCTTGATTGTTCTTACTTCTCAAATTTAGTTGTCATTCTCATACTGTGCTTCTGAGTTCTTGAATCTTCCTTTGGAAAGTTCCTTAGGCTGATTCCAGCGAATCGAATCCCGCGCTCAATTAATCTTCGATCCTTTTTGGGAAACCCTAACAGGTTTCCATCATTTGGTATCAAAGCCTTGATTATTCGAGTGCTTGTGGTTTAATTGTTTGTTACTAAGTTCTTTTTAATTCTTGTTTATTATTTGTCGATTTTGCTAACCCTACTTCTGAAGTGCAAAATTTAGGGTTTGTAATTAACGAAGGGTTTTAAA
Source organism: Tamarix austromongolica (assembly GCA_039764185.1). NCBI lineage: Eukaryota > Viridiplantae > Streptophyta > Magnoliopsida > Caryophyllales > Tamaricaceae > Tamarix > Tamarix austromongolica. The sequence continues at coordinate 11,740,446 of CM077812.1, read as the reverse complement.
GATTTCCGTCGCACTTAAGCCGGTGATCGGAGTGGTGTATCTACTATTTCGAAGTTTCTTGAAAGAAAACCCTAAATCGTTGGGACGATTTATCGATTAGGGTTTTGTCAAGAATTTGAATCTTGACTATTCTTGAGACGTACTTTCCGATTGGTAAACTCGAACCTTATTTTGCTACATACTAATATCTGTGATAACTAATTTACAAATTCTTTCGAGATATTATTCTGTTCCGCTTGATAAGTGTACAGGATAAATAACCGGCAAACCTTTTGGTTTCGGGAAAGGAGTAAGACCTCCAAGAAGAGGGGTCCTTTTTAGTAATTGGATTGCTTGTTTTAAGAGCTCACGGTAATAACGTTTCTTTCTCAAGCTATCTATTAATTTCGATTCAATACTTACTTGGAATTTCTGTACAAGTCTGTGTTGTTGATATAACTTGATATTATTTGATACTGTGTTATTCTTATAATTAGATTGCTTAATTACTGTCTATCTGATTTCTATTAAAGTAATTTGATTTTGTTTGACTGTCAGTAATTGTGTTTAATTAATAATATTAAAGAAGTCTAATAATGTCTAACAACGGGCAATCTGTTAATCAATATGTTTCCAGTAATGATATATTAGAAACTCTTAGGACTTTTCAAGAACAAATGACTGCTCAATTTGCTGTGTTATCTGCTAACTTAGAACAAAGAATAGGAGAACAAGAGGTAAGAATTAATGAATTACAACATAATACAGTCGTAACTCACCAAGCAGGGGTTTTAGGAAGGGCTCCTATGGACCCTAGGATCAGAATTCCACCCATAGCTAACCTAGAAGAATTAGAGGACCAAGTATCCAACAATAGTGATAGGAGACCTAGGCTGAACAATAGACAAGAAAGGGATTTAGAATTCGTTGATAGGAATCTAAATAATATTAAGCTGAGTATACCTGGGTTCAATGGTAGAAATGACCCTGATTATTATTTTGAATGGGAAAGGAAGATAGAGCTAGTGTTTGAATGTCATAACTACTCGGATGATAAGAAAATTAAGGTAGATGTAGTAGAGTTTACTGAATATGCCTTCTCTTGGTATCATAATCTGGTGTTAACTAGACGTAGGTGTGGGGAACCACCCATACAGACATGGGAAGAGTTTAAAATTTTGATGAGGAAAAGGTTTGTTCCAAGTTATTATTATAGGGAGTTACATAAAAGATTACAAACAATAAGTCAAGGAATGAGAACAGTGGATGAATACTTTAAGGAATTAGAGGTTCTGATCATTAAAACAGGAATTATTGAGGATGATGATGCTACCATGGCTAGGTTCTTGAGTGGATTAAACTCTGAGATAGCTGATAAAGTATAATTATATCCTTGTGGGTCTTTAAGTGAAATGGTAAATATAGCTACTAAGATAGAGATTCAATTAAAGAAGACCAGACAATATAATCCCCCTAGGATTGGGATTAAGAGTACAATGAGAAGGAATTTTGGGGGAACTACTTCTGGAAATTGGAGGAATACTAATAGATTTGAGTCTAAAGGTAGAAACAATGAGGCAAGGGTAGGAAATAAGTTTGAAAAGGGTTAGAATATGATAACAAACCCTGTGAGTGGTTCGAACAGAACTAGAGATATTACATATTTTAGATGTGGAGGATTGTGACATATAGCTTCTGAGGGTCCAAACAAGAGGAAAATTTTAATTAGAGAGTCTGGAGACATAGAATCTGAATCTGATGAGGAAGATTTGGAGACTAGTTTGGTTAGAGAAGATACTAGTGATTCAGAAGAAGAAATAGAACTACCAGTAAGTCGAGACCTTTTTGTAGTGTGCAGGGCTTTAAACAGTAACAAACTACCTGATTCTAATGCAATACAGAGAGAAAATATATTTCATACTAGGTGTTTGATTGATGATAAATATTTTAACATGGCTATAGATAGTGGTAGTTGTATTAATGCTGCTAATACCTTTTTAGTGTCTAAGTTAGGATTACCAACCACTAAACACCCAAAACCATATAGATTGCAGCGGCTTAATGAGTTAGGAGATGTAAAAGTTAGCCTACAAGTTTTAGTAAACTTAAAATTAGGAAAATATGAGGATTCTATTTTGTGTGATATAGTTCCAATGCATGGTGCTCACTTATTATTAGGTAGACCTTGGCAATATGATAGGAGGGTAATACATGATGGTCATAAAAATAGATATACCTTACAGAAGGATGACAGGAAGATTGTTTTAGCACCAATGACTCCAAAAGAGATTTTTGAAGACCAAATTAAAATTAAGTCTAACTATAAAGAATTATCTAAACCGAGTTTGGAGACTGAGATTAGTTCAAAAGAAATTAAGGGGACATCTGGATTTTATGCTAAGAGTAAGGATGTAGGAAAGGCTATTAAGAGACAGGCCAATGTGTATTTGATGGTTTATAAAGAATGTTATGAGTGTCAGTTAGGACTTAGTGAGGAAGTACCTGTTGCTGTGAAACAATTATTGGAAGACTACAGTGAGTTGTTTCCTGAGAACATTCCTAGTGGATTACCTCCATTAAGGGGAATAGAATATCAAATAGATTTTGTTCCAGGAGTTGTTATACCGAACAGACCTGCTTATAGGGCTAATCCTAAAGAGGTTAAGGAATTAAAAAGGCAGGTATCTGAATTACTAAGTAAGGGATATATTAAGGAATCAATGAGTCCATGTGCAGTTCCAGTGTTACTAGTAACTAAAAAGGATGGTAGTTGGAAGATGTGTATAGATAGTAGGGCAGCGAATAAGATAACTATAAAGTATAGATATCCCATACCTAAACTTGATGAGATGTTGGATCTTTTACATGGTGTTGTTATTTTTTCGAAAATAGATTTAAAAAGTGGGTATCATCAAATTAGGATGAAACCAGGAGATGAATGGAAGACAGCTTTTAAAACTAATTTTGAATTGTATGAATGGTTAGTGATGCCTTTTGGATTATCCAATGCACCGAGCACCTTTATGAGACTTATGAACCATGTTTTGAGGAATTTTATTGGAAAATTTGTGGTTGTTTATTTTGATGACATACTTATATATAGTAGGTCTTTAGAGGATCACTTGAAACACTTAAGGATTATTTTGGATGTCTTTAAGACAGAACAACTATATGCTAACTTAACTATATCTAGGTTTTGTCTGGAAAATGTTGTTTTCTTAGGATTTGTGGTAGGAAAAGATGGCATATCTGTGGATAAAGACAAAATTAAATCTATTCAAGAATGGCCTGTGCCAAAGAGTGTAACTGAAGTAAGAAGTTTTCATGGGTTGTGTTCTTTCTATAAGAGATTTGTTAGGAATTTTAGTACTATAGTTGCTCCTTTGACTGCCATCACAAAAAAAGAGAATGGATTTAGGTGGGGTTTAGAATATCAAAAATGTTTTGAGACACTTAAAAATAAATTAATCCAGGCACCTGTGTTAAGCCTTCCTGACTTTGAAAAGATGTTTGAATTAGATTGTGATGCTTCAGGGTTAGGAATAGGGGCTACACTTTCTCAAGAGGGCAAACCAATAGCTTATTTTAGTGAGAAATTAAATGGTAGTACTTTAAATTACTCTACTTATGAAAAAGAATTGTTTGCTTTAGTAAGAGCTTTAGAAGTTTGGCATTACCTATGGCATAGAGAATTTGTGATTAATACTGATCAAGAGGCTATTAAGTATTTAAAAAGTCAATCAAAGTTAAATAGGAGGCAGGGTAGATGGATTGAGTTTATTGAAATCTTTCCTTACATGATTCAGTATAAAAAAGGAAGTGATAATGTAGTTGCAGATGCTCTATCTAGGAGATATGCTTTATTAAATGTTGCAGACACTACTTTGTTAGGGTTTTCTAGTATTAAGCCTCTATTTTTGGAAGATCTTGATTTTAATGAAATTTATAACAAGTGTGGAATCTCTACACAGGGAAAATATTTTATAACTGAAGGTTATTTGTTTAGGGAAAATAGGTTATGTATTCCTGAGTGTTCATATAGGGGATTATTAATTCAAGAAGCTCATAAGGGTGGATTAATGGCACATTTAGGATTTCAGAAGACTGTAGACATATTAATTGATCATTTTTATTGGCCTCACATGAAAAAGGATTTGTTAAAATATTGTGTTAATTTTGTGGCTTGTAGACAGGCTAAAACTACATCAAAACCATTTGGGTTATATACTCCATTGCCTATACCTAACCAACCTTGGATTGATGTTTCTTTGGATTTTATTTTAGGCTTACCTAGAACTAATAGGGCTAAGGATTCAATAATGGTTGTAGTAGACAGGTTTAGTAAAATGGCTCATTTTATACTTTGTAATAAGACCAATGATGCCGTGGTTGTGGCTGAAATATTTTTTTCTCATATAGTTAAATTACATGGCATACCTAGGACCATAGTCTCAGACAGAGATGTTAAATTCCTGAGTCATTTTTGGAAGGTTTTATGGGAAAAATTAGGAACTAAATTATTATTTTCCACAACTTTTCACCCTCAAACTGATGAAAAAACTAAGGTAGTAAATAGAACATTAGGTAATATGTTAAGAGCTGTCCTTGGAAAGAATCTTAGACAGTGGGAATATGTTTTACCTCAGGTAGAGTTTGCTTATAATAGAACTTTGCATTCTACAACTAAAAGGACTTCCTTTGAAATTGTGTATGGTTTTAATCCTTTGACTCCTTTAGATCTAAGTCCTCTACCTAATGCTGAATTGCAAAATTTTGATGCTAAATCTCGAGCTAATAATATAAAGAAGTTGCATGAATTTGTAAGTCAACAAATCAATAAAAAGGTGTAACAAATGGCTGAACATGCTAATAAAAGAAGAAGAAAAATGGTTTTTAAACCTGGGGATTTAGTTTGGGTACATCTTAGGAAGGAAAGATTTCCAAACCTTAGAAAATCAAAATTAGATTCTAGGGGAGATGGACCTTTTACTGTGTTAGAGAAAATTAATGATAATGCTTATAAGATTGATTTACCTGCTAAGTTTGGGAATCTTAGTAATTCTTTTAATGTTGCTGATCTTAGTCCATTTCTGGGCATTACTTAGGTTTCAGAGGCGAAACCTTTTCAAGAAGAGGGGAATGATATGAATCTCCAAAATTTGTATTTAATTAATTCTGATAATTGCTATCAATCATTTTATACCTATAATTGTTTGTCTTATTGTGTGATTGATTAGGAAGTATTAATGCAGCACATGGAGGATGGAATTAAAATGCTGTAGCTGTTGAAGTTTTGTTGCAGAAATGTATTTTTTTTAGTTATGTAATCCCATGTGATGCATTCGTCGGCAAAATTGGCTAATGGGGATTAAGTTGGCTGTATAACCCGCCACCCGATCTATGGTTAATGGATTAGTTGGATTGTGGGTTAATTGACCCTTAATAACTGTGATTAGTTAGAATTATTCTTAGCTGATGGAAATTGATGTATAAATATTTCCTTATAATTTTGGGGTTTGGAGTTGTAATTACTTGGGCTGGTCGAATTGTCCAGTGTCGACCTTCCCCTTCTTTTTGTGTATTTGGGTTGTTTGTTTGGGCTGTGTCGGCTGAGTATTGGCTGATTGTGTATAGATGCATTGTTTATTTTTATACGGTCTTTTACGCCATATAAATGTGGCATATATGGAATGTTGAGAGACTTTTGGCTGAATAAGAAATTGATTCTTACTTTTCTCTCGAAATCTCTCTCGCGTTCTCTCTCTCTCGAAAAAAATCTCACTCGCATCTTCTGCTACATCTGCTCCCTCTCTTCGATCGATTCTTGATCATTCTTACTTCTCAAATTCAGTTGCCGTCCTCATACTATGCTTCTAAGTTCTTGAATCTTCCTTTGGAAAGTTCCTTAGGCTGATTCCGGCGAATCAAACCCCACACTCGATTATTCTTCGATCCTTTTTAAGAAACCCTAACAGGTTTCCATCACCCTGCGCTTGGGATGCTGACCGTCATCCCTCTCCTCCCTCTCCATCTCCCTGGCTCCTAGGCCACTGGCCCATTTTCTCCTCTCCTTCGCGTGAGCCGGCTGCCTCCCTCCTTTCTTTTCTTCCTTTCTCACCGACCTAGCCGGCCTGTTTCCTTTTTTTACTTCGATCGTCCATCGCACCAGCCCCCTCCCCTTTCTTCTTCTTCCTCTTTCCCAGGCGAGAATCCCGACCCTCGCCATCTCTGCCATCCCACCTGCAACTCCCTCTCCCTATTGCTTTCCCCTATCTCTCTCTCTCCCTCTCATCGTTTTCTCTGCCCCATCCCGGTCCCACCATCCCTGTCTCCTTTCCCCCATGCATGGCCATACCTCCCTTCTCCCTCTCCCTACCACCGCCATTCCCCTACCACCCTACAGCCACCCCTCGAGCACCCTATCCCCTCCTCTCTCTCCTTATTCTTTTTCTTCTTCCCTTCCTATTCCATTCGGCCATTTTCGAGCCCCATATGCCTTACCCGAGCCTCTTTTCTCTCCCTTTCTCCTCCTTCCCTTACCCTCCATGTTTTGTTCGTTACCACCGCTCCACTGCTTCAGCCGCCTTGCCACTTCTGTCGCCTCAACAACTACCTGCACCACCTCCTGCCACCCTCTACCTTACCCCTGATCGATCACAGCACCCCTCGAGCCACGCCGCAGCCTCCTTCTTCCTCCTCTCTTCTTTTTCTCTTCTTTAACTCCCTTCTCAGCAACCACCCTGTGTCGCCCTGATCCACAGCCATCCCGCCTCTTCTACTGCCACCTGAGCCACCACAATAATCCCTACAACCCCCTCTACCACCCCCAATCATCCTTTGCACAAAACCGCCACTCGAAAGCCTTCACTCTCCCTCTCCCTTTTCCTTCCTTCTCAACCCCCCATCTCGACTCCCTCCTTGGCCGCCACCTTCGCATCCTTGCTGCCACCGCCTCCGCCGCCCATAGCTGCTTTCAACCCATCCCTGACCACCACTTACATCCCCTCTCCACCTCTGCATCCTTCCCTTACCTTAAATCCTCCCCACATGCCTTTTTTCCTAGCCTATAAAGCCTAACCCAAAATTGCCCATTTTTCCTCTTTTCACTACCTTCGAGCTCCCTCCTCCTCATTTCTTTGTATGCAGCTCATGCTGCATGAGCAGCATGGGTTTCTTCATTTTTTGATTTAGCTGTTTAATAATTTTTAAGGTATAATAATATTTTAATTCAAGTATTTGACTAATTAAGCATTATAAGGTTTTATACTTTGATTTTTATGATTTCTGACATGATAAACCTTGATATTATTTTTAGGTATTGGTTTTGATAATCAAAGCTTGAACCTTAAGCCGGAATACCAGTAGGGTTTATTTTTGGGGGAATCAAGGTAACCGTTAACTCCCACTTAAATGCATGGATTAACGTATGTTAGCACATTAGGATTTTTAATATGTTATTATGCTTAATATATGTTGTTTAAAATCATATGCATAGTTTATTGTGATGTTTGATAAAAAGAAGCATGTAGGTTATAAGTTATGTATAGAAATATTATTTAAGGTAAGAGTTTGGTGGTTAATGAAAATGTTAAGTATTATCCATGTTGTATTATGGTACTATGATCTTTATTGCATGGTTAATATTTTGTGAGCCTTAGGGGTATTTTAGTAATATATCTTGTACAAGAATATGGCCTAAAATATATATAGGGGTGCTAATAATATTATATTAATTATAAGAGTTGTGGATAAGATGTTAATACTAATATTTTATGTAGTAATAATAATAGCTTAATATAAGTAATGTACTAAAGGGAAAAATGGTAGCTTTAAATTAAAAAGGGTATTATGGTAATTTTGGAGGCAAGGACAAAGTGGTAATTTCGTAATTAAAGCATAAAAGGGTAATTTTGGAATTAACGGATAAAATTGCAATTTTGGAAGTAGAAAGGGTAAAGTGGTAAATTGTAAATGAAAATGGGCAAATTAGTAATTTTGGAAGTAAGGGGAAAATTGTAAATTTGTGATTAAAGGGTAAAATAGTAATTTTTATGATTAAAGGGTAAATTGGTAATTTTATAATAAGAGGGCAAAATGGTAATTTTATAATAAAGGGGTAAAATTGTAAATTTATAATTAAAGGGCAAAATGGTAATTTAGAAATTAAAAGAGGTAAAATATAATTTCATAATTAAGGATAAAATGATAATTTTTTAAGTGAAAGGTTGTTATGGTAATTTTTTTGGAAGTTAAGGGGTAAAATGGTAAATTTGAAAATAGGGGTGAAATGGTAATTTTGAAAGTAAAAGGGGTAAAAGTGGAAATTGGAAAGGAGTAACTTGGTAATTATAATAATTGAGAAGGGTAAAATAATAATTTAAATAACTAAAGGGTAATTTGATAATTTAATAACGGAGAAGGGTAAAATGGTAAATATGATAATTGTGAGGGACGACTTGGTAATTTAACCAACTAAAGGGGTAATTTGGTAATAAGGTAATTTGGTAATTTAACCAACTAAAGGGGTAATTTGGTAATTAGGATATTGAACAGGGGTAATTTGGTAATTTAACCAACTCAAGGGCAATTTATTAATTATAATAAAGGAAAAAGGGAAAAGTGGTAATCTAATTAACTAAGTGGGAAATGTATTAAATATAACCATTATGAAGGGTGTTTAGTGGCCTAATAAGTGTGAGAGATAACTCGGTAACTTAAACCGAGTAAGGGTGTAGCTAAAGCTGAGTGTGTGCTATATGTCCTACATGCCTTGGGTATCCTCTATAATTATATGTCGTGTTCTATATGCTAGTACCTTAACTGTTTCATGTGTGGCTTGGCTTGGAACCGAGGTGTGTTTATGTGTCCACTTTTGGTATGTGCTAATATGGATATGCTATAAGTTATGATGTGGTGTGATGTGGCCCTTTAAAACATGCATGCTAGGATGATTAATGGGGTGATGTGGGATGGAGGCATGAAAAAGAGCAATGGGAAAGAAAGATAACCAAGGGGAAGTAAGTTGGCTAACATAGGTAAGAATGGACTAAATAATCCACAATCCATGAGTGGGAGAATCGAGGGTTTGCATGGTATGGTTAGAGTCCGCATGGGGGCAAACTTTATGTATGGAAAGTTGCCTCGGGGCATGAGTAAGGTAATAGAAATATCATTTGGGTGTCTGGGGGCTTCAAGTGAAAAATAGTACGTGGGACAGTATAAGCGTGCGTAGGGGATCAAGCTAGGGTTTAGAAGGAAACCCTAAATTGAAAAGGTAGAAAAAGAAAAAGAAATTAATTAAAAATAAATGAGAATGAGTGGGGCAGGAAGTGAGGGTGGAACCTAAGGGTCGTGATGTGTCGGGGGGAATAAAATAGTCTGGGTTGTGCGAGGTAGAAAAGGATGGGCCACTTAGGCCCAAGTTAGGGTTTCTGAAGAAAACCCTAGGGAAAGGCGGTGAGTGGACTTTGGGGTATAAGGTGGTGGGCCTTGACCCACACACTTAGGAGTTGGGTTCCCGGTATAAGTAAGCGAATTAAGGGAAGGATGTCGGGGCGAGTTAGGAGGCGCAAAGGCCTCAAGATATGAGACGGGCCCTCTTAGGAGGATAAGTATAGCTGGAGCTAGCCATGCATCTCTAGGGCGGAATCTGTTAAATAAGATACGATAAAATACTAATCATGTAAAGTGGAAGATTATTGAGCCGGGCCCAAACCGATCCACCAGCATAATAGTGGCCAGGTGCCGGGGTGCCCTAGAGACCGATCCACTGACATATAATAGTGGTTAGGTGCGTTCTACCCTATAAGTGACCGATCCACTGGCTATAATAGTGGGGGATCCCGAGTTCAATAAACCAAACCCTAATTTGTTAATACTCGTAAAAGATACTAAGTACTTACAGTGGAACACTATGAGAGTCGAGGCCAGACCGATCCATCGGCATAATAGTGGCCAGGAGCGTTTTGTCCTGGACACCGATCCACCGGCATATAATAGTGGTTAGGTGTGTTCTACCTATAAGTGATCGATCCACCGGTTATAATAATAGGGTTCCCGCACTCACATGGAGATTATAATATGAGATGATTGATTAATGATGGACTAATGGACTTAAGGCCTTTAGAGTATCGATTATTCATTATGGCCTATTAATATTTGGTTGACTTATTAAGTATGCGAATGTACGAAAGTGAATGTTATGTATATACCATTAATATCTTATTGACTTGTGGAATATGTAAATGTATGGGTTTGAATATTATGTTTACACCTAATATTATGTATGGATATAGTAGTATATCATGTGTTACATCGCGTGCCTACTTTTAAGTGCGTTTTTAAAGGGTTACTCGGTACCATAGTACTGAAGGGTTCCATTTGTGGGGCCCCTGCCTATTCAATGTGCAGTGCCCCTTGCAGGTCGTTCCAGGTACTAGTCAAGTGGGCCCTCGGGAAAGAGCGTAAGGAACTATCCGAAACTATTAAGGTTTTACTCTATCTCCTCTAAATTCACAGCTTTAATGTATTTGTTGTTTTGAACCACCAATGGTGGATTATATTCCTATAAAATTTTTCATTGCGCTACTCTGATTTAAATATGTTTGAATTTCTCGCAAATTATATTTTAATCTGTTAGCCTTAGCACTTAGTACTGGAACGGTAGGGTGAATCGCTCTAGTACTAAGTGTGGCGGTAATATCCCCAGAATTCACGGTTTATTATTTTGCTTCCGCTAATTTTCTTTTAATTAAATGAATTTTTTTAGTAGTGAATTTTGGGGGTGTTACAGGAAGCCACCAACCAACGACCGACCCTCCTTCCCTGCCCCTGTCCCTATCATTTTCTTTCCTTTTTTTGACCCCAACAAACCCCATAGCTACCCTCCATGCATGCCTCCCCTTTCCTTTTTCTCTCCCCCTCCCCGACCTAACCTACCATGGCAGCACTACGCCGCTGCTACCGCCTGCCGGTGGTTTTACCACACCTGACCCGCATGTCTTCTTCTTCTTCCCTTCTCGTTTTCTTCCTCAATTAGCTTATAAATACCCCCTATGGCAGCCACAGTGGGGTTTCTATTTTCGTAGCCCAGAAACTCCAGCCGCTCGCTGCGGCCATATCAGCTCCTTATTCCGCTACCTTCAATGACTGCCACCACAAAAGCCACAAACCAATACCTTCCCCACACCTCCCTCAACAAAACTGAACCACCCTCATCCCCTATCACACCCTGCACGTGCCGCCCCGGCCGTACAAAGTCGCCAACTCGATCAACCCACTCCGGCCTCTCGCCGCCCCTCGCGCCACCTTCCACCGCCAATCCCGCCACAACCAGCACCTCCTCCACCCTCCAAAACACTCAGGGAACCTTCCCCTACCTTCCCATACCTTCATCTCCCCCTGCCTCCCTCTCCTTCTACTTCCACCACCTTCTGTCGCCGCAAAAATCGTCGTGCGCCGCCACCCCCGGCTACACCACCACCTCCATTCCACCCCTCTCCACCTGCTGCACCTTCCACCACCTCAACCACCCCTCCACTTCCTCTCCTTTAGCCTACATATTTATCTTTCCGCCTCTCTTCCTCCTCTACTGCCGCCGCCGTCTCCGCCACGCGTCGCCGCCGGTTCTGCCACCAACCTTAGGTGGTGCTCCAACTTCCCCAACCCCTAAACTATTTTCTATAAGTGTTAATAATTTTATTTAATATTAATATTATTATCCTTAATATTACTATTATTATTATTCTTATTATTATTTAGTGTTGTATTATCATGGTTATTAATATTATTATTATGTACCACCCTTATTTCCTAACCTAATTTCAAAAAATACTTATAACTAGGGTAAAACGAACCCCAAAGGGAGTTAAATAAAAATTAAAACAATAATCGCAAGCAACTGAAACAGGGATAGGGTTAGGGTGATCGGGACTGCCCGATATAAATCCTCTAAACAGAGAATAATAAGGTTGCCGGAATCCGACAATAAACGATACAAAATCGTAAGAATTAAGTAGATATCTTTATTTCATAAACTGAAATTTAGTCAAGCAAGTTGTGTCTCTTTACATCAAGATGGAAGTTTTATATAGGGTAGCAACTAGCTAAGAATTAATGGAAGCCGAACGATGGGAAACAGTCGAGAAGGAGGAGTGGGCAGAGTGGATTAATGGTGGGTAATCTCCATTGATGGTAAGCGACGAAGAAGGCGGAGTTAGAGGAAGGGAATAATCAAAGGTGGAAGGCTCGGTCGAGCTGAAGGAGCGGCCTTGAGGCCGCGTTGGACCTGATGGGTCAACTATGAAGAGTGGCTTAAAGGCTGCGTCTGATCAGGGAGTGTGTGTGAGGTTTGGGTTTGGGCTTTTAAGCTGAGACGAGATGGTGGGCTTGGGTGTGGTATGATTAAGGTTGATGTGGCGGAATTGAAGGTAGTTTAATGATGGATTAGGCAAGTCCCAACTTGACTAGCTACTTAATACCCTTATTACAAGATAATAATAAAAAAATACATAAACAAAACAAAAAATACTAATAATAGAATTTTGCTAATTGGGCGATAATGCCATTATTTTTGCTAATAATCTTAAAACTTGAATATTTCTTCTGAGGAACAGAATCCCGCTTCTTGATAGCACTGTCTTGAATCCTTTTCCCCGCTTGCTTGGCTAAATTATTAATTTTCTTGATTATCCTGCAAAAATAACGATACAAAAATAATTAATTATTTTTAAAGGATAATTGACGCTTTTCTTAGTAAGGGTACTAAGAGTATTTGGGCTTTCATCATAAGGTATACTATTTAAAAGGCTACAACTTTAACATTAAAATGGTTATCATCATCATCATCATCATCATCATCATCATCATCATCATCATCATCATCATCATCATCATCATTATTATTATTATTGTTATTATTATTATTATTATGATTATTATTATTTCTATTACTACTACTAATACTATTATCATTATTATTATTATTAACAACTTTAGTATTAATATAGTTATCTCTATTATTATTATTATTATTATTATTATTACTACTACTACTACTACTACTACTACTTAACCCAACTTTATGATTTTCCTAACCAATAACAATAGTATCATTAATAATGGCCTAAAACTTTAGTGTTATTATGATTAGGAATTCTCCTCGTTTACTATTATTATTATTAGTATTACTAACCCACTATTATTCCTACTATTATTACTAATGCTAGCTATGGCCTATTATCATTATCTTTACTATTATGGTAGACATTTTAACCCTTATATTACTATTACTGTTTTTATTATCATTATTATTAGTATAAATCTTAATTATTATTATTATTATTATTATTATTATTAATGCCATTATTATTATCATTATAACTACTTAACCCAACTTTATTTTTATTATTATTGTTATTATTACTATTATTATTACCATTATCATTATCATTATTTCCTTACTAATATTGTTAATACTAACTTTGTCCATTGTCACTTTTATTTATTAATATAAATATTTGGACCCTTATATTATTATTATCATTTTGGTTACTAGTATCATTGTTATTGTTATTATTATTATACTTAACATTATTATTATTATTATTATTATTATTATTATTATTATTATTATTATTATTATTATTATTAATTAATACTACTACTACTAATTGTATTATTATTAATGTTATTTAAACCGAAGTTGGTGTATTATCATTTTGTCGTTAAAGAAGAAGAATACTTAAGCCTTAGCATTTAACTATTTAAGATTAGAATATCGTTAATATTATTCCTAATGCCTTTATCACTAACATTATTATTATGGTATCATTATTAGTTATTACTATTATTATTGTTATTATTTTGTTACTATTATTGTGACAAAAGCATTTGAACCCTTATATTATTATTATTCAAATATAACTTTTATCATTATTATTTTTGGGAATATTGTACTTTATTGGTATTGTAATTATTATATGATTATTTTAACCCTAATAATACTATTAGCTTTAGCCTCAAAAATGACAGGGATTTTATTTCTAGAAGCATTACTATTACTATTACTATTATTACTGTTTTACTATAATTAGTATCAGTACTATTATTAGAAGAATAAAGCTATTAGGTTTAATAATATAAGTAGTAATATCTAGTAGGCTAACTTGAAGATAAAAACCCTAGTTTTCATGTATAATACTCCCTTTAATAATAATAACCCTAATCTTAGACTAAAATAAGGATTACTAGTACTTTTGGTAGGAGGGAAACTAATCCTTAGTATTTTCCCTCTTATAAGTGAATCGAGCCAAAACCTTAAGGAGTCGTAGGAGCGTGCTCTAAGCCCTGTGTCGCTTTAGGTAAGGATGTAGCTAAGGCCCATGTATGTTATGTGACTTGTATGCCTTGGATGCTTTATATATCATGTTATGTCATGTATTGTATGATTGTTCTTAACTTGTCTTATGCATAGCGCAGCTTGGAGTTGAGGTATGTTGTATGTGTTTCCTTATGACATGAGTATAATATGCATATATGGTGACTATGATGTGATGTGATATAACCCTTTAGGACATGCATACTAGGGTGATTGTTATTATGATATAGGAATGAAAGGATAAAAAGAAAGAAAATGAGAAGTGAATTTACTAAGGGGGATATAAGGTCGACCAAAATACTTCATGATCCATGAGAGGAAATTAAAGAGGAAGAACGACCAAAATAAATGAGAGATGGAAACTATGTATGGGAATCCTAAAATTTGCATGGGGACTTTGGGTGTTTGTATGGGATGGATAAATCTTGCATGGGGATGATCTTTACGTGAGAAAAGTTGTATTAAGGTCTAAATAAGCTAAGGGGAGAATTGTGGAGTGATTGGGGACTTGGGATGAAAAATAGTACATAGGTTAGTGTAAGGATGTATAGGGAACCGGTTTGGGTTTTGGGAGGAAGCAGTAATCTGGAAAGTGTGAAAGTAAAAATGATTGAGGGAGAGTGGAGTACGGGTCAAGTGTGGGAATTTATTGTATAAGGGGTGATTATGGGCGCCATGGGAGAGAAGAAATATCGGATGAAAAAGAGAGAGGTTACTTGTGGGAGACGAAAGGTACTAGGGTTTGAGGTAGCCAACTAGGGTTTTCCAATCACATACAAAGTCGAGTGGTAAGTGATGTGTTTTGGGATGTGATCTAATTGAGACAAGCACTACAAAATAAATGATTTGTGCCAACAGGGTCTTATCTATTGGTAAAAGCTATTTTTCTATTGGCAAAATATTTTACCAACATAATTTTTTTTGTGACAAAACTATGGGAAAAACTCTGTACTTAAAAGTTTTACCTACAGATATATATCATCTATTTGGAATAATTGATAATGCCCACAAATATTTATCTGTTAGTAAAACTTATGTCCACACTTATATCTGTAAGTAAAAGTATTAACCACAAAATAATATCTGTGACTAAAAGTATTACCTACACAACAACATGTGTAACTAAAACTATTATCCACAAAATAATATATGTGACTAGAAGTATTAGGCACAAAATTATATCTATGATAAAAAGAATTAACCACACAATCATATCTGTGAGTAAAAGTATTAAACACAATATTATATCTGTTACTAAAACCTATTACCAACATATATATTATTGGTTATACATATTTTAACCCTGTATATATATATATATATATATATATATATATATATATATATATATATTGGTAAAACCTATACCAAAACGTACAAAATTTATTAATATTACGTGTTACCACAATATCCAATATCCACCTATAGTAACAATTTATGCTTATATATATATAATTAACTACACCATATATAATTATCATTGTATAGTACAAAATAATTAGTTATTTACCCAAAGAAATAACAATCCTTTAAGTAAAATACTATATAAACGAATTGTAGCATAAGCTATTATAAAAAAACATCTTCATATACTGATATACAAAATCATCGGCTATTATACAAAAACATCTTCATATGCTGATATACAAAATCATCGAGCATCTTCGTAAACTTACAAGCAAAATCACCGAGCATCTTCATTAGCTAACATATATACAAAAGCGCCGAGCATCTTCATAATTTGATATACAAAAACATCGATCATATTCGTAAGCTAACAAACAAAAGCATTAACCGTCTTCATAAGCCGACTCACAAAAGCGTTTTTTATAAACGCATCAAACATCATCTTCTTCATTCTCCTCTTCAGTGTCATCCTTTTCATTCTTGTCATCCTCCATTTGATAATAATCATCAACATATTTTCCCTAAAAATATATATACAATTAACTTAATCATATTAATATCAATTCATATCAAAAAGCTAGACAATGAGAGTTTGTACTCTTTAGGGAACCAATAATTTTTTTTTTCAAATTTTTATTGACATTAACGATAAAAAAAAATTGGCCATTAAACACAAAAAATTTTGGTCATTAAAACGTTAATTATTTATAGTAAACACAACATAACTCACTCACTCTAATTATTTCACTACAATTGCTTTTTTGTTTTCATTTTATTCATTATTTTTCATGTAATAAAATTTCAATTATAACTTATGATATAAAAAAAATGTGTGCAATTTGCATTATGAGCATATAATATACGAATTAACTAAGATAAAATTTGATGTGGCAAGATAACCATCCCATGAAAAATCCTAATTAGCATGGATAAATTTCAATGTTATGGCTAAAGGGGATAAAAAAATGAAGAGAGAAATAGAATCAATTGGATAAATAAATGAAAAAAAAAATAATTTTAAGCATAGGAAACTCAAAAATAATTGAGTATATACATATCCAAAAAAAATTTTGTTTGGGTTTTTGCATAAGATTGGCACGGAAACTATCTTCTAAGTTTGGATTGCATAATTTATTTAATATTTAACTATTTGTAATAATTTACTAGGATTCCTCAACCAATAAATATTTTGAGAAACTATGATGAGACATAAGCTTATAAATTTTCAATAAGTCAGCTAAGGTAGGTTAACAAGATTAAGAACGCCGATTGGATAAGGACATTAATCGGAAAAAGAGCATTGATTAGACAACTAATATAGGTAGTAGTTTTATAATTTTTTTTTATTTTTCTCTAGAACTGTGTCTCAATTGAATTTTAGTAAAGAACTTCAATCAACAAATTCGGATAATACTCAAACTCCAATTAGACAAGTGTACAACCACTATATAACAAAAACAAATATAAAAGAGTACCATTATGCACATATAAAATTTGATCATAAAAGAATAATCGTTTATAAAAAAAATTATTATGTTGCCTATTATGAACCAGTAAAAAAAAGATAATATAGCTACATTAACACAAAATCTTAGAGATAACTATTGTTTTAGATTCAAATATCATGAATATAAAAGCAAACAAAATCTTTTATTCAAATAATTATTCTAGTAATAAATATTTCATGGATTCACTAACATTTAACAACCATTATGTATAACCATGTTCACTAAAAAACAACAAGTAATAATTTCTAACATATCCGGACATAACCGGGTCAATAATCACAAATTTCAGAAATAATGGTGCATGAAACTTGTGGCATGGAAAAGGTTCACATTCACCACTATGGCCAGAAAAAGAAGAATTTTTCCGGGGAAATGAGATAGAGAATTGTTATGCAGCCTTATTGAGTAAATAATGTGATGTAATAAATTGAGCTATATTGACAAGTTTAGATATGTATTTTCAAATTATTTATTTGTTTGAAAACTCCTGATAGTAAGCTGTAGTAAAAGATAATAAAATTTTCAACTTTTGCAAAAACTAAGATTACACAACAGCCAAAATGAAAAATTAAGTTGGTTTAATAAACAGTGCATAAGAAAAATATGATACTTACCCTAAATATTTAACACTATATATTGAAATCCCGATTAAAGAAAAAATAATGTGTGTTGCCACATTATGCCCTGATGCCAAATCCAGAAGGAAGCCTACCATACTAAAACATGTAATGTTATAAAAAGACATGGCTAGTGGAGCTCACAACAAGAACATGAATTAATGTTTCAATCCTTATAGCGCATATCATAGCAATCAGCATTATCATGTTAACTAGCCATAGTTGTTACATAAACAACATATCTGAAAGTAAATAAAATGTTAAAACAAACCTGAAAAGATAACATACCTAGACGGTCCACATCTCCACCATAAGCATGTCTACGCACAACTTCCTCAAAAGCATTAGCATGGTCGGTAGGGACTGCATACCAGGTCTCTGGGGAGCCCATATGAAGAAAATTTAAGCTGTGAAGCTCGTGGTCTTCAACATGCCATGCAAACTAGCTAAACAACATACCAATATAAATCATGGGGGATGTAACACCAGGAATATCATCCAGCATGAAACGAGTAAGAGAGCCAGCCGAGAGCACAATTACTTGGAGATTCCATGGGCTATTAGAAAGCTTCCACCCTGCTGTACCTTCCATGTCATGGTCAGAATATGAGGCGCTACGCTTAGAGGATTGCAAAGTCCAATCCAGCATGGATTTTGATAAATTAGCAGAACCTAAATCAATAACAGAAGATGAATTCTAAGGATGTTGGGAAGATTTATATGTCTCTTCACAACAAGCATCATTCATACCACATACTTCCTAGACGGCTTCGGCAATGGTGGAATAACTTTGCATATACCATAAGCACTAGTTTCCTTCTCAATTTTTGAAATATAAGCAATTGGGTCAGCAAACTCGGTATCAGTTGGGTAAAACTTAGGCGCCAACGGCAACCCTTCTAACCATTTAGGTACTTCAACACTTCCTATTAGGAGTCAAGGTTCGATAACTTCAACTAACCATATCGATCAAAAGAAAATATGATAGGTTGACTCATGCAAAAAGTCAACTCTCACTAGCAATCGCAATATATTAAGCCGTAACATCCACTTTTTTTTCTAGCCCTAATCTAAAGATTATGCATCTAAATCAATGTACAACAAGATCAATTAAAGAAATAATAAGCAAATTTCAGAAATGAAGGTGCATTCAAGAAGAACAAATAATTAATTAGCATATACAATTCAATCATACAATAAATATATACTTAATTAAATAACTAATTTAGCTTAATTAAAGCCCATTCTTTCATAATTAATCAAAAAAAAAAGTTAGGGTTTCGGGAAATTATACCAAATGAAATCAGCCAAATCAATGCAGGTAAAGGGCGATGGAGCTTCGTCGGTGGGAGAGGAGCAGTCGCCGGTGGTTGACCGATGCTCGAGGTGTCCGGCCGGTGGCGCGCTGCTGCTGCTATTCCGCTGCTACTGCTCTGTTGATGCTGTCGTCCAACCGTATACGACGACAACCGGGAGCTATGGCGGCACAGTTGAGCGGTGGCGAGGCAGTGTGCGACGATCAATGGGCACTCGATCCTTACCTACAGGCTGCGCAACACAGGAACCAAATACACAGGGGGGGTCGAGATTCCGCTCGAAGCGTAAAGGGAATAAGGGGCGGGGGCTGTGTTAGTCGGTATTGACCGACATTTTTTCTTTCTTTTTTTTCTTTTTCAAATGTTTATAAGAGTTTATATCAAAAATATAATTTTAAATAGATTAAATCTAACCAAAAAATTTTATAAATAGTTTTTTAAAAATAAATAAAATACTTATCTGATAAAAGCTTTTATTTAAAATAAACCGGAATACTTATAAAAATAGAAATACAATTTAAATTAAATAACCTAATTAAAATAAAATTAAATATTAAAACTCATAAATCAATACAAATATTTATAAAAATTAGGTTTTTAATAAGCGGGGTATTACCTTACACATACGATGCCCCCGGACCCCCAACTAGCAAACCAGTCCGCAAAACTCCTATCCTAGGTTATTCCGAACGCAAATTAACTAATTATTATTTTTATTATGATATTTATTAAAATAATGCTTACAATAATAATAGCTATTTAATTATTAAATTTAAGGAAATTGAATTTGAAAAATAAGAAATTTTACAATAATTATATAAATAACTATAATAATATTAAGCTTAAAAGGATATCTATAAACAAGGAATACAATGCCTCCTAGACCCCCATTGCGCCGATCAAGAAGTGACACCCCGTCTTATAGGTCAGTCGAAGCACGACTTGATTGATTATTACTTTGATCATAATTTTTATTATTTTAAGAATAATTTTTTATTATTTTAATTATCATAGTGAATTATAATATTAATTAATAACAATGACTATAATGTTAATTATAAATTTGGTTATATATTATATTATTAGTATTTCATATAAAATTGGCAATTATGATAATAAGAGAAGTATTTCAAGTATAAGAGGAATGAATGTGTTGTGCCAAGGGATATAACAATAGTTGAAACATTTATCCTCCTTATATACTAATACCAACAGATATATGAGTGGGTATTAGTTTTGTTGGTATAATACTACTAATACCCACAGATATAAACGTAGGCAAAAGATATGTTGGCATAACATACTATTACCAACAGATAAAAAATTTATGTAGGGAAAACTTTCTTTATTGTCCACAAAAATATATCTATTGGTATTAGTAATTTTTGCCAACAGAAAAAAAAATATGTGACTAAATTACTGTTGGCACAAGTCATATATTTTGTAGCGAAGGTACAGGGCGAGGAATGAAGTAAAGGTAGTGTAAGTGAGAGAAATTTGGGCCACATAGGTCCAATTAGGGTTTTCAAGGGAAAACCCTACAGGGTGATAATAGATGAAGTTGATGTCATAAGGTGTTGGGCCTAACACACACCCGTAGGAGTTGGGTTTTTCATTAAGTGAAAGTGTACAAGAAAATGGATGTCGGGGTGTGATAAGGGGGCAGGAGTCTCAAGATATGGGACAGGCCCCCTTGGGAGAATAGAAGTGGAGAGTAGTTGACATGCATGTCAAGGGTAAAAAGTTTTATCCAATAAGATACGAATAAGATACGAATAAGATACTAATCACTTAAAGAGTAAGATTATTGAGCCGGGCCCAGACCGATCAACTGGAATATTAGTGAACAGGTGTCAGGGTGCCCTAAAGACCGATTCACCGGCATATAATAGTGGTCAGGTGCATTATGCCCTATAAGTGACCAATCCACCCGCTATAATAGTGGGGGATCCCGAGCTCAACAAACCAAACATTAATTTTCCATTGAATCATGGGAAAGACACCTTGTAATTATATTAAAACACCATGTGAGTCGGGGCCAGACCGATCCACCGGCACAATAGTGGCCAGGAGTATTCTGCCCCGGAGACCAATCCACCGGCATAAAATAGTGGTTAGGTGCATTTTTCCCTATAAGTGACCGATCCATCGGCTATAATAGTGGGGTTCCCTCACTCGCATGGATTGATAAAGATTATAATGTGAATCGATATAATTACCAGAGATCCAGAAGAATAAGTCTATCTAGACTGTAGCCGGCCTTTATCATCTGTTTTACTATATGCTGCTCATATGATTATGCCATGTATACTGTTTTGTGTGTTTTGTTTTTTGGCCTT
Source organism: Tamarix austromongolica (assembly GCA_039764185.1). Taxonomy (NCBI): domain Eukaryota; kingdom Viridiplantae; phylum Streptophyta; class Magnoliopsida; order Caryophyllales; family Tamaricaceae; genus Tamarix; species Tamarix austromongolica. Next base: position 11,718,903 of record CM077812.1, on the reverse strand, counting down.
AGCGCATATGTTAACTTACTCAATACGTAGCATACTGATCACCCGTTTCATGGGTGCTACTCATTCCCACGAGCAGAAAACCCATCTAAACTTGTGCAGGTAGGGAATGATGTCTTCGACGCCTACGACACTTACGAGGCATCAGGTGGGGCTGAGCATTGAGCTTAGACCTGACTTGGTATTTGAGAGCGATTCAGATGGTCTTTGTTTTATTTTTGGATCATGTATTATTATATTTTAGTTATGTTATATCGTACGGTGCTTCATGTTTTGGAAAAACTCCAGTCACTTACTCTTTGGATTGTAATCCTAAACCGCACTCTGATATTGTATGACTTGTGTTTTACCAATGACTAGTGTTTTATTAATGAATCGTATTTGGTTTTAACCTTGTTTAGCCTTAGCACATAGTACTGGAACGGTAGGAGTGAATCGATCAAGTACTAAGTGTGGCAGTAATGCGCCCAAGTTTACGGTTTTATCATTTTGCTGCCGCTAAACCCTTTTAATTAAACAAAAATTTTTAGTAGTAAATTTGGGGGTGTTACAAGTTATGTGGGTATTCTTGGTTAAGACTAGTCTTATCACCCTGCCATGTTAGCATGATATACTATCTTAATTGAGTTATGAAGAGTGACTTGTATATATAGTTAAGTATTATCATGATGATATTTGTTGGAGGTTGGAACTCGATAATATAGACTCTCATAGGATTGTTGTGAAATGATTGCATGTTTTAGCTATATCAATGGAATTTGGAACATTCATGAAATTTTTGGAAAATAAATATGGCATGGTAATTTTTTCCTATTTTATAATTAATTTCATGCAAAATATGATCAAGTGTAGGTTGAGTAAGGCACAAGCTACTTAGAAAGAAGCTTTAAGGCCAATGAGAAAGATAGGGGTATTTTGATTAGCTTGGGATAAATATGAAATATTGGTATTTCTATAGTAATATTAGATTAAATATGTTAAGTACGTTGCATGAAATAAGTGGGGTAAATTATAGGCACTATAAACCAAATACAATGAGAAAATAGCTTAACTTAGAAATAGTAATCCTAGAGTCATGCTCATTACCATATGTGCAAAACATAGACTAAGCTCTTGATTTTTGAATATTTTATTACTAATGAGATTTTATGAGGGTGTAGTAAATTTAGGGGTTATGTGAGTCTCATGGAAGGGCATACACTTGTCTTGTGAAACTAAGGTTTTGCAAGGCTGTTATGGTCTTTTCCCATAGGGAATGTTCTAAATATCTTTTGGATGTACATTATGAGTGTCTTACATATTTGTGTTAGGTTTGCAAGGAATTATCAAGATAAAAAACACTCTAATAAGATATTAGCATTTAATGTAAAACATTTAACACTTAAAAAAAGATAAAATAAAGAATGAGAGGAATATATAAACATAGATAAGGGTTTGGAAGTTAACTCTAAGTACAATATTCAAAATATATAAAAAGAATACACAAAAATAATATGTCCAAAAGGTATATAGATCAAAGCTAAGATCTTTATAACATGAATCTATGTCCCAAGTCTTAAGGATAACAAGGTGACTCCTCCCCAAGAAAGATATTATAAGCAACAAAGTTATCCAAGATTTCCTCAATGACCTGCACAAAATCATATGGGCCATTTGTTCATGCGAATAAGAAGCAATTATAAAAATACTGATTAGCACGCTACATAATAATTAAGATAACAATACAAGTATAGTAGGGCTATATAAAGTACATGAGGTCAAAATGAAGAATAAGCATGCATACTAATTAAACATGATATGATGTAAGATAAGTTTTGATTTCATAAACCCATTATTAGGGTATGATCATATCCCACATTATTATTTATACTGAGTTCAGGGACCGAACTAATCTTAATTTGATGGAATAAACTGAAACACCTCTCAAGGGAGAAATCTCTTAAACCACTATTATCGTCTAATGGAATGGACACCATCTCCTCCATTTTGCATCATGCAAACTTTTTCTTTAAGTGAATAATGTATTATCTATTATGTTTGTTTGATATAATCATAATCCATATGCTTATTTATGTCGAGTTTAGGGACTCAACTATTCTTAAACTGATGGAATAATTTAAACACTACCACGGAAATGGGTTTTAATAACGGGACATTAATAACGGTAGTTAGAAAACCGTTGTCAAACGCGTGAAAATTAATCGGCGGGAAGTTTTGATAACGGTTCTAGTTAAAAACCGTTATTAAAAGGGCAACGTTAAAATTTAGACGGATGTTTTAATAACGGTTTTATATAAACCGTTATTAAAAGAGGATTTAATAACGGTTCATATTAGAACCGTTGTCAAAAGTCAGAAGCTTTTAATGACGGTTCCTAGAAGAACCGTTATTAAAAGATGTTTTAATAACGGTTCTCTCAGGAACCGTTATTAAAACCCCAAAATCAAACTTTTATTTCGCTCGGTTCTGTTTCGTGCCAAAATTTTCAGACTTTCTGCACTTTCGTTCTCTTTCTCTCCTTCCTTCTCCTTGCAAACCCTCGCACCGCCACACCGTGCACCACCAACTCGCACCACCAGGCTCCTCTCAAGTAAAGGAAACCTTCGCACCGCCAACTCTCCACCACGCCTCTGCCATTGTTCCGAAGCTAGGTGGCACTTGCACCTTCATCCTCCGTCCTGTTTGAAGCCCTTTCCTCTCTCAACATTCTTACATATGTGTTTGTTCTTCCTCTCGTAACTTTTTATCTACTTATATAAATGCATGTCGCCAGGGTTTTGTTCGAAAATGTGTTGGTTGAAAATTATGTTGTTTGTTGCGTTATTGTTATATATTAACAAATGCATGTGTTGGCTGAGACCTTTACATATTATTGTTGTATTTGTTTGTATGGAGAATATAGATTCAACATTATTTAGAGCTACAACCATAATAAACAAAAGAGAAGACATTATTGAGGTTATTTAGAGCTAGATTCAACTGTAAACTTTGGAGGGTCATAACTTTTTCGTAGGACCTCGGATTTAGGTGATCTAGGAGGCTATTTATAACAAGTGTGAAATCTCTACACAGGGAAAATATTTTATAACTGAAGGTTATTTGTTTAGGGAAAATAGGTTATGTATTCCTGAGTGTTCATATAGGGGATTATTAATTCAAGAAGCTCATAAGGGTGGATTAATGGCACATTTAGGATTTCAGAAGACTGTAGACATATTAATTGATCATTTTTATTAGCCTCACATGAAAAAGGATGTGTTAAAATATTGTGTTAATTTTGTGGCTTGTAGACAGGCTAAAACTACATCAAAACCATTTGGGTTATATACTCCATTGCCTATACCTAACCAACCTTGGATTGATGTTTCTTTGGATTTTATTTTAGCCTTACCTAGAACTAATAGGGCTAAGGATTCAATAATGGTTGTAGTAGACAGGTTTAGTAAAATGACTCATTTTATACTTTGTAATAAGACCAATGATGCCGTGGTTGTGGCTGAAATATTTTTTTCTCATATAGTTAAATTACATGGCATACCTAGGACCATAGTCTCAGACAGAGATGTTAAATTCCTGAGTCATTTTTGGAAGGTTTTATGGGAAAAATTAGGAACTAAATTATTATTTTCCACAACTTTTCACCCTCAAACTGATGAAAAAACTAAGGTAGTAAATAGAACATTAGGTAATATGTTAAGAGTTGTCCTTGGAAAGAATCTTAGACAGTGGGAATATGTTTTACCTCAGGTAGAGTTTGCTTATAATAGAACTTTGCATTCTACAACTAAAAGGACTTCCTTTGAAATTGTGTATGGTTTTAATCCTTTGACTCCTTTAGATCTAAGTCCTTTACCTAATGCTGAATTGCAAAATTTTGATGCTAAATCTCGAGCTAATAATATAAAGAAGTTGCATGAATTTGTAAGTCAACAAATCAATAAAAAGGTGTAACAAATGGCTGAACATGCTAATAAAAGAAGAAGAAAAATGGTTTTTAAACCTGGGGATTTAGTTTGGGTACATCTTAGGAAGGAAAGATTTCCAAACCTTAGAAAATCAAAATTAGATTCTAGGGGAGATGGACCTTTTACTGTGTTAGAGAAAATTAATGATAATGCTTATAAGATTGATTTACCTGCTAAGTTTGGGAATATTAGTAATTCTTTTAATGTTGCTGATCTTAGTCCATTTCTGGGCATTACTTAGGTTTCAGAGGCGAAACCTTTTCAAGAAGAGGGGAATGGTATGAATCTCCAAAATTTGTATTTAATTAATTCTGATAATTGCTATCAATCATTTTATACCTATAATTGTTTGTCTTATTGTGTGATTGATTAGGAAGTATTAATGCAGCACATGGATGATGGAATTAAAATGATGTAGCTGCTGAAGTTTTGTTGCAGAAATGTATTTTTTTTTTAGTTATGTAATCCCATGTGATGCATTCGTCCGCAAAATTGGCTAATGGGGATTAAGTTGGCTGTATAACCCGCCACCCGATCTATGGTTAATGGATTAGTTGGATTGTGGGTTAATTGACCCTTAATAACTGTGATTAGTTAGAATTATTCTTAGCTGATGGAAATTGATGTATAAATATTTCCTTATAATTTTGGGGTTTGGAGTTGTAATTACTTGGGCTGGTCGAATTGTCCAGTGTCGACCTTCCCCTTCTTTTTGTGTATTTGGGTTATTTGTTTGGGCTGTGTCGGCTGAGTATTGGCTGATTGTGTATAGATGCATTGTTTATTTTTATACGGTCTTTTACGCCATATAAATGTGGCATATATGGAATGTTGAGAGACTTTTGGCTGAATAAGAAATTGATTCTTACTTTTCTCTCGAAATCTCTCTCGCGTTCTCTCTCTCTCGGCAAAAATCTCACTCGCATCTTCTGCTACATCTGCTCCCTCTCTTCGATCGATTCTTGATCATTCTTACTTCTCAAATTCAGTTGCCGTCCTCATACTATGCTTCTAAGTTCTTGAATCTTCCTTTGGAAAGTTCCTTAGGCTGATTCCGGCGAATCAAACCCCACACTCGATTATTCTTCGATCCTTTTTAAGAAACCCTAACAGGTTTTCATCACCCTGCGCTTGGGATGCTGACCGTCATCCCTCTCCTCCCTCTCCATCTCCCTGGCTCCTGGGCCACTGGCCCATTTTCTCCTCTCCTTCGCGTGTGCCGGCTGCCTCCCTCCTTTCCTTTCTTCCTTTCTCACCGACCTAGCCGGCCTGTTTCCTTTTTTTACTTCGATCGTCCATCGCACCAGCCCCCTCCCCTTTCTTCTTCTTCCTCTTTCCCAGGCGAGAATCCCGACCCTCGCCATCTCTGCCATCCCACCTGCAACTCCCTCTCCTTATTGCTTTCCCCTATCTCTCTCTCTCCCTCTCATCGTTTTCTCTGCCCCATCCCGGTCCCACCATCCCTGTCTCCTTTCCCCCATGCATGGCCATACCTCCCTTCTCCCTCTCCCTACCACCGCCATTCCCCTACCACCCTACAGCCACCCCTCGAGCACCCTCTCCCCTCCTCTCTCTCCTTATTCTTTTTCTTCTTCCCTTCCTATTCCATTCGGCCATTTTCGAGCCCCATATGCCTTACCCGAGCCTCTTTTATCTCCCTTTCTCCTCCTTCCCTTACCCTCCATGTTTTGTTCGTTACCACCGCTCCACTGCTTCAGCCGCCTTGCCACTTCTGCCGCCTCAACAACTACCTGCACCACCTCCTGCCACCCTCTACCTTACCCCTGATCGATCACAGCACCCCTCGAGCCACGCCGCAGCCTCCTTCTTCCTCCTCTCTTCTTTTTCTCTTCTTTAACTCCCTTCTCGGCAACCACCCTGTGTCGCCCCGATCCACAGTCATCCCGCCTCTTCTACTGCCACCTGAGCCACCACAATAATCCCTACAACCCCCTCTACCACCCCCAATCATCCTTTGCACAAAACCGCCACTCGAAAGCCTTCACTCTCCCTCTCCCTTTTCCTTCCTTCTCAACCCCCCATCTCGACTCCCTCCTTGGCCGCCACCTTCGCATCCTCGCTGCCACCGCCTCCGCCGTCCATAGCTTCTTTCAACCCATCCCTGACCACCACTTACATCCCCTCTCCACCTCTGCATCCTTCCCTTACCTTAAATCCTCCCCACATGCCTTTTTTCCTAGCCTATAAAGCCTAACCCGAAATTGCCCATTTTTCCTCTTTTCACTACCTTCGAGCTCCCTCCTCCTCATTTCTTTGTATGCAGCTCATGCTGCATGAGCAGCATGGGTTTCTTCATTTTTTGATTTAGCTGTTTAATAATTTTTAAGGTATAATAATATTTTAATTCAAGTATTTGACTAATTAAGCATTATAAGGTTTTATACTTTGATTTTTATGATTTCTAACATGATAAACCTTGATATTATTTTTAGGTATTGGTTTTGATAATCAAAGCTTGAACCTTAAGCCGGAATACCAGTAGGGTTTATTTTTGGGGGAATCAAGGTAACCGTTAACTCCCACTTAAATGCATGGATTAACGTATGTTAGCACATTAGGATTTTTAATATGTTATTATGCTTAATATATGTTGTTTAAAATCATATGCATAGTTTATTGTGATGTTTGATAAAAAGAAGCATGTAGGTTATAAGTTATGTATAGAAATATTATTTAAGGTAAGAGTTTGGTGGTTAATGAAAATGTTAAGTATTATCCATGTTGTATTATGGTACTATGATCTTTATTGCATGGTTAATATTTTGTGAGCCTTAGGGGTATTTTAGTAATATATCTTGTACAAGAATATGGCCTAAAATATATATAGGGGTGCTAATAATATTATATTAATTATAAGAGTTGTGGATAAGATGTTAATACTAATATTTTATGTAGTAATAATAATAACTTAATATAAGTAATGTACTAAAGGGAAAAATGGTAGCTTTAAATTAAAAAGGGTATTATGGTAATTTTGGAGGCAAGGACAAAGTGGTAATTTCGTAATTAAAGCATAAAAGGGTAATTTTGGAATTAACGGATAAAATTGCAATTTTGGAAGTAGAAAGGGTAAAGTGGTAAATTGTAAATGAAAATGGGCAAATTAGTAATTTTGGAAGTAAGGGGGAAAATTGTAAATTTGTGATTAAAGGGTAAAATAGTAATTTTTATGATTAAAGGGTAAATTGGTAATTTTATAATAAGAGGACAAAATGGTAATTTTATAATAAAGGGGTAAAATTGTAAATTTATAATTAAAGGGCAAAATGGTAATTTAGAAATTAAAAGAGGTAAAATATAATTTCATAATTAAGGATAAAATGATAATTTTTTAAGTGAAAGGTTGTTATGGTAATTTTTTTGGAAGTTAAGGGGTAAAATGGTAAATTTGAAAATAGGGGTGAAATGGTAATTTTGAAAGTAAAAGGGGTAAAAGTGGAAATTGGAAAGGAGTAACTTGGTAATTATAATAATTGAGAAGGGTAAAATAATAATTTAAATAACTAAAGGGTAATTTGATAATTTAATAATGGAGAAGGGTAAAATGGTAAATATGATAATTGTGAGGGACGACTTGGTAATTTAACCAACTAAAGGGGTAATTTGGTAATAAGGTAATTTGGTAATTTAACCAACTAAAGGGGTAATTTGGTAATTAGGATATTGAACAGGGGTAATTTGGTAATTTAACCAACTCAAGGGCAATTTATTAATTATAATAAAGGAAAAAGGGAAAAGTGGTAATCTAATTAACTAAGTGGGAAATGTATTAAATATAACCATTATGAAGGGTGTTTAGTGGCCTAATAAGTGTGAGAGATAACTCGGTAACTTAAACCGAGTAAGGGTGTAGCTAAAGCTGAGTGTGTGCTATATGTCCTACATGCCTTGGGTATCCTCTATAATTATATGTCGTGTTCTATATGCTAGTACCTTAACTGTTTCATGTGTGGCTTGGCTTGGAACCGAGGTGTGTTTATGTGTCCACTTTTGGTATGTGCTAATATGGATATGCTATAAGTTATGATGTGGTGTGATGTGGCCCTTTAAAACATGCATGCTAGGATGATTAATGGGGTGATGTGGGATGGAGGCATGAAAAAGAGCAATGGGAAAGAAAGATAACCAAGGGGAAGAAAGTTGGCTAACATAGGTAAGAATGGCCTAAATAATCCACAATCCATGAGTGGGAGAATCGAGGGTTTGCATGGTATGGTTAGAGTCCGCATGGGGGCAAACTTTATGTATGGAAAGTTACCTCGGGGCATGAGTAAGGTAATAGAAATATCGTTTGGGTGTCTGGGGGCTTCAAGTGAAAAATAGTACGTGGGACAGTATAAGCGTGCATAGGGGATCAAGCTAGGGTTTAGGAGGAAACCCTAAATTGAAAAGGTAGAAAAAGAAAAAGAAATTAATTAAAAATAAATGAGAATGAGTGGGGCAGGAAGTGAGGGTGGAACCTAAGGGTCGTGATGTGTAGGGGGGAATAAAATAGTCTGGGTTGTGCGAGGCAGAAAAGGATGGGCCACTTAGGCCCAAGTTAGGGTTTCTGAAGAAAACCCTAGGGAAAGGCGGTGAGTGGACTTTGGGGTATAAGGTGGTGGGCCTTGACCCACACACTTAGGAGTTGGGTTCCCGGTATAAGTAAGCGAATTAAGGGAAGGATGTCGGGGCGAGTTAGGAGGCGCAAAGGCCTCAAGATATGAGACGGGCCCTCTTAGGAGGATAAGTATAGCTGGAGCTAGCCATGCATCTCTAGGGCGGAATCTGTTAAATAAGATACGATAAAATACTAATCATGTAAAGTGGAAGATTATTGAGCCGGGCCCAAACCGATCCACCAGCATAATAGTGGCCAGGTGCCGGGGTGCCCTAGAGACCGATCCACTGACATATAATAGTGGTTAGGTGCGTTCTACCCTATAAGTGACCGATCCACTGGCTATAATAGTGGGGGATCCCGAGTTCAATAAACCAAACCCTAATTTGTTAATACTCGTAAAAGATACTAAGTACTTACAGTGGAACACTATGAGAGTCGAGGCCAGACCGATCCATCGGCATAATAGTGGCCAGGAGCGTTTTGTCCTGGACACCGATCCACCGGCATATAATAGTGGTTAGGTGTGTTCTACCTATAAGTGATCGATCCACCGGTTATAATAATAGGGTTCCCGCACTCACATGGAGATTATAATATGAGATGATTGATTAATGATGGACTAATGGACTTAAGGCCTTTAGAGTATCGATTATTCATTATGGCCTATTAATATTTGGTTGACTTATTAAGTATGCGAATGTACGAAAGTGAATGTTATGTATATACCATTAATATCTTATTGACTTGTGGAATATGTAAATGTATGGGTTTGAATATTATGTTTACACCTAATATTATGTATGGATATAGTAGTATATCATGTGTTACATCGCGTGCCTACTTTTAAGTGCGTTTTTAAAGGGTTACTCGGTACCATAGTACTGAAGGGTTCCATTTGTGGGGCCCCTGCCTATTCAATGTGCAGTGCCCCTTGCAGGTCGTTCCAGGTACTAGTCAAGTGGGCCCTCGGGAAAGAGCGTAAGGAACTATCCGAAACTATTAAGGTTTTACTCTATCTCCTCTAAATTCACAGCTTTAATGTATTTGTTGTTTTGAACAACCAATGGTAGATTATATTCCTATAAAATTTTTCATTGCGCTACTCTGATTTAAATATGTTTGAATTTCTCGTAAATTATATTTTAATCTGTTAGCCTTAGCACTTAGTACTGGAACGGTAGGGTGAATCGCTCTAGTACTAAGTGTGGCGGTAATATCCCCAGAATTCACGGTTTATTATTTTGCTTCCGCTAATTTTCTTTTAATTAAATGAATTTTTTTAGTAGTGAATTTTGGGGGTGTTACAGGAAGCCACCAGCCAACGACCGACCCTCCTTCCCTGCCCCTGTCCCTATCATTTTCTTTCCTTTTTTTGACCCCAACAAACCCCATAGCTACCCTCCATGCATGCCTCCCCTTTCCTTTTTCTCTCCCCCTCCCCGACCTAACCTACCATGGCAGCACTACGCCGCTGCTACCGCCTGCCGGTGGTTTTACCACACCTGACCCGCATGTCTTCTTCTTCTTCCCTTGTCGTTTTCTTCCTCAATTAGCTTATAAATACCCCCTATGGCAGCCATAGTGGGGTTTCTATTTTCGTAGCCCAGAAACTCCAGCCGCTCGCTGCGGCCATATCAGCTCCTTATTCCGCTACCTTCAATGACTGCCACCACAAAAGCCACAAACCAATACCTTCCCCACACCTCCCTCAACAAAATTGAACCACCGTCATCCCCTATCACACCCTGCACGTGCCGCCCCGGCCGTACAAAGTCGCCAACTCGATCAACCCACTCCGGCCTCTCGCCGCCCCTCGCGCCACCTTCCATCGCCAATCCTGCCACAACCAGCACCTCCTCCACCCTTCAAAACACTCAGGGAACCTTCCCCTACCTTCCCATACCTTCATCTCCCCCTGCCTCCCTCTCCTTCTACTTCCACCACCTTCGGTCGCTGCAAAAATCGTCGTGCGCCGCCACCCCCGGCTACACCACCACCTCCATTCCACCCCTCTCCACCTGCTGCACCTTCCACCACCTCAACCACCCCTCCACTTCCTCTCCTTTAGCCTACATATTTATCTTTCCGCCTCTCTTCCTCCTCTACTGCCGTCGCCGTCTCCGCCACGCGTCGCCGCCGGTTCTGCCACCAACCTTAGGTGGTGCTCCAACTTCCCCAACCCCTAAACTATTTTCTATAAGTGTTAATAATTTTATTTAATATTAATATTATTATCCTTAATATTACTATTATTATTATTCTTATTATTATTTAGTGTTGTATTATCATGGTTATTAATATTATTATTATGTACCACCCTTATTTCCTAACCTAACTTCAAAAAATACTTATAACTAGGGTAAAACGAACCCCAAAGGGAGTTAAATAAAAATTAAAACAATAATCGCAAGCAACTGAAACAGGGATAGGGTTAGGGTGATCGGGACTGCCCGATATAAATCCTCTAAACAGAGAATAATAAGGTTGCTGGAATCCGACAATAAACGATACAAAATAGTAAGAATTAAGCAGATATCTTTATTTCATAAACTGAAATTTAGTCAAGCAAGTTGTGTCTCTTTACATCAAGATGGAAGTTTTATATAGGGTAGCAACTAGCTAAGAATTAATGGAAGCCGAACGATGGGAAACAGTCGAGAAGGAGGAGTGGGCAGAGTGGATTAATGGTGGGTAATCTCCATTGATGGTAAGCGACGAAGAAGGCGGAGTTAGAGGAAGGGAATAATCAAAGGTGGAAGGCTCGGTCGAGCTGAAGGAGCGGCCTTGAGGCCGCGTTGGACCTGATGGGTCAACTATGAAGAGTGGCTTAAAGGCTGCGTCTGATCAGGGAGTGTGTGTGAGGTTTGGGTTTGGGCTTTTAAGCTGAGACGAGATGGTGGGCTTGGGTGTGGTATGATTAAGGTTGATGTGGCGGAATTGAAGGTAGTTTAATGATGGATTAGGCAAGTCCCAACTTGACTAGCTGCTTAATACCCTTATTACAAGATAATAATAAAAAAATACATAAACAAAACAAAAAATACTAATAATAGAATTTTGCTAATTGGGCGATAATGCCATTATTTTTGCTAATAATCTTAAAACTTGAATATTGCTTCTCAGGAACAGAATCCCGCTTCTTGATAGCACTGTCTTGAATCCTTTTCCCCGCTTGCTTGGCTAAATTATTAATTTTCTTGATTATCCTGCAAAAATAACGATACAAAAATAATTAATTATTTTTAAAGGATAATTGACGCTTTTCTTAGTAAGGGTACTAAGAGTATTTGGGCTTTCATCATAAGGTATACTATTTAAAAGGCTACAACTTTAACATTAAAATGGTTATCATCATCATCATCATCATCATCATCATCATCATCATCATCATCATCATCATTATTATTATTATTATTATTATTATTATTATTATGATTATTATTATTTATATTACTACTACTAATACTATTATCATTATTATTATTATTAACAACTTTAGTATTAATATAGTTATCTCTATTATTATTATTATTATTATTATTATTACTACTACTACTACTACTACTACTACTTAACCCAACTTTATGATTTTCCTAACCAATAACAATAGTATCATTAATAATGGCCTAAAACTTTAGTGTTATTATGATTATGAATTCTCCTCGTTTACTATTATTATTATTAGTATTACTAACCCACTATTATTCCTACTATTATTACTAATGCTAGCTATGGCCTATTATCATTATCTTTACTATTATGGTAGACATTTTAACCCTTATATTACTATTACTGTTTTTATTATCATTATTATTAGTATTAATCTTAATTATTATTATTATTATTATTATTATTAATGCCATTATTATTATCATTATAACTACTTAACCCAACTTTATTTTTATTATTATTGTTATTATTACTATTATTATTACCATTATCATTATCATTATTTCCTTACTAATATTGTTAATACTAACTTTGTCCATTGTCACTTTTATTTATTAATATAAATATTTGGACCCTTATATTATTATTATCATTTTGGTTACTAGTATCATTGTTATTGTTATTATTATTATACTTAACATTATTATTATTATTATTATTATTATTATTATTATTATTATTATTGTTATTGTTGTTGTTGTTATTATTATTATTATTATTATTATTATTATTATTATTATTATTATTATTATTATTATTATTATTATTATTATTATTATTATTATTAATTAATACTACTACTACTAATTGTATTATTATTAATGTTATTTAAACCGAAGTTGGTGTATTATCATTTTGTCGTTAAAGAAGAAGAATACTTAAGCCTTAGCATTTAACTATTTAAGATTAGAATATCGTTAATATTATTCCTAATGCCTTTATCACTAACATTATTATTATGGTATCATTATTAGTTATTACTATTATTATTGTTATTATTTTGTTACTATTATTGTGACAAAAGCATTTGAACCCTTATATTATTATTATTCAAATATAACTTTTATCATTATTATTTTTGGGAATATTAGTACTTTATTGGTATTGTAATTATTATATGATTATTTTAACCCTAATAATACTATTAGCTTTAGCCTCAAAAATGACAGGGATTTTATTTCTAGAAGCATTACTATTACTATTACTATTATTACTGTTTTACTATAATTAGTATCAGTACTATTATTAGAAGAATAAAGCTATTAGGTTTAATAATATAAGTAGTAATATCTAGTAGGCTAACTTGAAGATAAAAACCCTAGTTTTCATGTATAATACTCCCTTTAATAATAATAACCCTAATCTTAGACTAAAATAAGGATTACTAGTACTTTTGGTAGGAGGGAAACTAATCCTTAGTATTTTCCCTCTTATAAGTGAATCGAGCCAAAACCTTAAGGAGTCGTAGGAGCGTGCTCTAAGCCCGGTGTCGCTTTAGGTAAGGATGTAGCTAAGGCCCATGTATGTTATGTGACTTGTATGCCTTGGATGCTTTATATATCATGTTATGTCATGTATTGTATGATTGTTCTTAACTTGTCTTATGCATAGCGCAGCTTGGAGTTGAGGTATGTTGTATGTGTTTCCTTATGACATGAGTATAATATGCATATATGGTGACTATGATGTGATGTGATATAACCCTTTAGGACATGCATATTAGGGTGATTGTTATTATGATATAGGAATGAAAGGATAAAAAGAAAGAAAATGAGAAGTGAATTTACTAAGGGGGATATAAGGTCGACCAAAATACTTCATGATCCATGAGAGGAAATTAAAGAGGAAGAACGACCAAAATAAATGAGAGATGGAAACTATGTATGGGAATCCTAAAATTTGCATGGGGACTTTGGGTGTTTGTATGGGATGGATAAATCTTGCATGGGGATGATCTTTACGTGAGAAAAGTTGTATTAAGGTCTAAATAAGCTAAGGGGAGAATTGTGGAGTGATTGGGGACTTGGGATGAAAAATAGTACATAGGTTAGTGTAAGGATGTATAGGGAACCGGTTTGGGTTTTGGGAGGAAGTAGTAATCTGGAAAGTGTGAAAGTAAAAATGATTGAGGGAGAGTGGAGTACGGGTCAAGTGTGGGAATTTATTGTATAAGGGGTGATTATGGGCGCCATGGGAGAGAAGAAATATCGGATGAAAAAGAGAGAGGTTACTTGTGGGAGACGAAAGGTACTAGGGTTTGAGGTAGCCAACTAGGGTTTTCCAATCACATACAAAGTCGAGTGGTAAGTGATGTGTTTTGGGATGTGATCTAATTGAGACAAGCACTACAAAATAAATGATTTGTGCCAATAGGGTCTTATCTATTGGTAAAAGCTATTTTTCTATTGGCAAAATATTTTACCAACATAATTTTTTTTTGTGACAAAACTATGGGAAAAACTCTGTACTTAAAAGTTTTACCTACAGATATATATCATCTATTTGTAATAATTGATAATGCCCACAAATATTTATCTGTTAGTAAAACTTATGTCCACACTTATATCTGTAAGTAAAAGTATTAACCACAAAATAATATCTGTGACTAAAAGTATTACCTACACAACAACATGTGTAACTAAAACTATTATCCACAAAATAATATATGTGACTAGAAGTATTAGGCACAAAATTATATCTATGATAAAAAAAATTAACCACACAATCATATCTGTGAGTAAAAGTATTAAACACAATATTATATCTGTTACTAAAACCCATTACCAACATATATATTATTGGTTATACATATTTTAACCCTGTATATATATATATATATATATATATTGGTAAAACCTATACCAAAACGTACAAAATTTATGAATATTACGTGTTACCACAATATCCAATATCGACCTATAGTAACAATTTATGCTTATATATATATAATTAACTACACCATATATAATTATCATTGTATAGTACAAAATAATTAGTTATTTACCCAAAGAAATAACAATCCTTTAAGTAAAATACTATATAAACGAATTGTAGCATAAGCTATTATAAAAAAACATCTTCATATGCTGATATACAAAATCATCGGCTATTATACAAAAACATCTTCATATGCTGATATACAAAATCATCGAGCATCTTCGTAAACTTACAAGCAAAATCACCGAGCATCTTCATTAGCTAACATATATACAAAAGCACCGAGCATCTTCATAATTTGATATACAAAAACATTGATCATATTCGTAAGCTAACAAACAAAAGCATTAACCGTCTTCATAAGCCGACTCACAAAAGCGTTTTTTATAAACGCATCAAACATCATCTTCTTCATTCTCCTCTTCAGTGTCATCCTTTTCATTCTTGTCATCCTCCATTTGATAATAATCATCAACATATTTTCCCTAAAAATATATATACAATTAACTTAATCATATTAATATCAATTCATATCAAAAAGCTAGACAATGAGAGTTTGTACTCTTTAGGGAACCAATAATTTTTTTTTTCAAATTTTTATTGACATTAACGATAAAAAAAATTGGCCATTAAACACAAAAAATTTTGGTCATTAAAACGTTAATTATTTATAGTAAACACAACATAACTCACTCACTCTAATTATTTCACTACAATTGCTTTTTTGTTTTCATTTTATTCATTATTTTCCATGTAATAAAATTTCAATTATAACTTATGATATAAAAAAAATGTGTGCAATTTGCATTATGAGCATATAATATACGAATTAACTAAGATAAAATTTGATGTGGCAAGATAACCATCCCATGAAAAATCCTAATTAGCATGGATAAATTTCAATGTTATGGCTAAAGGGGATAAAAAAATGAAGAGAGAAATAGAATCAATTGGATAAATAAATGAAAAAATAATAATTTTAAGCATAGGAAACTCAAAAATAATTGAGTATATACATATCCAAAAAAAATTTTGTTTGGGTTTTTGCATAAGATTGGCACGGAAACTATCTTCTAAGTTTGGATTGCATAATTTATTTAATATTTAACTATTTGTAATAATTTACTAGGATTCCTCAACCAATAAATATTTTGAGAAACTATGATGAGACATAAGCTTATAAATTTTCAATAAGTCAGCTAAGGTAGGTTAACAAGATTAAGAACGCCGATTGGATAAGGACATTAATCGGAAAAAGAGCATTGATTAGACAACTAATATAGGTAGTAGTTTTATAATTTTTTTTATTTTTCTCTAGAACTGTGTCTCAATTGACTTTTAGTAAAGAACTTCAATCAACAAATTCGGATAATACTCAAACTCCAATTAGACAAGTGTACAACCACTATATAACAAAAACAAATATAAAAGAGTACCATTATGCACATATAAAATTTGATCATAAAAGAATAATCGTTTATAAAAAAAATTATTATGTTGCCTATTATGAACCAGTAAAAAAAAGATAATATAGCTACATTAACACAAAATCTTAGAGATAACTATTGTTTTAGATTCAAATATCATGAATATAAAAGCAAACAAAATCTTTTATTCAAATAATTATTCTAGTAAGAAATATTTCATGGATTCACTAACATTTAACAACCATTATGTATAACCATGTTCACTAAAAAACAACAAGTAATAATTTCTAACATATCCGGACATAACCGGGTCAATAATCACAAATTTCAGAAATAATGGTGCATGAAACTTGTGGCATGGAAAAGGTTCACATTCACCACTATGGCCAGAAAAAGAAGAATTTTTCCGGGGAAATGAGATAGAGAATTGTTATGCAGCCTTATTGAGTAAATAATGTGATGTAATAAATTGAGCTATATTGACAAGTTTAGATATGTATTTTCAAATTATTTATTTGTTTGAAAACTCCTGATAGTAAGTTGTAGTAAAAGATAATAAAATTTTCAACTTTTGCAAAAACTAAGATTACACAACAGCCAAAATGAAAAATTAAGTTGGTTTAATAAACAGTGCATAAGAAAAATATGATACTTACCCTAAATATTTAACACTATATATTGAAATCCCGATTAAAGAAAAAATAATGTGTGTTGCCACATTATGCCCTGATGCCAAATCCAGAAGGAAGCCTACCATACTAAAACATGTAATGTTATAAAAAGACATGGCTAGTGGAGCTCACAACAAGAACATGAATTAATGTTTCAATCCTTATAGCGCATATCATAGCAATCAGCATTATCATGTTAACTAGCCATAGTTGTTACATAAACAACATATCTGAAAGTAAATAAAATGTTAAAACAAACCTGAAAAGATAACATACCTAGACGGTCCACATCTCCACCATAAGCATGTCTGCGCACAACTTCCTCAAAAGCATTAGCATGGTCGGTAGGGACTGCATACCAGGTCTCTGGGGAGCCCATATGAAGAAAATTTAAGCTGTGAAGCTCGTGGTCTTCAACATGCCATGCAAACTAGCTAAACAACATACCAATATAAATCATGGGGGATGTAACACCAGGAATATCATCCAGCATGAAACGAGTAAGAGAGCCAGCCGAGAGCGCAATTACTTGGAGATTCCATGGGCTATTAGAAAGCTTCCACCCTGTTGTACCTTCCATGTCATGGTCAGAATATGAGGCGCTACGCTTAGAGGATTGCAAAGTCCAATCCAGCATGGATTTTGATAAATTAGCAGAACCTAAATCAATAACAGAAGATGAATTCTAAGGATGTTGGGAAGATTTATATGTCTCTTCACAACAAGCATCATTCATACCACATACTTCCTAGACGGCTTCGGCAATGGTGGAATAACTTTGCATATACCATAAGCACTAGTTTCCTTCTCAATTTTTGAAATATAAGCAATTGGGTCAGCAAACTCGGTATCAGTTGGGTAAAACTTAGGCGCCAACGGCAACCCTTCTAACCATTTAGGTATTTCAACACTTCCTATTAGGAGTCAAGGTTCGATAACTTCAACTAACCATATCGATCAAAAGAAAATATGATAGGTTGACTCATGCAAAAAGTCAACTCTCACTAGCAATCGCAATATATTAAGCCGTAACATCCACTTTTTTTTCTAGCCCTAATCTAAAGATTATGCATCTAAATCAATGTACAACAAGATCAATTAAAGAAATAATAAGCAAATTTCAGAAATGAAGGTGCATTCAAGAAGAACAAATACTTAATTAGCATATACAATTCAATCATACAATAAATATATACTTAATTAAATAACTAATTTAGCTTAATTAAAGCCCATTCTTTCATAATTAATCAAAAAAAAAAGTTAGGGTTTCGGGAAATTATACCAAATGAAATCAGCCAAATCAATGCAGGTAAAGGGCGATGGAGCTTCGTCGGTGGGAGAGGAGCAGTCGCCGGTGGTTGACCGATGCTCGAGGTGTCCGGCCGGTGGCGCGCTGCTGCTGCTATTCCGCTGCTACTGCTCTGTTGATGCTGTCGTCCAACCGTATACGACGACAACCGGGAGCTATGGCGGCACAGTTGAGCGGTGGCGAGGCAGTGTGCGACGATCAATGGGCACTCGATCCTTACCTACAGGCTGCGCAACACAGGAACCAAATACACAGGGGGGGTCGAGATTCCGCTCGAAGCGTAAAGGGAATAAGGGGCGGGGGCTGTGTTAGTCGGTATTGACCGACATTTTTTCTTTCTTTTTTTTCTTTTTCAAATGTTTATAAGAGTTTATATCAAAAATATAATTTTAAATAGATTAAATCTAACCAAAAAATTTTATAAATAGTTTTTTAAAAATAAATAAAATACTTATCTGATAAAAGCTTTTATTTAAAATAAACCGGAATACTTATAAAAATAGAAATACAATTTAAATTAAATAACCTAATTAAAATAAAATTAAATATTAAAACTCATAAATCAATACAAATATTTATAAAAATTAGGTTTTTAATAAGCGGGGTATTACCTTACACATACGATGCCCCCGGACCCCCAACTAGCAAACCAGTCCGCAAAACTCCTATCCTAGGTTATTCCGAACGCAAATTAACTAATTATTATTTTTATTATGATATTTATTAAAATAATGCTTACAATAATAATAGCTATTTAATTATTAAATTTAAGGAAATTGAATTTGAAAAATAAGAAATTTTACAATAATTATATAAATAACTATAATAATATTAAGCTTAAAAGGATATCTATAAACAAGGAATACAATGCCTCCTAGACCCCCATTGCGCCGATCAAGAAGTGACACCCCGTCTTATAGGTCAGTCGAAGCACGACTTGATTGATTATTACTTTGATCATAATTTTTATTATTTTAAGAATAATTTTTTATTATTTTAATTATCATAGTGAATTATAATATTAATTAATAACAATGACTATAATGTTAATTATAAATTTGGTTATATATTATATTATTAGTATTTCATATAAAATTGGCAATTATGATAATAAGAGAAGTATTTCAAGTATAAGAGGAATGAATGTGTTGTGCCAAGGGATATAACAATAGTTGAAACATTTATCCTCCTTATATACTAATACCAACAGATATATGAGTGGGTATTAGTTTTGTTGGTATAATACTACTAATACCCACAGATATAAACGTAGGCAAAAGATATGTTGGCATAACATACTATTACCAACAGATAAAAAATTTATGTAGGGAAAACTTTCTTTATTGTCCACAAAAATATATCTATTGGTATTAGTAATTTTTGCCAACAGAAAAAAAAATATGTGACTAAATTACTGTTGGCACAAGTCATATATTTTGTAGCGAAGGTACAGGGCGAGGAATGAAGTAAAGGTAGTGTAAGTGAGAGAAATTTGGGCCACATAGGTCCAATTAGGGTTTTCAAGGGAAAACCCTACAGGGTGATAATAGATGAAGTTGATGTCATAAGGTGTTGGGCCTAACACACACCCGTAGGAGTTGGGTTTTTCATTAAGTGAAAGTGTACAAGAAAATGGATGTCGGGGTGTGATAAGGGGGCAGGAGTCTCAAGATATGGGACAGGCCCCCTTGGGAGAATAGAAGTGGAGAGTAGTTGACATGCATGTCAAGGGTAAAAAGTTTTATCCAATAAGATACGAATAAGATACTAATCACTTAAAGAGTAAGATTATTGAGCCGGGCCCAGACCGATCAACTGGAATATTAGTGAACAGGTGTCAGGGTGCCCTAAAGACCGATTCACCGGCATATAATAGTGGTCAGGTGCATTATGCCCTATAAATGACCAATCCACCCGCTATAATAGTGGGGGATCCCGAGCTCAACAAACCAAACATTAATTTTCCATTGAATCATGGGAAAGACACCTTGTAATTATATTAAAACACCATGTGAGTCGGGGCCAGACCGATCCACCGGCACAACAGTGGCCAGGAGTATTCTGCCCTGGAGACCAATCCACCGGCATAAAATAATGGTTAGGTGCATTTTTCCCTATAAGTGACTGATCCATCGGCTATAATAGTGGGGTTCCCTCACTCGCATGGATTGATAAAGATTATAATGTGAATCGATATAATTACCAGAGATCCAAAAGAATAAGTCTATCTAGACTGTAGCCGGCCTTTATCATCTGTTTTACTACATGCTGCTCATATGATTATGCCATGTATACTGTGTTGTGTGTTTTGTTTTTTGGCCTTAGCGCATATGTTAACTTACTCAATACGTAGCATACTGATCACCCGTTTCATGGGTGCTACTCATTCCCACGAGCAGAAAACCCATCTAAACTTGTGCAGGTAGGGAATGATGTCTTCGACGCCTACGACACTTACGAGGCATCAGGTGGGGCTGAGCATTGAGCTTAGACCTGACTTGGTATTCGAGAGCGATTCAGATGGTCTTTGTTTTATTTTTGGATCATGTATTATTATATTTTAGTTATGTTATATCGTACGGTGCTTCATGTTTTGAAAAAACTCCAGTCACTTACTCTTTGGATTGTAATCCTAAACCGCACTCTGATATTGAATGACTTGTGTTTTACCAATGACTAGTGTTTTATTAATGAATCGTATTTGGTTTTAACCTTGTTTAGCCTTAGCACATAGTACTAGAACGGTAGGAGTGAATCGATCAAGTACTAAGTGTGGCGGTAATGCCCCCAAGTTTACGGTTTTATCATTTTGCTTCCGCTAAACCCTTTTAATTAAACAAAAATTTTTAGTAGTAAATTTGGGGGTGTTACAAGTTATGTGGGTATTCTTGGTTAAGACTAGTCTTATCACCCTGCCATGTTAGCATGATATACTATCTTAATTGAGTTATGAAGAGTGACTTGTATATATAGTTAAGTATTATCATGATGATATTTGTTGGAGGTTGGAACTCGATAATATAGACTCTCATAGGATTGTTGTGAAATGATTGCATGTTTTAGCTATATCAATGGAATTTGGAACATTCATGATATTTTCGGAAAATAAATATGGCATGGTAATTTTTTCCTATTTTATAATTAATTTCATGCAAAATATGATCAAGTGTAGGTTGAGTAAAGCACAAGCTACTTAGAAAGAAGCTTTAAGGCCAATGAGAAAGATAGGGGTATTTTGATTAGCTTGGGATAAATATGAAATATTGGTATTTCTATAGTAATATTAGATTAAATATGTTAAGTACGTTGCATGAAATAAGTGGGGTAAATTATAGGCACTATAAACCAAATACAATGAGAAAATAGCTTAACTTAGAAATAGTAATCCTAGAGTCATGCTCATTACCATATGTGCAAAACATAGACTAAGCTCTTGATTTTTGAATATTTTATTACTAATGAGATTTTATGAGGGTGTAGTAAATTTAGGGGTTATGTGAGTCTCATGGAAGGGCATACACTTGTCTTGTGAAACTAAGGTTTTGCAAGGCTGTTATGGTCTTTTCCCATAGGGAATGTTCTAAATATCTTTTGGATGTACATTATGAGTGTCTTACATATTTGTGTTAGGTTTGCAAGGAATTATCAAGATAAAAAACACTCTAATAAGATATTAGCATTTAATGTAAAACATTTAACACTTAAAAAATGATAAAATAAAGAATGAGAGGAATATATAAACATAGATAAGGGTTTGGAAGTTAACTCTAAGTACAATATTCAAAATATATAAAAAGAATACACAAAAATAATATGTCCAAAAGGTATATAGATCAAAGCTAAGATCTTTATAACATGAATCTATGTCCCAAGTCTTAAGGATAACAAGGTGACTCCTCCCCAAGAAAGATATTATAAGCAACAAAGTTATCCAAGATTTCCTCAATGACCTGCACAAAATCATTTGGGCCATTTGTTCATGCGAATAAGAAGCAATTATAAAAATACTGATTAGCACGCTACATAATAATTAAGATAACAATACAAGTATAGTAGGGCTATATAAAGTACATGAGGTCAAAATGAAGAATAAGCATGCATACTAATTAAACATGATATGATGTAAGATAAGTTTTGATTTCATAAACCCATTATTAGGGTATGATCATATCCCACATTATTATTTATACTGAGTTCAGGGACCGAACTAATCTTAATTTGATGGAATAAACTGAAACACCTCTCAAGGGAGAAATCTCTTAAACCACTATTATCGTCTAATGGAATGGATACCATCTCCTCCATTTTGCATCATGCAAACTTTTTCTTTAAGTGAATAATGTATTATCTATTATGTTTGTTTGATATAATCATAATCCATATGCTTATTTATGTCGAGTTTAGGGACTCAACTATTCTTAAACTGATGGAATAATTTAAAGCACCTCTCAATCGAAAATCTTCTTAAAGCATTATTATTTTTTGGTGAAAAGGACACAACCTGTCGATTCTAACTTACATAATCTTTCATTTTAAGTGATTAATATATTATTCATTATTATTCATCTTAAAATCATCATATAGACATATATGTATATATGCAAGACACATAATTCAATTTAACATAATTATTCAAAATACATAAAACATAACCATATGAATATCCAGATATCCCCCGAGGAGAAAGGTCATACCTCCCTTGAAGAACCATAATTTCACAACTTAAATATAATTTCTTCTCTAATAGTCATGTCACCACAAATTTAGTACAAATCCAAAATAAAAAATATAATTGAAACTACACCCAAAAATTAAGCTTTAACTCCAATGCCTTATATATGCAATAATAACCCAACTTCTAGAGTTATTATTTACAAATCCCTACAAAGCCCTATTTTCACAAATTAGACATAATGTTTCCCATGAAATTCATATCATCACCAAATCTAGTAAAAATTCCTAAAATGCCAAAACTAACAAAATATCTAAAAATTTACGTATAACTTCAATGTTTTATACATGTAATAATATCCCCACATCTAGGGCTACTAATCTCAATCTCAACTATTTTCTCATTTTATTGGACTTGAGTCATTTATAATTTCTTAGAATATCCTACATAATATATTTATCATATTTTAGACATAATGATTTGATATTCAACCCTTATTTACCATATTACCCCTAATATAGCCAAAACTCCCATTTTAAAAAAAGATGACATGATTCCAAATATGAATGATTTCCAACTTTCAATATATATCCTCATAACCATATTCATTAAAAACTTTCCATACCTAATCAAAACTCATTGAAATACCACAGGCTATGCTAGCATACTTAGGGTATCAAAATGAGATTCAAACCAACAATAACATAAAAGTTCATACTCTTTACATATTCTCACTTTCCATAGATTCAATTCCATATCATCATAACTCATCATTATCAACATAAAATTATCATCAAAATAATGCAAACCATGTTGTTTCAAAATAAAAATACATATATCAATAAAAACTCAAACTATAACACGTATCCATACTAAAAGAATATTTGGTCTCTAAGCATGTATAACATAAGACCCTTCTTCCAATACCACTAGAAAAGTTCCTAAAAAATAAAGAATGAAACACAGTTAGAACTTAGAAAAAATGACCAAAGAAAAGCTAAGGTAAAGGAGGGGGTAAAAAGGAAAAACCAAAATAATGAAGCTGCAAATGGAATGAGTTAGTGGTAAAAGTGGTGGACAATGGTTGTTTCGTGTAAGAAGGTTGCAAAGGTATAGTAGTGCTAGGATAGGCAAAGGTCTATGTGAAAGAGGGTGGGAATAGGATATACAGTGTTTTACGTAATGGTGTGTATAAGTCATGCAGAGAAGAGAACACATGGGTTGTGCCAAGAAAAATTTACGTAATTATGATAATGAATTTTCCAAAAATGAGGCACAATCATGAGAGGGAGGGTGCATGGGTGTTGTAATTTCCCATTTTTAAAAACCTAGAATTTAATAAATAGCTTTTATTTGGGATAAATTAGCTTGGAGACAGGTGTCAACCCATAAAGCCTCCTCACATGATCATCAACTTCGCTTCTGCCCCCTTCTGGAGCTTGGAGCTTGCACTGGACCACATCAAAGAAAGCTTAATACCCAAGCATCCAGTCCAGCATGACCGGTGCATTGGGATTATTTTTAGGTAGTTAGCTTGCTATTTTGGAAGGTGAAAGCCACACTTCACCACCAGCAGCAGCTATGATATCAAAGAGTTTGAGCTCCAAGACTGATTTAAGCACGTTTGGGAATGCTAGTGTCCTTTCCAAATTTATGGTTGTTAATGCATGTTCGTCTTGGAAGACTGCTATTGATTCAGGATTCAAAAGGTCGTCCATATTTTTTCTCTTTTTGTTCTGTTTTGGCAGGCCTCACTCGCTCTCAGGTTGTTTCTTGTTGTTGTTGTTGTTGTCATGGTTGTGGTTGTGTTTAGCATATTTATTGATGTGTGACTAACCAGGGAGTACAGTTAATGCTCTATATTATGCCACTTCTCTTATGTGTCAATTATGGTGGGATGATTTGTCCTCATGTCATTGAAATGCATTTTAGCGATGCCTATAGGCTTTACTTGATTCCTTTCCATTTTTAATGAGGTTGGAAGCTTTGAAGGTGCCCTATATAGTTATCTACTAGCATGAATCATTAACATGTACTATAGATTTTATGTGGGTGTATTATCACACATAGTATATTGTGTTTACTCTTTAACTTTAATACCATTAAATTTACTTCTTAAAAATTTTATATTAGTGAAAACAAATATACAAAACATTAGGTGTTACACTAAGACTAATGCAAAGAAAGGTATGACCAATACCTAACATATGATAGTTGTAATACCTAAACAACTCAAACATGAAGATTAGGCACGATCACCACCTAATTAAAGGTCGAGACAAATCTAATAGAAACTTTGAGAGAGATATAGAGATAGAGAAATAGACTTAAATATAGAGCAGAAAGATTTTACAACATTTGATTTTCTAAAAGGAATAACAAGGATAACAATGAAATACAACAAGAATGGGACTACATAGTAGTCCTAAATAGACACTATAACCTAGCCTAAGATGTTACTACTATCAATAGAACCTGTAAGGTAGATATTACCCATTGAATAGGTGGGGGACCATAAAACAAAACCCACTTGTATAATAGTAGTGAGTAAACCAACTACACAAAACTTATAAATGTCATATGAACGATGTAGGCAATATCCTAATGAAATTGTGGAATGAATAAAACAAAATATACATGCGTTAATGGAATAAGATTAACATGTCATAACTTAAATATCTTCAAGACCAAATACTCACCATACCATTCCACTTAATCAATTTACAATCATTATATAATCCTATGATAACTATATCTAAAACAAGCACAACGTGATTCACAACCATTAAGGTAGTGCACTAAGGAAAGTACCAACCAAACACAACAACTAATTATAATTAAATCAAATGTATAATAAGATGAATAAGAGACATATAAAATACACTAGTAATAAGGGTGCATAACACAACATAGTTCCCTCCATCTAAACCACCAAACCACTCCAAATATAAAAAAAAATAAGGGTAGTGCACTAAGATGACTAGAACCCATAATCCAAATACCATGGACAAGACATGAAGGAAACTACCAAACCAATAGTCTAAATCATAATAAAGGCCATCACACAAGTTACTTTTCCTTTTTATTTACCCTACTCAAGCGGATACAAAAAAAAAACACTAGGGATGCATAAACTACAATAGCCATACCGATACATTACAAGTAATATAGTAACCTCCTAACTGTACAACCTGAAGGCATATAAAGTACACTAGTTATACTAACACACTAAAGTAATACAATATCCTTAATTCTAGATTTCTTAATTTGTAAGTATTGATACCCACTATAGTGCTTTTTGGTTTCTTATAGAGCAAGCTTAGGCCTTACAAAGGCACTAAGGTACACTAGTGAAACCCAACTTAATTTAGAATTCATACCATGTCTATATGCTAGCTAATCCTAGAAAATAATTCATTCTAAATATTGAGGTCTTCTACTTTAATTATTAGTATATTATTTAGTGATTATAAAAAAATATATCATATAATATATATACGATAACTAATCTATACTTAAATATTTCCTTTATTTTCAATTATTCAAGTCGACCCTGTGATAAACCTAAGAATCGACATCCTAGTCCAATTATTCTCATTTAGGAGCATTAGGCCATAAATGTAAAAAATGCCTTTATAGGTTATTTACTTATTCAATTATCACTTCAATACCAAATATTATTGGTATTGAATAAAATTTGTGGCATATCAAAATAACATTAAAATGAACACTTTAACATAAAATTATAGTTCTAGTAATTTTTTAGAAGTGGTAAAATTACCTTTTTAGCCTTAAAACATATTTGTTGCCATTTAGCACAAAAAACTCTAGTATTACATAGCTAGTATACCATGTTTCACATGGTTCTCACACTCAACATAATACAACACATCCTAGGTATACATGCTAAAAAAAATTATAAAATGTATAAGAAATATCAAAGTACCCTAAGATCATACAAAACATAAATTATTCAAAATTATACATGCACATGCTCAAATCTCAGTATATCATATATAAAACTATAAGTAAAACAAATGAGAATCTAACGATAAGGTCAAAAATAACAAATGAAGCCTACACAAGGATAGACTTTTCCTTAGCCGAACCACCCTTACAACAAATGCATAAATATTTTACCACTTTCAACCCTATTTTAGGAGGTTATTATACATATATTAAAATACAGAAATCTAGCGTGCTCTTATAAAAAGTGACATGAACACACACTTAAAGAAAATAAAAGCAAGACATAGTACATGCATTTTTTTTATGGGATTATAAGGAAGCATAAATTACACTTAAACATAACATAGAAAATCCTAAGCATGTTATCACTTGATTTTTATACATTTAGTAAGAGTATATAGGTTACCTCTTTCAAAGCACAAATATCAAAATAAAAATAAGGAGCCGCCAAAAGAGCCTTTAGTAATATAAAATCAAAAAAAATTATAACATCGCATAAATAAATAACAAAAATTATAATTTCCAATGATAAAATATGGTTACCCTTACAAAAAGAAGGCAAGAGAATAAGGGGAACAACAATGATGATCTTAATAAAACTCTTAAAAACTAACCTCTTTTACTTAAAAATAAAAGGAGGTTATATTTGATGGTTAAAGAAGAAAATGATGGACAACAAAGAAGGAATAAAAGGATGATGGGATTAAAAAACCTTGCAACAAAATAAAAGAGGGGATAAGGATAAATGATAATAGACATAAGAAAAAAAGAAGAGAGAGGGGAGTAAAAATAACCTAATAAATGGGTTTTAATAGCTCATGAAAAATTAGCAACAAAATAGGCATAAAGATGGAGGGAGAGAATCTTGAGAGTTTGCAGCCAAGAGAAGATAAGAGGTAGTTTAATCAACACTTGAATGAAAAGGTGATGGGAGATTGTACAGCCTAAAATATAGAACAATTTAATCCAAGGTGAGGGGAGATTAGAGAAAGGTCCACAAGGTCAAAAGGAATGGTTGTGACATCAAAAATAAAATAAAAAATAGCATAAATAAATAATTTTAGATGATGCTAAAAAAACCTTAGGTGCACTGTCAGTTATCTACCTAAAAACCTTGTAATACCTATCTTACCCTGGATGCCTGATTATATTTCTAACATTTTTAACTTAACTAACCTAATTCATTTACACCCTAACCTAGACGCATATAATCAACACATCCAACATATATTATTAACCTATTATTTTTGTGATCAAATTCAAATACTATATCAACTTTCACTTATGTTCTTAGTTAGGGTGTGCAGGAAGTGGGGTAGTGTAATACCCTCACTATACTAATTCCACAGTTTCTCAATTATTGTGGAGGCCTTTTTTTCTCTACTATATGCGGTTAAGATTGCTTCCCTTATCAACTTGTTAAGCATTTTGGTTTGAGTCCTCAAGATCCAAAATTCCATTTTGTTTTGTTCTTGCAAGGCTCTACTAGATAATATTGGTCTTGTATTTATTTTTGTATAGTTTTGTAAATCTTGTACTGGACTATGGTTAGATGACAACCGTACCTGAATCTTAAGATGTAAGTTTACTTTTTAGCATTGTACCCAACATAAGTTAGGTAATGGTTGTACCTCTCCTATATTGGATGTGGCAATAACACTATGCATTTTCTATGTAGCTTCCGCAAAGTGTTTATAAAATAGAATGTTTCTATTCATAAATGTGGGGGTGTTACGGCCACACTTTGTAGATGACCTATTGCAAATATATAATAATGATGGGGATCCCTGTGATGATGCACAATACATGGAGTGATAACCTTGGGTTGGGACTTAGAGTGAAAGCCATATGATGTTGTATAGTTTGGGATCTCTTGTTGTAAAGGACATATCTTGAATACTTACGTTCCTTGTTACATCTTTTATTTTTGTCCCACCTTTATTTTGGGAGGAGTTGTCCTTTAAGTATGTTGTATTTTGGTAGCAGTTGTCCTTTGAACATATTTTCCTTTGTTTCTATTGTTGTTTATGCTTGTCGTATGGTTTAATAAAGTTTTAGATTTATCCTTTGTATGAGAATGATATGGAAAACACTAACTATACTAAAATCAGCTGTAATACCTACATTTTTGTAATTTTCCTCTCCTAGACGATGTTTAAAAAAGAAATTTTTGTTGTTGTCAAAATTAAAATGTTACACGATTAGTGTCAAACATTCAATCATAGTCTCATTGAATGCTTCTAGATCTAGTAGCTAACTAACATGATTTATATCTTATTCATGGAGTCCCGGAAAACAAATTTTAACACATTAAATTCATAAAGCTTATGAGTATATATTTTTCATCTAATTAATAAACAAGGAGAGCATGTTATCATCTATGTAACAAGCAAACACATTGAATTATGCCTAACACATTTGAATTTTAGCATAAACACACCAAGATTCACCCAATCACATAAATTCACTATTTTTTTTTTATATTATTGTGAATACTATTTCATTGGATGGCTTATGAAAAATATCAGTCCATTGATGAAGTGTGACCACAGGTAGAACAAAAATGCCGGTCCATTGATGAAGTGTGACACACGTACGACAAAAATATCTGTCCATTGCTGAAGCCATTTGCCATTTTTCGACGTGTTTAGGCAGTGTTGAATATGACTTCCGGAGAAAAATATTACACTAGTACTGTTATCACATTTCATAGTAAGCGTGTTAAAACTAAGTCTACGGTCACAAAGCTCTGGTTTAGACAGAACGTGCACAGACAGGACAAGGAACCTCTCAAGAAAAGTCAAGTTTCGGATCTACTTCTATTTTATGTTTTCACTATAGGATTGCTCTTATTCCCTCCATCAGAAGCTCAGGATTGGTAAGGCTGAATTAATTCGATGATTATGAACAATCAGAACTTAATTATATGCCACAAGAGAGGTAGCTATATATATTACTGCGTTTTTAATCGAGTACGGAAGCAGCATAACACTATTGGTTGGACATCAAATCCAAAATGCCCATATTATTAACGAAAGAGAAGAAGAAATGAAAGTTTGCATGAAAACATTGGTGGACAAAAGCAACTGGAATTACACTAGTGTTGAGTTGAGGAAGGTAGCCCGTCAAGTAGTTGAAGTAATTGAGCTTTCTGTCAGTCTGCTGGTTATCCTCCTCCATCCACTTCATCTGACGACCCCTCTGCATCCCCTTCTACTTTTATACCATTAGCAGCAATAGCTGGTGGATCTTTCTTCTCGTTTGCTATCTCCTTGGACTTGATTTCCTCCTCAACTGCCTTCAACCTTTTTTCCTCCTCAGCTGCTCTCAACTTGGCATCCTCCTTGGCCTTGGTCTCTAGCTCTAAAACTAAACTCTGCAAGCATTCATCTACATCAATGTTGGTCGACTTTGGCATCAAATTTTCGGCCACATCTGCAGGCGCCATATCAGTTTCCTGCAACATCGTCTCGATTGTGTCGAACAAGGGGTGTGAATCAAGGCCTAGATAGTTCTTAGCCAGCACCTTGAACGCTTCGAAAGAACAATAAGACAATTCAATATGCACAAATATCAAAATAAAAATAAGGAGCCGCCAAAAGAGCCTTCAGTAATATAAAATCAAAAAAAATTATAACATCGCATAAATAAATAACAAAAATTATAATTTCCAATGATAAAATATGGTTACCCTTACAAAAAGAAGGCAAGAGAATAAGGGGAACAACAATGATGATCTTAATAAAACTCTTAAAAACTAACCTCTTTTACTTAAAAATAAAAGGAGGTTATATTTGATGGTTAAAGAAGAAAATGATGGACAACAAAGAAGGAATAAAAGGATGATGGGATTAAAAAACCTTGCAACAAAATAAAAGAGGGGATAAGGATAAATGATAATAGACATAAGAAAAAAAGAAGAGAGAGGGGAGTAAAAATAACCTAATAAATGGGTTTTAATAGCTCATGAAAAATTAGCAACAAAATAGGCATAAAGATGGAGGGAGAGAATCTTGAGAGTTTGCAGCCAAGAGAAGATAAGAGGTAGTTTAATCAACACTTGAATGAAAAGGTGATGGGAGATTGTACAGCCTAAAATATAGAACAATTTAATCCAAGGTGAGGGGAGATTAGAGAAAGGTCCACAAGGTCAAAAGGAATGGTTGTGACATCAAAAATAAAATAAAAAATAGCATAAATAAATAATTTTAGATGATGCTAAAAAAACCTTAGGTGCACTGTCAGTTATCTACCTAAAAACCTTGTAATACCTATCTTACCCTGGATGCCTGATTATATTTCTAACATTTTTAACTTAACTAACCTAATTCATTTACACCCTAACCTAGACGCATATAATCAACACATCCAACATATATTATTAACCTATTATTTTTGTGATCAAATTCAAATACTATATCAACTTTCACTTATGTTCTTAGTTAGGGTGTGCAGGAAGTGGGGTAGTGTAATACCCTCACTATACTAATTCCACAGTTTCTCAATTATTGTGGAGGCCTTTTTTTCTCTACTATATGCGGTTAAGATTGCTTCCCTTATCAACTTGTTAAGCATTTTGGTTTGAGTCCTCAAGATCCAAAATTCCATTTTGTTTTGTTCTTGCAAGGCTCTACTAGATAATATTGGTCTTGTATTTATTTTTGTATAGTTTTGTAAATCTTGTACTGGACTATGGTTAGATGACAACCGTACCTAAATCTTAAGATGTAAGTTTACTTTTTAGCATTGTACCCAACATAAGTTAGGTAATGGTTGTACCTCTCCTATATTGGATGTGGCAATAACACTATGCATTTTCTATGTAGCTTCCGCAAAGTGTTTATAAAATAGAATGTTTCTATTCATAAATGTGGGGGTGTTACGGCCACACTTTGTAGATGACCTATTGCAAATATATAATAATGATGGGGATCCCTGTGATGATGCACAATACATGGAGTGATAACCTTGGGTTGGGACTTAGAGTGAAAGCCATATGATGTTGTATAGTTTGGGATCTCTTGTTGTAAAGGACATATCTTGAATACTTACGTTCCTTGTTACATCTTTTATTTTTGTCCCACCTTTATTTTGGGAGGAGTTGTCCTTTAAGTATGTTGTATTTTGGTAGCAGTTGTCCTTTGAACATATTTTCCTTTGTTTCTATTGTTGTTTATGCTTGTCGTATGGTTTAATAAAGTTTTAGATTTATCCTTTGTATGAGAATGATATGGAAAACACTAACTATACTAAAATCAGCTGTAATACCTACATTTTTGTAATTTTCCTCTCCTAGACGATGTTTAAAAAAGAAATTTTTGTTGTTGTCAAAATTAAAATGTTACACGATTAGTGTCAAACATTCAATCATAGTCTCATTGAATGCTTCTAGATCTAGTAGCTAACTAACATGATTTATATCTTATTCATGGAGTCCCGGAAAACAAATTTTAACACATTAAATTCATAAAGCTTATGAGTATATATTTTTCATCTAATTAATAAACAAGGAGAGCATGTTATCATCTATGTAACAAGCAAACACATTGAATTATGCCTAACACATTTGAATTTTAGCATAAACACACCAAGATTCACCCAATCACATAAATTCACTATTTTTTTTTTATATTATTGTGAATACTATTTCATTGGATGGCTTATGAAAAATATCAGTCCATTGATGAAGTGTGACCACAGGTAGAACAAAAATGCCGGTCCATTGATGAAGTGTGACACACGTACGACAAAAATATCTGTCCATTGCTGAAGCCATTTGCCATTTTTCGACGTGTTTAGGCAGTGTTGAATATGACTTCCGGAGAAAAATATTACACTAGTACTGTTATCACATTTCATAGTAAGCGTGTTAAAACTAAGTCTACGGTCACAAAGCTCTGGTTTAGACAGAACGTGCACAGACAGGACAAGGAACCTCTCAAGAAAAGTCAAGTTTCGGATCTACTTCTATTTTATGTTTTCACTATAGGATTGCTCTTATTCCCTCCATCAGAAGCTCAGGATTGGTAAGGCTGAATTAATTCGATGATTATGAACAATCAGAACTTAATTATATGCCACAAGAGAGGTAGCTATATATATTACTGCGTTTTTAATCGAGTACGGAAGCAGCATAACACTATTGGTTGGACATCAAATCCAAAATGCCCATATTATTAACGAAAGAGAAGAAGAAATGAAAGTTTGCATGAAAACATTGGTGGACAAAAGCAACTGGAATTACACTAGTGTTGAGTTGAGGAAGGTAGCCCGTCAAGTAGTTGAAGTAATTGAGCTTTCTGTCAGTCTGCTGGTTATCCTCCTCCATCCACTTCATCTGACGACCCCTCTGCATCCCCTTCTACTTTTATACCATTAGCAGCAATAGCTGGTGGATCTTTCTTCTCGTTTGCTATCTCCTTGGACTTGATTTCCTCCTCAACTGCCTTCAACCTTTTTTCCTCCTCAGCTGCTCTCAACTTGGCATCCTCCTTGGCCTTGGTCTCTAGCTCTAAAACTAAACTCTGCAAGCATTCATCTACATCAATGTTGGTCGACTTTGGCATCAAATTTTCGGCCACATCTGCAGGCGCCATATCAGTTTCCTGCAACATCGTCTCGATTGTGTCGAACAAGGGGTGTGAATCAAGGCCTAGATAGTTCTTAGCCAGCACCTTGAACGCTTCGAAAGAACAATAAGACAATTCAATATGCACAAATATCAAAATAAAAATAAGGAGCCGCCAAAAGAGCCTTCAGTAATATAAAATCAAAAAAAATTATAACATCGCATAAATAAATAACAAAAATTATAATTTCCAATGATAAAATATGGTTACCCTTACAAAAAGAAGGCAAGAGAATAAGGGGAACAACAATGATGATCTTAATAAAACTCTTAAAAACTAACCTCTTTTACTTAAAAATAAAAGGAGGTTATATTTGATGGTTAAAGAAGAAAATGATGGACAACAAAGAAGGAATAAAAGGATGATGGGATTAAAAAACCTTGCAACAAAATAAAAGAGGGGATAAGGATAAATGATAATAGACATAAGAAAAAAAGAAGAGAGAGGGGAGTAAAAATAACCTAATAAATGGGTTTTAATAGCTCATGAAAAATTAGCAACAAAATAGGCATAAAGATGGAGGGAGAGAATCTTGAGAGTTTGCAGCCAAGAGAAGATAAGAGGTAGTTTAATCAACACTTGAATGAAAAGGTGATGGGAGATTGTACAGCCTAAAATATAGAACAATTTAATCCAAGGTGAGGGGAGATTAGAGAAAGGTCCACAAGGTCAAAAGGAATGGTTGTGACATCAAAAATAAAATAAAAAATAGCATAAATAAATAATTTTAGATGATGCTAAAAAAACCTTAGGTGCACTGTCAGTTATCTACCTAAAAACCTTGTAATACCTATCTTACCCTGGATGCCTGATTATATTTCTAACATTTTTAACTTAACTAACCTAATTCATTTACACCCTAACCTAGACGCATATAATCAACACATCCAACATATATTATTAACCTATTATTTTTGTGATCAAATTCAAATACTATATCAACTTTCACTTATGTTCTTAGTTAGGGTGTGCAGGAAGTGGGGTAGTGTAATACCCTCACTATACTAATTCCACAGTTTCTCAATTATTGTGGAGGCCTTTTTTTCTCTACTATATGCGGTTAAGATTGCTTCCCTTATCAACTTGTTAAGCATTTTGGTTTGAGTCCTCAAGATCCAAAATTCCATTTTGTTTTGTTCTTGCAAGGCTCTACTAGATAATATTGGTCTTGTATTTATTTTTGTATAGTTTTGTAAATCTTGTACTGGACTATGGTTAGATGACAACCGTACCTGAATCTTAAGATGTAAGTTTACTTTTTAGCATTGTACCCAACATAAGTTAGGTAATGGTTGTACCTCTCCTATATTGGATGTGGCAATAACACTATGCATTTTCTATGTAGCTTCCGCAAAGTGTTTATAAAATAGAATGTTTCTATTCATAAATGTGGGGGTGTTACGGCCACACTTTGTAGATGACCTATTGCAAATATATAATAATGATGGGGATCCCTGTGATGATGCACAATACATGGAGTGATAACCTTGGGTTGGGACTTAGAGTGAAAGCCATATGATGTTGTATAGTTTGGGATCTCTTGTTGTAAAGGACATATCTTGAATACTTACGTTCCTTGTTACATCTTTTATTTTTGTCCCACCTTTATTTTGGGAGGAGTTGTCCTTTAAGTATGTTGTATTTTGGTAGCAGTTGTCCTTTGAACATATTTTCCTTTGTTTCTATTGTTGTTTATGCTTGTCGTATGGTTTAATAAAGTTTTAGATTTATCCTTTGTATGAGAATGATATGGAAAACACTAACTATACTAAAATCAGCTGTAATACCTACATTTTTGTAATTTTCCTCTCCTAGACGATGTTTAAAAAAGAAATTTTTGTTGTTGTCAAAATTAAAATG
This sequence comes from Tamarix austromongolica, assembly GCA_039764185.1. NCBI lineage: Eukaryota > Viridiplantae > Streptophyta > Magnoliopsida > Caryophyllales > Tamaricaceae > Tamarix > Tamarix austromongolica. The sequence continues at coordinate 11,683,393 of CM077812.1, read as the reverse complement.
TTACACGATTAGTGTCAAACATTCAATCATAGTCTCATTGAATGCTTCTAGATCTAGTAGCTAACTAACATGATTTATATCTTATTCATGGAGTCCCGGAAAACAAATTTTAACACATTAAATTCATAAAGCTTATGAGTATATATTTTTCATCTAATTAATAAACAAGGAGAGCATGTTATCATCTATGTAACAAGCAAACACATTGAATTATGCCTAACACATTTGAATTTTAGCATAAACACACCAAGATTCACCCAATCACATAAATTCACTATTTTTTTTTATATTATTGTGAATACTATTTCATTGGATGGCTTATGAAAAATATCAGTCCATTGATGAAGTGTGACCACAGGTAGAACAAAAATGCCGGTCCATTGATGAAGTGTGACACACGTACGACAAAAATATCTGTCCATTGCTGAAGCCATTTGCCATTTTTCGACGTGTTTAGGCAGTGTTGAATATGACTTCCGGAGAAAAATATTACACTAGTACTGTTATCACATTTCATAGTAAGCGTGTTAAAACTAAGTCTACGGTCACAAAGCTCTGGTTTAGACAGAACGTGCACAGACAGGACAAGGAACCTCTCAAGAAAAGTCAAGTTTCGGATCTACTTCTATTTTATGTTTTCACTATAGGATTGCTCTTATTCCCTCCATCAGAAGCTCAGGATTGGTAAGGCTGAATTAATTCGATGATTATGAACAATCAGAACTTAATTATATGCCACAAGAGAGGTAGCTATATATATTACTGCGTTTTTAATCGAGTACGGAAGCAGCATAACACTATTGGTTGGACATCAAATCCAAAATGCCCATATTATTAACGAAAGAGAAGAAGAAATGAAAGTTTGCATGAAAACATTGGTGGACAAAAGCAACTGGAATTACACTAGTGTTGAGTTGAGGAAGGTAGCCCGTCAAGTAGTTGAAGTAATTGAGCTTTCTGTCAGTCTGCTGGTTATCCTCCTCCATCCACTTCATCTGACGACCCCTCTACATCCCCTTCTACTTTTATACCATTAGCAGCAATAGCTGGTGGATCTTTCTTCTCGTTTGCTATCTCCTTGGACTTGATTTCCTCCTCAACTGCCTTCAACCTTTTTTCCTCCTCAGCTGCTCTCAACTTGGCATCCTCCTTGGCCTTGGTCTCTAGCTCTAAAACTAAACTCTGCAAGCATTCATCTACATCAATGTTGGTCGACTTTGGCATCAAATTTTCGGCCACATCTGCAGGCGCCATATCAGTTTCCTGCAACATCGTCTCGATTGTGTCGAACAAGGGGTGTGAATCAAGGCCTAGATAGTTCTTAGCCAGCACCTTGAACGCTTCGAAAGAACAATAAGACAATTCAATATGCACAAATATCAAAATAAAAATAAGGAGCCGCCAAAAGAGCCTTCAGTAATATAAAATCAAAAAAAATTATAACATCGCATAAATAAATAACAAAAATTATAATTTCCAATGATAAAATATGGTTACCCTTACAAAAAGAAGGCAAGAGAATAAGGGGAACAACAATGATGATCTTAATAAAACTCTTAAAAACTAACCTCTTTTACTTAAAAATAAAAGGAGGTTATATTTGATGGTTAAAGAAGAAAATGATGGACAACAAAGAAGGAATAAAAGGATGATGGGATTAAAAAACCTTGCAACAAAATAAAAGAGGGGATAAGGATAAATGATAATAGACATAAGAAAAAAAGAAGAGAGAGGGGAGTAAAAATAACCTAATAAATGGGTTTTAATAGCTCATGAAAAATTAGCAACAAAATAGGCATAAAGATGGAGGGAGAGAATCTTGAGAGTTTGCAGCCAAGAGAAGATAAGAGGTAGTTTAATCAACACTTGAATGAAAAGGTGATGGGAGATTGTACAGCCTAAAATATAGAACAATTTAATCCAAGGTGAGGGGAGATTAGAGAAAGGTCCACAAGGTCAAAAGGAATGGTTGTGACATCAAAAATAAAATAAAAAATAGCATAAATAAATAATTTTAGATGATGCTAAAAAAACCTTAGGTGCACTGTCAGTTATCTACCTAAAAACCTTGTAATACCTATCTTACCCTGGATGCCTGATTATATTTCTAACATTTTAAACTTAACTAACCTAATTCATTTACACCCTAACCTAGACGCATATAATCAACACATCTAACATATATTATTAACCTATTATTTTTGTGATCAAATTCAAATATTATATCAACTTTTACTTATGTTCTTAGTTAGGGTTTACGAGTAATGGGGTAGTACAATACCCTCACTATACTAATTCCATAGTTTCTCAATTATTGTGGAGGCCTTTTGTTCTCTACTATATGTGGTTGAGATTTTTTCCCATATCAACTTGTTAAGCATTTTGGTTTGAGTCCTCGAGATCCAAAATTCTATTTCGTTTTGCTCTTGCTAGGCTCTACTAGATAATATTGGTCTTGTACTTATTTTTGTAAGGTTTTGCAAATATTGTACCGGACTAGGGTTAGTTGACAATCGTACCTGAATCTTAAGATGTAAGTTTACTTTTTAGCATTGTACCCAACATAAGTTAGGTAATGGTTGTACCTCTCCTATATTGGATGTGGCAATAACACTATGCATTTTCTATGTAGCTTCTGCAAAGTGTTTATAAAATAGAATGTTTCTATTCATAAATGTGGGGGTGTTACGGCCACACTTTGTAGATGGCCTATTGCAAATATATAATAATGATGGGGATCCCTGTGATGATGCACAATACATGGAGTGATAACCTTAGGTTGGGACTTAGAGTGAAAGCCATATGATGTTGTATAGTTTGGGATCTCTTGTTGTAAAGGACGTATCTTGAATACTTACGTTCCTTGTTTCATCTTCTATTTTTGTCCCACCTTTATTTTGGGAGGAGTTGTCCTTTAAGTATGTTGTATTTTGGTAGCAGTTGTCCTTTGAACATATTTTCCTTTGTTTCTATTGTTGTTTATGCTTGTCGTATGGTTTAATAAAGTTTTAGATTTATCCTTTGTATGAGAATGATATGGAAAACACTAACTATACTAAAATCAGCTGTAATACCTACATTTTTGTAATTTTCCTCTCCTAGACGATGTTTAAAAAAGAAATTTTTTTTGTTGTAAAAATTAAAATGCTACACGATTAGTGTCAAACATTCAATCATAGTCTCATTGAATGCTTCTAGATCTAGTAGCTAACTAACATGATTTATATCTTATTCATGGAGTCCCGGAAAACAAATTTTAACACATTAAATTCATAAAGCTTATGAGTATATATTTTTCATCTAATTAATAAACAAGGAGAACATGTTATCATCTATGTAACAAGCAAACACATTGAATTATGCCTAACACATTTGAATTTTAGCATAAACACACCAAGATTCACCCAATCACATAAATTCACTATTTTTTTTGTATATTATTGTGAATATTATTTCATTGGATGGCTTATGAAAAATATCAGTCCATTGATGAAGTGTGACCACAGGTAGAACAAAAATGCCGGTCCATTGATGAAGTGTGACACACGTACGACAAAAATATCTGTCCATTGCTGAAGCCATTTGCCATTTTTCGACGTGTTTAGACAGTGTTGAATATGACTTCCGGAGAAAAATATTACACTAGTACTGTTATCACATTTCATAGTAAGCGTGTTAAAACTAAGTCTACGGTCACAAAGCTCTGGTTTAGACAGAACGTGCACAGACAGGACAAGCTCTGGAACTTTTTTGGTACGAAGTCCATCGAACCTTGACACCTTCATGCTCATCTGAAACCTCTTCATTATCCGCAATCCCAAGCACCAAAGACTTGCCGCCTTTAAGTGAATTCGCTTTCAACCTTCTGGCCTTGGTGGAGGATCTTTCACTCAAGTAAACTTGGATATGAGTGTAAACCTCGCTGCGTTTGAACCGATCTCCGGTGTACTCGTCGAAAGCGATGTCAAGGTAAGGAGATAAAAAGTTGAAAAACTTCCTGCTGAACCTGGACAGGCACTGGTCGATTGTTTGGCGCAATTGATAGGGTATGTATTGCTGGTACAGTGCCCAAGCAAATACGATGGTTGCGATAACTGATCCGAATTGCGCGAGTTTGTCGCCCATGATCACGTTCCCTAGGAGTAGTCGCTGTATATCCATATCGCTCGATGAGCTAGCTCGGTGCTTTTTGAACGATCCAAGAAGCGAGCAATAATCATATGCATTTATACTCCCATGTATCTGTGGAAATTCCACAGAAGCGTCCCGGATACGCTTAAAAAACGACTAAGCAGTCCCACGCGAATGCTGACGACGGTCCCATCAAAAACTCTCCTCATTTGGCCTCGTCGATTGAAAATTCAACGCATTTCATTTGGTACCTAAAAATCGTGGTCTTTATAATTTTCCAATATTTTTGACTTCAGTTCATAATTTTCCAAAGCTTCCAATTCTTTTTCTTCTAATAGACATATACGAGCAGGATAGTGCCGCGTTCCCACCCTAGTCGCTATCTTTCCTCGTCCTCCTATCCCACCGACCGCAAAACTCATGTCATAATTAGCAATTTTATATATATATATATATATATATATATATATATATATATATATAATTAAAATTTATCCTTAAAACATGTAGTGAATATTTTTTTAACACTAAGGATGTACATGTTAAAGTAAATTTTAAATTCACAAGAATCGACGGAATAACCATAAGGGTAATTATTTTGTGGCCAGGCCTAAATTTCTTCTGCATTGTCATCATTTGTTGTTATCCTATTAATTACTAAAAAAACAATAACAAATAAATAAATAAATTATTAAATACATATTAGTAGTAAAATTCTCTCTTTAATTTCATTACTATGTGTTCTCATGGATAGGCTTTTGGAAAGGGAAAAGGTTATCTCTAAATCAAAATTAACAACATATGTGTGTACAAAAAGATGACAAGTATCAAATACTTTAATTTTTTAATTCTTTTTTTACTTTTATATATTTTTAAAAAAAATTAATTTCAATGCGTAAGTTACATAATGATAAGTGTGAGGCCTAATGGACAGTTTCAGATTGAAACAAAGCCTTCTAGAATAGTCAATGTGGCTAAATATGAGTATTAGAGGAATCTAATATATTCAAGAACTTTTCCGATGGAACCTAGAGAGTTTTAAAAAGTATAAAATAATATTCAATATTATGGAATATTGTACAGTAGAGTAGAAGAAATATGATTTTTCTTATACATAAGGAAATGTAAGGGAATATAAAGAACATTCTAAACTCAAAAGTCGACCTTGTATTGTCTTTGTCTAATAATACAAATGTTTCCTATTCAACTCTCTCTTATATTCTCTGTTACTCTCAATCTTTTAGTTTGTCCTTATTTAGGTTAGGCTAACTTGACTTACTATAATATCCCAAATTTAACCTAACCCTAATCTTGAGTGATTCGTATTTTAATTTTACCCTAATTCGTTAATCCTAACTTTAATTATAACTCTAAGTCTAAACTTATTCCTTTCTTTTCCCTTACCCTCTTTCTCTTCTCCTCATTTCCTTCCTATTTTTATTCTTTATTTCCCTAGATCCCCCCTCGTGTGACTCTTTTCCCTAACCGAATTTGTCTTGATTTGGTTACGCCAACCAAAAAAACCAAACTACTTTTAATTCTACACTCCATCATCATCACTGTCTCCTTTCTTTCAAGGGATTTTCATGACAAATCCCCCATTTCTTATGTTCTAACCCTAGCATGATCTACATTTTCCTCAATTCCTTAACAATCTCACGTTACCATGTTTACAAGCCCCCATCTCCATATACTACCTTCTTTCTCCCACCTTCTATCATTTATTGCTCCACCATCCTAAGAACCGATCTCTTATTCCTCTTCCAGCTCTCTTCTACATCTTATTCTCTATAAGTTCCATCATTTATGTGCAACAAGCTTCACCCAACTCGATACAACTCATGTTGTACCGCCAAGCTTAGCCTTAGCACCTCATGTTGCACCCTTTTGGCAACGTGATAAGCCCATCAATCCTCCCCATTCTGGCCTCATTTTTTCCCATATTCATGTAGCAACACCACTAAAAAATCCAAACCTTTACATAGCTCTATCCCCTAATGTAAACTCCCTTCATATTCTCCTTTATCCTATAATCGATCACCGCATAGCTAGCCCTAAATAGTGTGAGTTTCTCGTGTTTCTCACCCCCACCCATGTGAAAAGCTCATGTAATTCAAACCCGACCAACGCAACTCCTTCATACACCATTTAGCCCTTTTATTGCTTTAGTTCTTGCTCTTTTTTATTCCTATTACCTTACCTTACCTTTTTTGTTTTCCTAAATTCTAACCATAGCTTTTTCCTAATTTTTTAGGTGATTTTCCTATGGTGTTGGAGGAGGTGACTTTGGGTATTTTGCTTGCTTAGAGACCTATGACATTTGTGTAAGGATACATGTCATGATTTAGGAGTTTAATTCTATGTGTAAATTATATGTAATATTATGCTAGTAAAATTATATTTTATATTTCATATTGTTGATGTCAAACAATGATATTGTTGTATTATATTTTGAAAATAGAATGCTATGTGAAAGCATGAGTTATGTAATCCCTCAAAATTTTAAAAGCCTATAATTTAATAAATCACTTTTATTTGGGATAACTTAGCTTTTAAACTTATTTAATTTAATTATTTTGAGGATTTTACCTTTTAAATTTATTTAATTTAATTATTTTGTGAATTTTTGAGTATATAAAATTAGATGTGAATATGTAATAAATTAAAATAAATAATTTTTTATTTTATCACACTCATTTTATTTAAATAATGTTTCAAACCAATATCTTCTAATAGTTACCTTTTAAACCAATATATTAAAATATATTAAGTTAAATTATTAAAAATTGTTTATCTACCAAAAATACTACAACCTATTTTTCATAAGTTATTTTATCCATCCCCTTATTCCCCTTTTTTTCCTTTTTCTATTTTTTTCTCTCTCCCTACTTCTCCTTTCTTTTTCTCCCTTTCTTCCCAGCATGGACTATCTTCCACTCATGGCCCGGTTTCTCTCCCCACATTCTCCTTCCATGTGGCCCAACGGCCTGCGTCGTCATCGTCTGCCCCAGCCAGCCCACCCCATCTTCCTTTTTTTCTTTTCCCTTCGCCTGTTCCCCTAGTCGATCGGCCCTTCTTTTTTTCTTTTCCTTCTCCCCTAGACCGATAGGTCTAGCCTGTCTCCCTCCTTCTTCCCCAGCCCCGAACTATGACACCACCTTGCAGCCCCAATTCTGCCAACAGTATAATCCCCTGAAATTTTAAAAGCCTATAATTTAATAAATAAATTTTATTTGAGATAAATTAGCCTTTAAATCTATTTAGTTTAATTATTTATGGATTTTTGAGTATATAAAATTGGATATAAATATTTAATAAATTAAAATAAATACTTTGTTATTTTATCATAACCTTTTTATTTAAATAATTTTCCAAACCATTATTTTACTAAAATTATCCTTTTTAAACCCTTACATTTTAATTATATTAAATAAAATTATTAAATAAATTTATTACCCAAAAATATTATATTTTATTATTTTATAAATTAAATTATTTTATTTAATACCATTTTCCTTTTATTTTTCCTTTCTTCCTTTTTTCCTTCTTCTTTTTCTTCTTTTTCTCTTTTCTTTCTCCTTCCTTTTTTTCCTTGGGCTGCCAGTCGGCCTGCTTCTTCCCCCACCCCCTGTGATATGAATCTCCAAAATTTGTATTTAATTAATTCTGATAATTGCTATCAATCATTTTATACTTATAATTGTTTGTCTTATTGTGTGATTGATTAGGAAGTATTAATGCAGCACATGGTGGATGGAATTAAAATGTTGTAGCTGCTGAAGTTTTGTTGCATAAATGGTTTTTTATTAGTTATGTAATCCCATATGATGCATTCGCCGGCAAAATTGGCTTATGGGGATTAAGTTGGCTGTATAACCCGCCACCCGATCCATGGTTAATGGATTAGTTGGATTGTGGGTTAATCGACCCTTAATAACCATGATTAGTTAGAATTATTCTTAGCTGATGGAAATTGATGTATAAATATTTCCTTGTAATTTTGGGGTTTGGAGTTGTAATTACTTGGGCTGGTCGAATTGTCCAGCGTCAACCTTCCCCTTCTTTTTGTGTATTTGGGTTGTTTGTTTGGGCTGCGTCGGCTGAGTATTGGCTGATTGTGTATAGTTGCGTTGTGTATTTTTATACGGTCTTGTACGCCATATAAATGTGGCATATACGGAATGTTGAGAGACTTTTGGCTGAATAAGAAATTAATTCTTACTTTTCTCTCGAACTCTCTCTCGCGTTCTCTCTCTCTCTCTCTCGGCGAAAATCTCACTCGCATCTTCTGCTACTTCTGCTCCCTCTCTTCGATCGATTCTTGACTGTTCTTACTTCTCAAATTTAGTTGTCATTCTCATACTGTGCTTCTGAGTTCTTGAATCTTCCTTTGGAAAGTTCCTTAGGCTGATTCCAGCGAATCGAATCCCGCGCTCAATTAATCTTAGATCCTTTTTGAGAAACCCTAACATGTTTCCATCATTTGGTATCAAAGCCTTGATTATTCGAGTGCTTGTGGTTTAATTGTTTGTTACTAAGTTCTTTTTAATTCTTGTTTATTATTTGTCGATTTTGCTAACCCTACTTCTGAAGTGCAAAATTTAGGGTTTGTAATTAACGAAGGGTTTTAAAGATTTCCGTCGCACTTAAGCCGGTGATCGGAGTGTTGTATCTACTATTTCGAAGTTTCTTGAAAGAAAACCCTAAATCGTTGGGACGATTTATCGATTAGGGTTTTGTCAAGAATTTGAATCTTGACTATTCTTGAGACGTACTTTCCGATTGGTAAACTCGAACCTTATTTTGCTACATACTAATATCTGCGATAACTAATTTACAAATTCTTTCGAGATATTATTCTGTTCCGCTTGATAAGTGTACAGGATAAATAACCGGCAAACCTTTTGGTTTTGGGAAAGGAGTAAGACCTCCAAGAAGAGGGGTCCTTTTTAGTAATTGGATTGCTTGTTTTAAGAGCTCACGGTAATAACGTTTCTTTCTCAAGCTATCTATTAATTTCGATTCAATACTTACTTGGAATTTCTGTACAAGTCTGTGTTGTTGATATAACTTGATATTATTTGATACTGTGTTATTCTTATAATTAGATTGCTTAATTACTGTCTATCTGATTTCTATTAAAGTAATTTGATTTTGTTTGACTGTCAGTAATTGTGTTTAATTAATAATATTAAAGAAATCTAATAATGTCTAACAACGGGCAATCTGTTAATCAATATGTTTCCAGTAATGATATATTAGAAACTCTTAGGACTTTTCAAGAACAAATGACTGCTCAATTTGCTGTGTTATCTGCTAACTTAGAACAAAGAAGAGGAGAACAAGAGGTAAGAATTAATGAATTACAACATAATACAGTCGTAACTCACCAAGCAGGGGTTTTAGGAAGGGCTCCTATGGACCCTAGGATCAGAATTCCACCCATAGCTAACCTAGAAGAATTAGAGGACCAAGTATCCAACAATAGTGATAGGAGACCTAGGCTGAACAATAGACAAGAAAGGGATTTAGAATTCGTTGATAGGAATCTAAATAATATTAAGCTGAGTATACCTGGGTTCAATGGTAGAAATGACCCTGATTATTATTTTGAATGGGAAAGGAAGATAGAGCTAGTGTTTGAATGTCATAACTACTCGGATGATAAGAAAATTAAGGTAGATGTAGTAGAGTTTACTGAATATGCCTTCTCGTGGTATCATAATCTGGTGTTAACTAGACGTAGGTGTGGGGAACCACCCATACAGACATGGGAAGAGTTTAAAATTTTGATGAGGAAAAGGTTTGTTCCAAGTTATTATTATAGGGAGTTACATAAAAGATTACAAACAATAAGTCAAGGAATGAGAACAGTGGATGAATACTTTAAGGAATTAGAGGTTCTGATCATTAAAACAGGAATTATTGAGGATGATGATGCTACCATGGCTAGGTTCTTGAGTGGATTAAACTCTGAGATAGCTGATAAAGTATAATTATATCCTTGTGGGTCTTTAAGTGAAATGGTAAATATAGCTACTAAGATAGAGATTCAATTAAAGAAGACCAGACAATATAATCCCCCTAGGATTGGGATTAAGAGTACAATGAGAAGGAATTTTGGGGGAACTACTTCTGGAAATTGGAGGAATACTAATAGATTTGAGTCTAAAGGTAGAAACAATGAGGCAAGGGTAGGAAATAAGTTTGAAAAGGGTTAGAATATGATAACAAACCCTGTGAGTGGTTCGAACAGAACTAGAGATATTACATATTTTAGATGTGGAGGATTGGGACATATAGCTTCTGAGTGTCCAAACAAGAGGAAAATTTTAATTAGAGAGTCTGGAGACATAGAATCCGAATCTGATGAGGAAGATTTGGAGACTAGTTTGGTTAGAGAAGATACTAGTGATTCAGAAGAAGAAATAGAACTACCAGTAAGTGGAGACCTTTTTGTAGTGTGCACGGCTTTAAATAGTAACAAACTACCTGATTCTAATGCAATACAGAGAGAAAATATATTTCATACTAGGTGTTTGATCGATGATAAATATTTTAACATGGCTATAGATAGTGGTAGTTGTATTAATGCTGCTAATACCTTGTTAGTGTCTAAGTTAGGATTACCAACCACTAAACACCCAAAACCATATAGATTGCAGCGGCTTAATGAGTTAGGAGATGTAAAAGTTAGCCTACAAGTTTTAGTAAACTTAAAATTAGGAAAATATGAGGATTCTATTTTGTGTGATATAGTTCCAATGCATGCTGCTCACTCATTATTAGGTAGACCTTGGCAATATGATAGGAGGGTAATACATGATGGTCATAAAAATAGATATACCTTACAGAAGGATGACAGGAAGATTGTTTTAGCACCAATGACTCCAAAAGAGATTTTTGAAGACCAAATTAAAATTAAGTCTAACTATAAGGAATTATCTAAACCGAGTTTGGAGACTGAGATTAGTTCAAAAGAAATTAAGGGGACATCTGGATTTTATGCTAAGAGTAAGGATGTAGGAAAGGCTATTAAGAGACAGGCCAATGTGTATTTGATGGTTTATAAAGAATGTTATGAGTGTCAGTTAGGACTTAGTGAGGAAGTACCTGTTGCTATGAAACAATTATTGGAAGACTACAGTGAGTTGTTTCCTGAGAACATTCCTAGTGGATTACCTCCATTAAGGGGAATAGAATATCAAATAGATTTTGTTCCAGGAGTTGTTATACCAAATAGACCTGCTTATAGGGCTAATCCTAAAGAGGTTAAGGAATTAAAAAGGCAGGTATCTGAATTACTAAGTAAGGGATATATTAAGGAATCAATGAGTCCATGTGCAGTTCCAGTGTTACTAGTAACTAAAAAGGATGGTAGTTGGAAGATGTGTATAGATAGTAGGGCAGTGAATAAGATAACTATAAAGTATAGATATCCCATACCTAAACTTGATGAGATGTTGGATCTTTTACATGGTGTTGTTATTTTTTCGAAAATAGATTTAAAAAGTGGGTATCATCAAATTAGGATGAAACCAGGAGATGAATGGAAGACAGCTTTTAAAACTAATTTTGAATTGTATGAATGGTTAGTGATGCCTTTTGGATTATCCAATGCACCGAGCACCTTTATGAGACTTATGAACCATGTTTTGAGGAATTTTATTGGAAAATTTGTGGTTGTTTATTTTGATGACATACTTATATATAGTAGGTCTTTAGAGGATCACTTGAAACACTTAAGGATTATTTTGGATGTCTTTAAGACAGAACAACTATATGCTAACTTAACTATATCTAGGTTTTGTCTGGAAAATGTTGTTTTCTTAGGATTTGTGGTAGGAAAAGATGGCATATCTGTGGATAAAGACAAAATTAAATCTATTCAAGAATGGCCTGTGCCAAAGAGTGTAACTGAAGTAAGAAGTTTTCATGGGTTGTGTTCTTTCTATAAGAGATTTGTTAGGAATTTTAGTACTATAGTTGCTCCTTTGACTGCCATCACAAAAAAAAGAGAATGGATTTAGGTGGGGTTTAGAATATCAAAAATGTTTTGAGACACTTAAAAATAAATTAATCCAGGCACCTGTGTTAAGCCTTCCTGACTTTGAAAAGATGTTTGAATTAGATTGTGATGCTTCAGGGTTAGGAATAGGGGCTACACTTTCTCAAGAGGGCAAACCAATATCTTATTTTAGTGAGAAATTAAATGGTAGTACTTTAAATTACTCTACTTATGAAAAAGAATTGTTTGCTTTAGTAAGAGCTTTAGAAGTTTGGCATTACCTATGGCATAGAGAATTTGTGATTAATACTGATCAAGAGGCTATTAAGTATTTAAAAAGTCAATCAAAGTTAAATAGGAGGCAGGGTAGATGGATTGAGTTTATTGAAATCTTTCCTTACATGATTCAATATAAAAAAGGAAGTGATAATGTAGTTGCAGATGCTCTATCTAGGAGATATGCTTTATTAAATGCTGCAGACACTACTTTGTTAGGGTTTTCTAGTATTAAGCCTCTATTTTTGGAAGATCTTGATTTTAATGAAATTTATAACAAGTGTGAAATCTCTACACAGGGAAAATATTTTATAACTGAAGGTTATTTGTTTAGGGAAAATAGGTTATGTATTCCTGAGTGTTCATATAGGGAATTATTAATTCAAGAAGCTCATAAGGGTGGATTAATGGCACATTTAGGATTTCAGAAGACTGTAGACATATTAATTGATCATTTTTATTGGCCTCACATGAAAAAGGATGTGTTAAAATATTGTGTTAATTTTGTGGCTTGTAGACAGGCTAAAACTACATCAAAACCATTTGGGTTATATACTCCATTGCCTATACCTAACCAACCTTGGATTGATGTTTCTTTGGATTTTATTTTAGCCTTACCTAGAACTAATAGGGCTAAGGATTCAATAATGGTTGTAGTAGACAGGTTTAGTAAAATGACTCATTTTATACTTTGTAATAAGACCAATGATGTCGTGGTTGTGGCTGAAATATTTTTTTCTCATATAGTTAAATTACATGGCATACCTAAGACCATAGTCTCAGACAGAGATGTTAAATTCCTGAGTCATTTTTGGAAGGTTTTATGGGAAAAATTAGGAACTAAATTATTATTTTCCACAACTTTTCACCCTCAAACTGATGAAAAAACTAAGGTAGTAAATAGAACATTAGGTAATATATTAAGAGTTGTCCTTGGAAAGAATCTTAGACAGTGGGAATATGTTTTACCTCAGGTAGAGTTTGCTTATAATAGAACTTTGCATTCTACAACTAAAAGGACTTCCTTTGAAATTGTGTATGGTTTTAATCCTTTGACTCCTTTAGATCTAAGTCCTTTACCTAATGCTGAATTGCAAAATTTTGATGCTAAATCTCGAGCTAATAATATAAAGAAGTTGCATGAATTTGTAAGTCAACAAATCAATAAAAAGGTGTAACAAATGGCTGAACATGCTAATAAAAGAAGAAGAAAAATGGTTTTTAAACCTGGGGATTTAGTTTGGGTACATCTTAGGAAGGAAAGATTTCCAAACCTTAGAAAATCAAAATTAGATTCTAGGGGATATGGACCTTTTACTGTGTTAGAGAAAATTAATGATAATGCTTATAAGATTGATTTACCTGCTAAGTTTGGGAATCTTAGTAATTCTTTTAATGTTGCTGATCTTAGTCCATTTCTGGGCATTACTTAGGTTTCAGAGGCGAAACCTTTTCAAGAAGAGGGGAATGGTATGAATCTCCAAAATTTGTATTTAATTAATTCTAATAATTGTTATCAATCATTTTATACCTATAATTGTTTGTCTTATTGTGTGATTGATTAGGAAGTATTAATGCAGCACATGGAGGATGGAATTAAAATGATGTAGCTGCTGAAGTTTTGTTGCAGAAATGTATTTTTTTTTTAGTTATGTAATCCCATGTGATGCATTCGTCGGCAAAATTGGCTAATGGGGATTAAGTTGGCTGTATAACCCGCCACCCGATCTATGGTTAATGGATTAGTTAGATTGTGGGTTAATTGACCCTTAATAACTGTGATTAGTTAGAATTATTCTTAGCTGATGGAAATTGATGTATAAATATTTCCTTATAATTTTGGGGTTTGGAGTTGTAATTACTTGGGCTGGTCGAATTGTCCAGTGTCGACCTTCCCCTTCTTTTTGTGTATTTGGGTTATTTGTTTGGGCTGTGTCGGCTGAGTATTGGCTGATTGTGTATAGATGCATTGTTTATTTTTATACGGTCTTTTACGCCATATAAATGTGGCATATATGGAATGTTGAGAGACTTTTGGCTGAATAAGAAATTGATTCTTACTTTTCTCTCGAAATCTCTCTCGCGTTCTCTCTCTCTCGGCAAAAATCTCACTCGCATCTTCTGCTACATCTGCTCCCTCTCTTCGATCGATTCTTGATCATTCTTACTTCTCAAATTCAGTTGCCGTCCTCATACTATGCTTCTAAGTTCTTGAATCTTCCTTTGGAAAGTTCCTTAGGCTGATTCCGGCGAATCAAACCCCACACTCGATTATTCTTCGATCCTTTTTAAGAAACCCTAACAGGTTTCCATCACCCTGCGCTTGGGATGCTGACCGTCATCCCTCTCCTCCCTCTCCATCTCCCTGGCTCCTAGGCCACTGGCCCATTTTCTCCTCTCCTTCGCGTGAGCCGGCTGCCTCCCTCCTTTCCTTTCTTCCTTTCTCACCGACCTAGCCGGCCTGTTTCCTTTTTTTACTTCGATCGTCCATCGCACCAGCCCCCTCCCCTTTCTTCTTCTTCCTCTTTCCCAGGCGAGAATCCCGACCCTCGCCATCTCTGCCATCCCACCTGCAACTCCCTCTCCTTATTGCTTTCCCCTATCTCTCTCTCTCCCTCTCATCGTTTTCTCTGCCCCATCCCGGTCCCACCATCCCTGTCTCCTTTCCCCCATGCATGGCCATACCTCCCTTCTCCCTCTCCCTACCACCGCCATTCCCCTACCACCCTACAGCCACCCCTCGAGCACCCTCTCCCCTCCTCTCTCTCCTTATTCTTTTTCTTCTTCCCTTCCTATTCCATTCGGCCATTTTCGAGCCCCATATGCCTTACCCGAGCCTCTTTTCTCTCCCTTTCTCCTCCTTCCCTTACCCTCCATGTTTTGTTCGTTACCACCGCTCCACTGCTTCAGCCGCCTTGCCACTTCTGCCGCCTCAACAACTACCTGCACCACCTCCTGCCACCCTCTACCTTACCCCTGATCGATCACAGCACCCCTCGAGCCACGCCGCAGCCTCCTTCTTCCTCCTCTCTTCTTTTTCTCTTCTTTAACTCCCTTCTCGGCAACCACCCTGTGTCGCCCCGATCCACAGCCATCCCGCCTCTTCTACTGCCACCTGAGCCACCACAATAATCCCTACAACCCCCTCTACCACCCCCAATCATCCTTTGCACAAAACTGCCACTCGAAAGCCTTCACTCTCCCTCTCCCTTTTCCTTCCTTCTCAACCCCCCATCTCGACTCCCTCCTTGGCCGCCACCTTCGCATCCTCGCTGCCACCGCCTCCGCCGCCCATAGCTGCTTTCAACCCATCCCTGACCACCACTTACATCCCCTCTCCACCTCTGCATCCTTCCCTTACCTTAAATCCTCCCCACATGCCTTTTTTCCTAGCCTATAAAGCCTAACCCGAAATTGCCCATTTTTCCTCTTTTCACTACCTTCGAGCTCCCTCCTCCTCATTTCTTTGTATGCAGCTCATGCTGCATGAGCAGCATGGGTTTCTTCATTTTTTGATTTAGCTGTTTAATAATTTTTAAGGTATAATAATATTTTAATTCAAGTATTTGACTAATTAAGCATTATAAGGTTTTATACTTTGATTTTTATGATTTATAACATGATAAACCTTGATATTATTTTTAGGTATTGGTTTTGATAATCAAAGCTTGAACCTTAAGCCGGAATACCAGTAGGGTTTATTTTTGGGGGAATCAAGGTAACCGTTAACTCCCACTTAAATGCATGGATTAACGTATGTTAGCACATTAGGATTTTTAATATGTTATTATGCTTAATATATGTTGTTTAAAATCATATGCATAGTTTATTGTGATGTTTGATAAAAAGAAGCATGTAGGTTATAAGTTATGTATAGAAATATTATTTAAGGTAAGAGTTTGGTGGTTAATGAAAATGTTAAGTATTATCCATGTTGTATTATGGTACTATGATCTTTATTGCATGGTTAATATTTTGTGAGCCTTAGGGGTATTTTAGTAATATATCTTGTACAAGAATATGGCCTAAAATATATATAGGGGTGCTAATAATATTATATTAATTATAAGAGTTGTGGATAAGATGTTAATACTAATATTTTATGTAGTAATAATAATAACTTAATATAAGTAATGTACTAAAGGGAAAAATGGTAGCTTTAAATTAAAAAGGGTATTATGGTAATTTTGGAGGCAAGGACAAAGTGGTAATTTCGTAATTAAAGCATAAAAGGGTAATTTTGGAATTAACGGATAAAATTGCAATTTTGGAAGTAGAAAGGGTAAAGTGGTAAATTGTAAATGAAAATGGGCAAATTAGTAATTTTGGAAGTAAGGGGGAAAATTGTAAATTTGTGATTAAAGGGTAAAATAGTAATTTTTATGATTAAAGGGTAAATTGGTAATTTTATAATAAGAGGGCAAAATGGTAATTTTATAATAAAAGGGTAAAATTGTAAATTTATAATTAAAGGGAAAAATGGTAATTTAGAAATTAAAAGAGGTAAAATATAATTTCATAATTAAGGATAAAATGATAATTTTTTAAGTGAAAGGTTGTTATGGTAATTTTTTTGGAAGTTAAGGGGTAAAATGGTAAATTTGAAAGTAGGGGTGAAATGGTAATTTTGAAAGTAAAAGGGGTAAAAGTGGAAATTGGAAAGGAGTAACTTGGTAATTATAATAATTGAGAAGGGTAAAATAATAATTTAAATAACTAAAGGGTAATTTGATAATTTAATAATGGAGAAGGGTAAAATGGTAAATATGATAATTGTGAGGGACGACTTGGTAATTTAACCAACTAAAGGGGTAATTTGGTAATAAGGTAATTTGGTAATTTAACCAACTAAAGGGGTAATTTGGTAATTAGGATATTGAACAGGGGTAATTTGGTAATTTAACCAACTCAAGGGCAATTTATTAATTATAATAAAGGAAAAAGGGAAAAGTGGTAATCTAATTAACTAAGTGGGAAATGTATTAAATATAACCATTATGAAGGGTGTTTAGTGGCCTAATAAGTGTGAGAGATAACTCGGTAACTTAAACCGAGTAAGGGTGTAGCTAAAGCTGAGTGTGTGCTATATGTCCTACATGCCTTGGGTATCCTCTATAATTATATGTCGTGTTCTATATGCTAGTACCTTAACTGTTTCATGTGTGGCTTGGCTTGGAACCGAGGTGTGTTTATGTGTCCACTTTTGGTATGTGCTAATATGGATATGCTATAAGTTATGATGTGGTGTGATGTGGCCCTTTAAAACATGCATGCTAGGATGATTAATGGGGTGATGTGGGATGGAGGCATGAAAAAGAGCAATGGGAAAGAAAGATAACCAAGGGGAAGTAAGTTGGCTAACATAGGTAAGAATGGCCTAAATAATCCACAATCCATGAGTGGGAGAATCGAGGGTTTGCATGGTATGGTTAGAGTCCGCATGGGGGCAAACTTTATGTATGGAAAGTTGCCTCGGGGCATGAGTAAGGTAATAGAAATATCGTTTGGGTGTCTGGGGGCTTCAAGTGAAAAATAGTACGTGGGACAGTATAAGCGTGCATAGGGGATCAAGCTAGGGTTTAGGAGGAAACCCTAAATTGAAAAGGTAGAAAAAGAAAAAGAAATTAATTAAAAATAAATGAGAATGAGTGGGGCAGGAAGTGAGGGTGGAACCTAAGGGTCGTGATGTGTAGGGGGGAATAAAATAGTCTGGGTTGTGCGAGGCAGAAAAGGATGGGCCACTTAGGCCCAAGTTAGGGTTTCTGAAGAAAACCCTAGGGAAAGGCGGTGAGTGGACTTTGGGGTATAAGGTGGTGGGCCTTGACCCACACACTTAGGATTTGGGTTCCCGGTATAAGTAAGCGAATTAAGGGAAGGATGTCGGGGCGAGTTAGGAGGCGCAAAGGCCTCAAGATATGAGACGGGCCCTCTTAGGAGGATAAGTATAGCTGGAGCTAGCCATGCATCTCTAGGGCGGAATTCATTAAATAAGATACGATAAAATACTAATCATGTAAAGTGGAAGATTATTGAGCCGGGCCCAAACCGATCCACCAGCATAATAGTGGCCAGGTGCCGGGGTGCCCTAGAGACCGATCCACTGACATATAATAGTGGTTAGGTGCGTTCTACCCTATAAGTGACCGATCCACTGGCTATAATAGTGGGGGATCCCGAGTTCAATAAACCAAACCCTAATTTGTTAATACTCGTAAAAGATACTAAGTACTTACAGTGGAACACTATGAGAGTCGAGGCCAGACCGATCCATCGGCATAATAGTGGCCACGAGCGTTTTGTCCTGGACACCGATCCACCGGCATATAATAGTGGTTAGGTGTGTTCTACCTACAAGTGATCGATCCACCGGTTATAATAATAGGGTTCCCGCACTCACATGGAGATTATAATATGAGATGATTGATTAATGATGGACTAATGGACTTAAGGCCTTTAGAGTATCGATTATTCATTATGGCCTATTAATATTTGGTTGACTTATTAAGTATGCGAATGTACGAAAGTGAATGTTATGTATATACCATTAATATCTTATTGACTTGTGGAATATGTAAATGTATGGGTTTGAATATTATGTTTACACCTAATATTATGTATGGATATAGTAGTATATCATGTGTTACATCGCGTGCCTACTTTTAAGTGCGTTTTTAAAGGGTTACTCGGTACCATAGTACTGAAGGGTTCCATTTGTGGGGCCCCTGCCTATTCAATGTGCAGTGCCCCTTGCAGGTCGTTCCAGGTACTAGTCAAGTGGGCCATCGGGAAAGAGCGTAAGGAACTATCCGAAACTATTAAGGTTTTACTCTATCTCCTCTAAATTCACAGCTTTAATGTATTTGTTGTTTTGAACCACCAATGGTGGATTATATTCCTATAAAATTTTTCATTGCGCTACTCTGATTTAAATATGTTTGAATTTCTCGTAAATTATATTTTAATCTGTTAGCCTTAGCACTTAGTACTGGAACGGTAGGGTGAATCGCTCTAGTACTAAGTGTGGCGGTAATATCCCCAGAATTCACGGTTTATTATTTTGCTTCCGCTAATTTTCTTTTAATTAAATGAATTTTTTTAGTAGTGAATTTTGGGGGTGTTACAGGAAGCCACCAGCCAACGACCGACCCTCCTTCCCTGCCCCTGTCCCTATCATTTTCTTTCCTTTTTTTGACCCCAACAAACCCCATAGCTACCCTCCATGCATGCCTCCCCTTTCCTTTTTCTCTCCCCCTCCCCGACCTAACCTACCATGGCAGCACTACGCCGCTGCTACCGCCTGCCGGTGGTTTTACCACACCTGACCCGCATGTCTTCTTCTTCTTCCCTTGTCGTTTTCTTCCTCAATTAGCTTATAAATACCCCCTATGGCAGCCATAGTGGGGTTTCTATTTTCGTAGCCCAGAAACTCCAGCCGCTCGCTGCGGCCATATCAGCTCCTTATTCCGCTACCTTCAATGACTGCCACCACAAAAGCCACAAACCAATACCTTCCCCACACCTCCCTCAACAAAACTGAACCACCGTCATCCCCTATCACACCCTGCACGTGCCGCCCCGGCCGTACAAAGTCGCCAACTCGATCAACCCACTCCGGCCTCTCGCCGCCCCTCGCGCCACCTTCCACCGCCAATCCCGCCACAACCAGCACCTCCTCCACCCTCCAAAACACTCAGGGAACCTTCCCCTACCTTCCCATACCTTCATCTCCCCCTGCCTCCCTCTCCTTCTACTTCCACCACCTTCGGTCGCCGCAAAAATCGTCGTGCGTTGCCACCCCCGGCTACACCACCACCTCCATTCCACCCCTCTCCACCTGCTGCACCTTCCACCACCCCTCCACTTCCTCTCCTTTAGCCTACATATTTATCTTTCCACCTCTCTTCCTCCTCTACTGCCGCCGCCGTCTCCGCCACGCGTCGCCGCCGGTTCTGCCACCAACCTTAGGTGGTGCTCCAACTTCCCCAACCCCTAAACTATTTTCTATAAGTGTTAATAATTTTATTTAATATTAATATTATTATCCTTAATATTACTATTATTATTATTCTTATTATTATTTAGTGTTGTATTATCATGGTTATTAATATTATTATTATGTACCACCCTTATTTCCTAACCTAATTTCAAAAAATACTTATAACTAGGGTAAAATGAACCCCAAAGGGAGTTAAATAAAAATTAAAACAATAATCGCAAGCAACTGAAATAGGGATAGGGTTAGGGTGATCGGGACTGCCCGATATAAATCCTCTAAACAGAGAATAATAAGGTTGCCGGAATCCGACAATAAACGATACAAAATCGTAAGAATTAAGCAGATATCTTTATTTCATAAACTGAAATTTAGTCAAGCAAGTTGTGTCTCTTTACATCAAGATGGAAGTTTTATATAGGGTAGCAACTAGCTAAGAATTAATGGAAGCCGAACGATGGGAAACAGTCGAGAAGGAGGAGTGGGCAGAGTGGATTAATGGTGGGTAATCTTCATTGATGGTAAGCGACGAAGAAGGCGGAGTTAGAGGAAGGGAATAATCAAAGGTGGAAGGCTCGGTCGAGCTGAAGGAGCGGCCTTGAGGCCGCGTTGGACCTGATGGGTCAACTATGAAGAGTGGCTTAAAGGCTGCGTCTGATCAGGGAGTGTGTGTGAGGTTTGGGTTTGGGCTTTTAAGCTGAGACGAGATGGTGGGCTTGGGTGTGGTATGATTAAGGTTGATGTGGCGGAATTGAAGGTAGTTTAATGATGGATTAGGCAAGTCCCAACTTGACTAGCTGCTTAATACCCTTATTACAAGATAATAATAAAAAAATACATAAACAAAACAAAAAATACTAATAATAGAATTTTGCTAATTGGGCGATAATGCCATTATTTTTGCTAATAATCTTAAAACTTGAATATTTCTTCTCAGGAACAGAATCCCGCTTCTTGATAGCACTGTCTTGAATCCTTTTCCCCGCTTGCTTGGCTAAATTATTAATTTTCTTGATTATCCTGCAAAAATAACGATACAAAAATAATTAATTATTTTTAAAGGATAATTGACGCTTTTCTTAGTAAGGGTACTAAGAGTATTTGGGCTTTCATCATAAGGTATACTATTTAAAAGGCTACAACTTTAACATTAAAATGGTTATCATCATCATCATCATCATCATCATCATCATCATCATCATCATCATCATCATTATTATTATTATTATTATTATTTCTATTACTACTACTAATACTATTATCATTATTATTATTATTAACAACTTTAGTATTAATATAGTTATCTCTATTATTATTATTATTATTATTATTATTATTATTATTACTACTACTACTACTACTACTACTTAACCCAACTTGATGATTTTCCTAACCAATAACAATAGTATCATTAATAATGGCCTAAAACTTTAGTGTTATTATGATTAGGAATTCTCCTCGTTTACTATTATTATTATTAGTATTACTAACCCACTATTATTCCTACTATTATTACTAATGCTAGCTATGGCCTATTATCATTATCTTTACTATTATGGTAGACATTTTAACCCTTATATTACTATTACTGTTTTTATTATCATTATTATTAGTATTGATCTTAATTATTATTATTATTATTATTATTATTATTATTATTATTATTATTATTATTATTAATGCCATTATTATTATCATTATAACTACTTAACCCAACTTTATTTTTATTATTATTGTTATTATTACTATTATTATTACCATTATCATTATCATTATTTCCTTACTAATATTGTTAATACTAACTTTGTCCATTGTCACTTTTATTTATTAATATAAATATTTGGACCCTTATATTATTATTATCATTTTGGTTACTAGTATCATTGTTATTGTTATTATTATTATACTTAACATTATTATTATTATTATTATTATTATTATTATTATTATTATTATTATTATTGTTATTGTTGTTGTTGTTGTTGTTGTTGTTGTTATTATTATTATTATTATTATTATTATTATTATTATTATTATTATTAATTAATACTACTACTACTAATTTTATTATTATTAATGTTATTTAAACCGAAGTTGGTGTATTATCATTTTGTCGTTAAAGAAGAAGAATACTTAAGCCTTAGCATTTAACTATTTAAGATTAGAATATCGTTAATAGTATTCCTAATGCCTTTATCACTAACATTATTATTATGGTATCATTATTAGTTATTACTATTATTATTGTTATTATTTTGTTACTATTATTGTGACAAAAGCATTTGAACCCTTATATTATTATTATTCAAATATAACTTTTATCATTATTATTTTTGGGAATATTAGTACTTTATTGGTATTGTAATTATTATATGATTATTTTAACCCTAATACTACTATTAGCTTTAGCCTCAAAAATGACAGGGATTTTATTTCTAGAAGCATTACTATTACTATTACTATTATTACTGTTTTACTATAATTAGTATCAGTACTATTATTAGAAGAATAAAGCTATTAGGTTTAATAATATAAGTAGTAATATCTAGTAGGCTAACTTGAAGATAAAAACCCTAGTTTTCATGTATAATACTCCCTTTAATAATAATAACCCTAATCTTAGACTAAAATAAGGATTACTAGTACTTTTGGTAGGAGGGAAACTAATCCTTAGTATTTTCCCTCTTATAAGTGAATCGAGCCAAAACCTTAAGGAGTCGTAGGAGCGTGCTCTAAGCCCGGTGTCGCTTTAGGTAAGGATGTAGCTAAGGCCCATGTATGTTATGTGACTTGTATGCCTTGGATGCTTTATATATCATGTTATGTCATGTATTGTTAGATTGTTCTTAACTTGTCTTATGCATAGCGCAGCTTGGAGTTGAGGTATGTTGTATGTGTTTCCTTATGACATGAGTATAATATGCATATATGGTGACTATGATGTGATGTGATATAACCCTTTAGGACATGCATACTAGGGTGATTGTTATTATGATATAGGAATGAAAGGATAAAAAGAAAGAAAATGAGAAGTGAATTTACTAAGGGGGATATAAGGTCGACCAAAATACTTCATGATCCATGAGAGGAAATTAAAGAGGAAGAACGACCAAAATAAATGAGAGATGGAAACTATGTATGGGAATCCTAAAATTTGCATGGGGACTTTGGGTGTTTGTATGGGATGGATAAATCTTGCATGGGGATGATCTTTACGTGAGAAAAGTTGTATTAAGGTCTAAATAAGCTAAGGGGAGAATTGTGGAGTGATTGGGGACTTGGGATGAAAAATAGTACATAGGTTAGTGTAAGGATGTATAGGGAACCGGTTTGGGTTTTGGGAGGAAGCAGTAATCTGGAAAGTGTGAAAGTAAAAATGATTGAGGGAGAGTGGAGTACGGGTCAAGTGTGGGAATTTATTGTATAAGGGGTGATTATGGGCGCCATGGGAGAGAAGAAATATCGGATGAAAAAGAGAGAGGTTACTTGTGGGAGACGAAAGGTACTAGGGTTTGAGGTAGCCAACTAGGGTTTTCCAATCACATACAAAGTCGAGTGGTAAGTGATGTGTTTTGGGATGTGATCTAATTGAGACAAGCACTACAAAATAAATGATTTGTGCCAATAGGGTCTTATCTATTGGTAAAAGCTATTTTTCTATTGGCAAAATATTTTACCAACATAATTTTTTTTGTGACAAAACTATGGGAAAAACTCTGTACTTAAAAGTTTTACCTACAGATATATATCATCTATTTGTAATAATTGATAATGCCCACAAATATTTATCTGTTAGTAAAACTTATGTCCACACTTATATCTGTAAGTAAAAGTATTAACCACAAAATAATATCTGTGACTAAAAGTATTACCTACACAACAACATGTGTAACTAAAACTATTATCCACAAAATAATATATGTGACTAGAAGTATTAGGCACAAAATTATATCTATGATAAAAAGAATTAACCACACAATCATATCTGTGAGTAAAAGTATTAAACACAATATTATATCTGTTACTAAAACCTATTACCAACATATATATTATTGGTTATACATATTTTAACCCTGTATATATATATATATATATATATATATATATTGGTAAAACCTATACCAAAACGTACAAAATTTATGAATATTACGTGTTACCACAATATCCAATATCCACCTATAGTAACAATTTATGCTTATATATATATAATTAACTACACCATATATAATTATCATTGTATAGTACAAAATAATTAGTTATTTACCCAAAGAAATAACAATCCTTTAAGTAAAATACTATATAAACGAATTGTAGCATAAGCTATTATAAAAAAACATCTTCATATGCTGATATACAAAATCATCGGCTATTATACAAAAACATCTTCATATGCTGATATACAAAATCATCGAGCATCTTCGTAAACTTACAAGCAAAATCACCGAGCATCTTCATTAGCTTACTTATATACAAAAGCACCGAGCATCTTCATAATTTGATATACAAAAACATCGATCATATTCGTAAGCTAACAAACAAAAGCATTAACCGTCTTCATAAGCCGACTCACAAAAGCGTTTTTTATAAACGCATCAAACATCATCTTCTTCATTCTCCTCTTCAGTGTCATCCTTTTCATTCTTGTCATCCTCCATTTGATAATAATCATCAACATATTTTCCCTAAAAATATATATACAATTAACTTAATCATATTAATATCAATTCATATCAAAAAGCTATACAATGAGAGTTTGTACTCTTTAGGGAACCAATAATTTTTTTTTTCAAATTTTTATTGACATTAACGATAAAAAAAATTGGCCATTAAACACAAAAAATTTTGGTCATTAAAACGTTAATTATTTATAGTAAACACAACATAACTCACTCACTCTAATTATTTCACTACAATTGCTTTTTTGTTTTCATTTTATTCATTATTTTCCATGTAATAAAATTTCTATTATAACTTATGATATAAAAAAAATGTGTGCAATTTGCATTATGAGCATATAATATACGAATTAACTAAGATAAAATTTGATGTGGCAAGATAACCATCCCATGAAAAATCCTAATTAGCATGGATAAATTTCAATGTTATGGCTAAAGGGGATAAAAAAATGAAGAGAGAAATAGAATCAATTGGATAAATAAATGAAAAAAAAATAATTTTAAGCATAGGAAACTCAAAAATAATTGAGTATATACATATCCAAAAAAAATTTTGTTTGGGTTTTTGCATAAGATTGGCACGGAAACTATCTTCTAAGTTTGGATTGCATAATTTATTTAATATTTAACTATTTGTAATAATTTACTAGGATTCCTCAACCAATAAATATTTTGAGAAACTATGATGAGACATAAGCTTATAAATTTTCAATAAGTCAGCTAAGGTAGGTTAACAAGATTAAGAACGCCGATTGGATAAGGACATTAATCGGAAAAAGAGCATTGATTAGACAACTAATATAGGTAGTAGTTTTATAATTTTTTTTTATTTTTCTCTAGAACTGTGTCTCAATTGACTTTTAGTAAAGAACTTCAATCAACAAATTCGGATAATACTCAAACTCCAATTAGACAAGTGTACAACCACTATATAACAAAAACAAATATAAAAGAGTACCATTATGCACATATAAAATTTGATCATAAAAGAATAATCGTTTATAAAAAAAATTATTATGTTGCCTATTATGAACCAGTAAAAAAAAGATAATATAGCTACATTAACACAAAATCTTAGAGATAACTATTGTTTTAGATTCAAATATCATGAATATAAAAGCAAACAAAATCTTTTATTCAAATAATTATTCTAGTAATAAATATTTCATGGATTCACTAACATTTAACAACCATTATGTATAACCATGTTCACTAAAAAACAACAAGTAATAATTTCTAACATATCCGGACATAACCGGGTCAATAATCACAAATTTCAGAAATAATGGTGCATGAAACTTGTGGCATGGAAAAGGTTCACATTCACCACTATGGCCAGAAAAAGAAGAATTTTTCCGGGGAAATGAGATAGAGAATTGTTATGCAGCCTTATTGAGTAAATAATGTGATGTAATAAATTGAGCTATATTGACAAGTTTAGATATGTATTTTCAAATTATTTATTTGTTTGAAAACTCCTGATAGTAAGTTGTAGTAAAAGATAATAAAATTTTCAACTTTTGCAAAAACTAAGATTACACAACAGCCAAAATGAAAAATTAAGTTGGTTTAATAAACAGTGCATAAGAAAAATATGATACTTACCTTAAATATTTAACACTATATATTGAAATCCCGATTAAAGAAAAAATAATGTGTGTTGCCACATTATGCCCTGATGCCAAATCCAGAAGGAAGCCTACCATACTAAAACATGTAATGTTATAAAAAGACATGGCTAGTGGAGCTCACAACAAGAACATGAGATAATGTTTCAATCCTTATAGCGCATATCATAGCAATCAGCATTATCATGTTAACTAGCCATAGTTGTTACATAAACAACATATCTAAAAGTAAATAAAATGTTAAAACAAACCTGAAAAGATAACATACCTAGACGGTCCACATCTCCACCATAAGCATGTCTGCGCACAACTTCCTCAAAAGCATTAGCATGGTCGGTAGGGACTGCATACCAGGTCTCTGGGGAGCCCATATGAAGAAAATTTAAGCTGTGAAGCTCGTGGTCTTCAACATGCCATGCAAACTAGCTAAACAACATACCAATATAAATCATGGGGGATGTAACACCAGGAATATCATCCAGCATGAAACGAGTAAGAGAGCCAGCCGAGAGCGCAATTACTTGGAGATTCCATGGGCTATTAGAAAGCTTCCACCCTGCTGTACCTTCCATGTCATGGTCAGAATATGAGGCGCTACGCTTAGAGGATTGCAAAGTCCAATCCAGCATGGATTTTGATAAATTAGCAGAACCTAAATCAATAACAGAAGATGAATTCTAAGGATGTTGGGAAGATTTATATGTCTCTTCACAACAAGCATCATTCATACCACATACTTCCTAGACGGCTTCGGCAATGGTGGAATAACTTTGCATATACCATAAGCACTAGTTTCCTTCTCAATTTTTGAAATATAAGCAATTGGGTCAGCAAACTCGGTATCAGTTGGGTAAAACTTAGGCGCCAACGGCAACCCTTCTAACCATTTAGGTATTTCAACACTTCCTATTAGGAGTCAAGGTTCGATAACTTCAACTAACCATATCGATCAAAAGAAAATATGATAGGTTGACTCATGCAAAAAGTCAACTCTCACTAGCAATCGCAATATATTAAGCCGTAACATCCACTTTTTTTTCTAGCCCTAATCTAAAGATTATGCATCTAAATCAATGTACAACAAGATCAATTAAAGAAATAATAATCAAATTTCAGAAATGAAGGTGCATTCAAGAAGAACAAATACTTAATTAGCATATACAATTCAATCATACAATAAATATATACTTAATTAAATAACTAATTTAGCTTAATTAAAGCCCATTCTTTCATAATTAATCAAAACAAAAAGTTAGGGTTTCGGGAAATTATACCAAATGAAATCAGCCAAATCAATGCAGGTAAAGGGCGATGGAGCTTCGTCGGTGGGAGAGGAGCAATCGCCGGTGGTAGACCGATGGTGGAGGTGTCCGGCCGGTGGCTCGCTGCTGCTGCTATTCCGCTGCTACTGCTCCGTTGATGCTGTCGTCCAACCGTATACGACGACAACCGGGAGCTATGGCGGCACAGTTGAGCGGTGGCGAGGTAGTGTGCGACGATCAACGGGCACTCGATCCTTACCTACAGGCTGCGCAACACAGGAACCAAATACACAGGGGGGGTCGAGATTCCGCTTGAAGCGTAAAGGGAATAAGGGGCGGGGGCTGTGTTAGTCGGTATTGACCGACATTTTTTCTTTCTTTTTTTTTCTTTTTCAAATGTTTAAAAGAGTTTATATCAAAAATATAATTTTAAATAGATTAAATCTAACCAAAAAATTTTATAAATAGTTTTTTAAAAATAAATAAAATACTTATCTGATAAAAGCTTTTATTTAAAATAAACCGGAATACTTATAAAAATAGAAATACAATTTAAATTAAATAACCTAATTAAAATAAAATTAAATATTAAAACTCATAAATCAATACAAATATTTATAAAAATTAGGTTTTTAATAAGCGGGGTATTACCTTACACATACGATGCCCCCGGACCCCCAACTAGCAAACCAGTCCGCAAAACTCCTATCCTAGGTTATTCCGAACGCAAATTAACTAATTATTATTTTTATTATGATATTTATTAAAATAATGCTTACAATAATAATAGCTATTTAATTATTAAATTTAAGGAAATTGAATTTGAAAAATAAGAAATTTTACAATAATTATATAAATAACTATAATAATATTAAGCTTAAAAGGATATCTATAAACAAGGAATACAATGCCTCCTAGACCCCCATTGCGCCGATCAAGTAGTGACACCCCGTCTTATAGGTCAGTCGAAGCACGACTTGATTGATTATTACTTTGATTATAATTTTTATTATTTTAAGAATAATTTTTTATTATTTTAATTATCATAGTGAATTATAATATTAATTAATAACAATGACTATAATGTTAATTATAAATTTGGTTATATATTATATTATTAGTATTTCATATAAAATTGGCAATTATGATAATAAGAGAAGTATTTCAAGTATAAGAGGAATGAATGTGTTGTGCCAAGGGATATAACAATAGTTGAAACATTTATCCTCCTTATATACTAATACCAACAGATATATGAGTGGGTATTAGTTTTGTTGGTATAATACTACTAATACCCACAGATATAAACGTAGGCAAAAGATATGTTGGCATAACATACTATTACCAACAGATAAAAAATTTATGTAGGGAAAACTTTCTTTATTGTCCACAAAAATATATCTATTGGTATTAGTAATTTTTGCCAACAGAAAAAAAATATGTGACTAAATTACTGTTGGCACAAGTCATATATTTTGTAGCGAAGGTACAGGGCGAGGAATGAAGTAAAGGTAGTGTAAGTAAGAGAAATTTGGGCCACATAGGTCCAATTAGGGTTTTCAAGGGAAAACCCTACAGGGTGATAATAGATGAAGTTGATGTCATAAGGTGTTGGGCCTAACACACACCCGTAGGAGTTGGGTTTTTCATTAAGTGAAAGTGTACAAGAAAATGGATGTTGGGGTGTGATAAGGGGGCAGGAGTCTCAAGATATGGGACAGGCCCCCTTGGGAGAATAGAAGTGGAGAGTAGTTGACATGCATGTCAAGGGTAAAAAGTTTTATCCAATAAGATACGAATAAGATACTAATCACTTAAAGAGTAAGATTATTGAGCCGGGCCCAGATCGATCAACTGGAATATTAGTGAACAGGTGTCAGGGTGCCCTAAAGTCCGATTCACCGGCATATAATAGTGGTCAGGTGCATTATGCCCTATAAGTGACCAATCCACCCGCTATAATAGTGGGGGATCCCGAGCTCAACAAACCAAACATTAATTTTCCATTGAATCATGGGAAAGACACCTTGTAATTATATTAAAACACCATGTGAGTCGGGGCCAGACCGATCCACCGGCACAACAGTGGCCAGGAGTATTCTGCCCTGGAGACCAATCCACCGGCATAAAATAGTGGTTAGGTGCATTTTTCCCTATAAGTGACCGATCCATCGGCCATAATAGTGGGGTTCCCTCACTCGCATGGATTGATAAAGATTATAATGTGAATCGATATAATTACCAGAGATCCAAAAGAATAAGTCTATCTAGACTGTAGCCGGCCTTTATCATCTGTTTTACTACATGTTGCTCATATGATTATGCCATGTATACTGTGTTGTGTGTTTTGTTTTTTGGCCTTAGCGCATATGTTAACTTACTCAATACGTAGCATACTGATCACCCGTTTCATGGGTGCTACTCATTCCCACGAGCAGAAAACCCATCTAAACTTGTGCAGGTAGGGAATGATGTCTTCGACGCCTACGACACTTACGAGGCATCAGGTGGGGCTGAGCATTGAGCTTAGACCTGACTTGGTATTCGAGAGCGATTCAGATGGTCTTTGTTTTATTTTTGGATCATGTATTATTATATTTTAGTTATGTTATATCGTACGGTGCTTCATGTTTTGGAAAAACTCCAGTCACTTACTCTTTGGATTGTAATCCTAAACCGCACTCTGATATTGAATGACTTGTGTTTTACCAATGACTAGTGTTTTATTAATGAATCGTATTTGGTTTTAACCTTGTTTAGCCTTAGCACATAGTACTGGAACGGTAGGAGTGAATCGATCAAGTACTAAGTGTGGCGGTAATGCCCCCAAGTTTACGGTTTTATCATTTTGCTTCCGCTAAACCCTTTTAATTAAACAAAAATTTTTAGTAGTAAATTTGGGGGTGTTACAAGTTATGTGGGTATTCTTGGTTAAGACTAGTCTTATCACCCTGCCATGTTAGCATGATATACTATCTTAATTGAGTTATGAAGAGTGACTTGTATATATAGTTAAGTATTATCATGATGATATTTGTTGGAGGTTGGAACTCGATAATATAGACTCTCATAGGATTGTTGTGAAATGATTGCATGTTTTAGCTATATCAATGGAATTTGGAACATTCATGATATTTTTGGAAAATAAATATGGCATGGTAATTTTTCCTATTTTATAATTAATTTCATGCAAAATATGATCAAGTGTAGGTTGAGTAAGGCACAAGCTACTTAGAAAGAAGCTTTAAGGCCAATGAGAAAGATAGGGGTATTTTGATTAGCTTGGGATAAATATGAAATATTGGTATTTCTATAGTAATATTAGATTAAATATGTTAAGTACGTTGCATGAAATAAGTGGGGTAAATTATAGGCACTATAAACCAAATACAATGAGAAAATAGCTTAACTTAGAAATAGTAATCCTAGAGTCATGCTCATTACCATATGTGCAAAACATAGACTAAGCTCTTGATTTTTGAATATTTTATTACTAATGAGATTTTATGAGGGTGTAGTAAATTTAGGGGTTATGTGAGTCTCATGGAAGGGCATACACTTGTCTTGTGAAACTAAGGTTTTGCAAGGCTGTTATGGTCTTTTCCCATAGGGAATGTTCTAAATATCTTTTGGATGTACATTATGAGTGTCTTACATATTTGTGTTAGGTTTGCAAGGAATTATCAAGATAAAAAACACTCTAATAAGATATTAGCATTTAATGTAAAACATTTAACACTTAAAAAATGATAAAATAAAGAATGAGAGGAATATATAAACATAGATAAGGGTTTGGAAGTTAACTCTAAGTACAATATTCAAAATATATAAAAAGAATACACAAAAATAATATGTCCAAAAGGTATATAGATCAAAGCTAAGATCTTTATAACATGAATCTATGTCCCAAGTCTTAAGGATAACAAGGTGACTCCTCCCCAAGAAAGATATTATAAGCAACAAAGTTATCCAAGATTTCCTCAATGACCTGCACAAAATCATATGGGCCATTTGTTCATGCGAATAAGAAGCAATTATAAAAATACTGATTAGCACGCTACATAATAATTAAGATAACAATACAAGTATAGTAGGGCTATATAAAGTACATGAGGTCAAAATGAAGAATAAGCATGCATACTAATTAAACATGATATGATGTAAGATAAGTTTTGATTTCATAAACCCATTATTAGGGTATGATCATATCCCACATTATTATTTATACTGAGTTCAGGGACCGAACTAATATTAATTTGATGGAATAAACTGAAACACCTCTCAAGGGAGAAATCTCTTAAACCACTATTATCGTCTAATGGAATGGACACCATCTCCTCCATTTTGCATCATGCAAACTTTTTCTTTAAGTGAATAATGTATTATCTATTATGTTTGTTTGATATAATCATAATCCATATGCTTATTTATGTCGAGTTTAGGGACTTAACTATTCTTAAACTGATGGAATAATTTAAAGCACCTCTCAATCGAAAATCTTCTTAAAGCATTATTATTTTTTGGTGAAAAGGACACAACCTGTCGATTCTAACTTACATAATCTTTCATTTTAAGTGATTAATATATTATTCATTATTATTCATCTTAAAATCATCATATAGACATATATGTATATATGCAAGACACATAATTCAATTTAACATAATTATTCAAAATACATAAAACATAACCATATGAATATCCAGATATCCCCCGAGGAGAAAGGTCATACCTCCCTTGAAGAACCATAATTTCACAACTTAAATATAATTTCTTCTCTAATAGTCATGTCACCACAAATTTAGTACAAATCCAAAATAAAAATATAATTGAAACTACACCCAAAAATTAAGCTTTAACTCCAATGCCTTATATATGCAATAATAACCCAACTTCTAGAGTTATTATTTACAAATCCCTACAAAGCCCTATTTTCACAAATTAGACATAATGTTTCCCATGAAAGTCATATCATCACCAAATCTAGTAAAAATTCCTAAAATGCCAAAACTAACAAAATATCTAAAAATTTACGTATAACTTCAATGTTTTATACATGTAATAATATCCCCACATCTAGGGCTACTAATCTCAATCTCAACTATTTTCTCATTTTATTGGACTTGAGTCATTTATAATTTCTTAGAATATCCTACATAATATATTTATCATATTTTAGACATAATGATTTGATATTCAACCCTTATTTACCATATTACCCCTAATATAGCCAAAACTCCCATTTTAAAAAAAGATGATATGATTCCAAATATGAATGATTTCCAACTTTCAATATATATCCTCATAACCATATTCATTAAAAACTTTCCATACCTAATCAAAACTCATTGAAATACCACAGGCTATGCTAGCATACTTAGGGTATCAAAATGAGATTCAAACCAACAATAACATAAAAGGTCATACTCTTTACATATTCTCACTTTCCATAGATTCAATTCCATATCATCATAACTCATCATTATCAACATAAAATTATCATCAAAATAATGCAAACCATGTTGTTTCAAAATAAAAATACATATATCAATAAAAACTCAAACTATAACACGTATCCATACTAAAAGAATATTTGGTCTCTAAGCATGTATAACATAAGACCCTTCTTCCAATACCACTAGAAAAGTTCCTAAAAAATAAAGAATGAAACACAGTTAGAACTTAGAAAAAATGACCAAAGAAAAGCTAAGGTAAAGGAGGGGGTAAAAAGGAAAAACCAAAATAATGAAGCTGCAAATGGAATGAGTTAGTGGTAAAAGTGGTGGACAATGGTTGTTTCGTGTAAGAAGGTTGCAAAGGCATAGTAGTGCTAGGATAGGCAAAGGTCTATGTGAAAGAGGGTGGGCATAGGATATACAGTGTTTTACGTAATGGTGTGTATAAGTCATGCAGAGAAGAGAACACATGGGTTGTGCCAAGAAAAATTTACGTAATTATGATAATGAATTTTCCAAAAATGAGGCACAATCATGAGAGGGAGGGTGCATGGGTGTTGTAATTTCCCATTTTTAAAAACCTAGAATTTAATAAATAGCTTTTATTTGGGATAAATTAGCTTGGAGACATGTGTCAACCCATAAAGCCTCCTCACATGATCATCAACTTCGCTTCTGCCCCCTTCTGGAGCTTGGAGCTTGCACTGGACCACATCAAAGAAAGCTTAATACCCAAGCATCCAGTCCAGCATGACCGGTGCATTGGGATTATTTGTAGGTAGTTAGCTTGCTATTTTGGAAGGTGAAAGCCACACTTCACCACCAGCAGCAGCTATGATATCAAAGAGTTTGAGCTCCAAGACTGATTTAAGCACGTTTGGGAATGCTAGTGTCCTTTCCAAATTTATGGTTGTTAATGCATGTTCGTCTTGGAAGACTGCTATTGATTCAGGATTCAAAAGGTCGTCCATATTTTTTCTCTTTTTGTTCTGTTTTGGCAGGCCTCACTCGCTCTCAGGTTGTTTCTTGTTGTTGTTGTTGTTGTCATGGTTGTGGTTGTGTTTAGCATATTTATTGATGTGTGACTAACCAGGGAGTACAGTTAATGCTCTATATTATGCCACTTCTCTTATGTGTCAATTATGGTGGGATGATTTGTCCTCATGTCATTGAAATGCATTTTAGCGATGCCTATAGGCTTTACTTGATTCCTTTCCATTTTTAATGAGGTTGGAAGCTTTGAAGGTGCCCTATATAGTTATCTACTAGCATGAATCATTAACATGTACTATAGATTTTATGTGGGTGTATTATCACACATAGTATATTGTGTTTACTCTTTAACTTTAATACCATTAAATTTACTTCTTAAAAATTTTATATTAGTGAAAACAAATATACAAAACATTAGGTGTTACACTAAGACTAATGCAAAGAAAGGTATGACCAATACCTAACATATGATAGTTGTAATACCTAAACAACTCAAACATGAAGATTAGGCATGATCACCACCTAATTAAAGGTCGAGACAAATCTGATAGAAACTTTGAGAGAGATATAGAGATAGAGAAATAGACTTAAATATAGAGCAGAAAGATTTTACAACATTTGATTTTCTAAAAGGAATAACAAGGATAACAATGAAATACAACAAGAATGGGACTACATAGTAGTCCTAAATAGACACTATAACCTAGCCTAAGATGTTACTACTATCAATAGAACCTGTAAGGTAGATATTACCCATTGAATAGGTGGGGGACCATAAAACAAAACCCACTTGTATAATAGTAGTGAGTAAACCAACTACACAAAACTTATAAATGTCATATGAACGATGTAGGCAATATCCTAATGAAATTGTGGAATGAATAAAACAAAATATACATGCGTTAATGGAATAAGATTAACATGTCATAACTTAAATATCTTCAAGACCAAATACTCACCATACCATTCCACTTAATCAATTTACAATCATTATAGAATCCTATGATAACTATATCTAAAACAAGCACAACGTGATTCACAACCATTAAGGTAGTGCACTAAGGAAAGTACCAACCAAACACAACAACTAATTATAATTAAATCAAATGTATAATAAGATGAATAAGAGACATATAAAATACACTAGTAATAAGGGTGCATAACACAACATAGTTCCCTCCATCTAAACCACCAAACCACTCCAAATATAAAAAAAAATAAGGGTAGTGCACTAAGATGACTAGAACCCATAATCCAAATACCATGGGCAAGACATGAAGGAAACTACCAAACCAATAGTCTAAATCATAATAAAGGCCATCACACAAGTTACTTTTCCTTTTTATTTACCCTACTCAAGCGGATACAAAAAAAAACACTAGGGATGCATAAACTACAATAGCCATACCGATACATTACAAGTAATATAGTAACCTCCTAACTGTACAACCTGAAGGCATATAAAGTACACTAGTTATACTAACACACTAAAGTAATACAATATCCTTAATTCTAGATTTCTTAATTTGTAAGTATTGATACCCACTATAGTGCTTTTTGGTTTCTTATAGAGCAAGCTTAGGCCTTACAAAGGCACTAAGGTACACTAGTGAAACCCAACTTAATTTAGAATTCATACCATGTCTATATGCTAGCTAATCCTAGAAAATAATTCATTCTAAATATTGAGGTCTTCTACTTTAATTATTAGTATATTATTTAGTGATTATAAAAAAATATATCATATAATATATATACGATAACTAATCTATACTTAAATATTTCCTTTATTTTCAATTATTCAAGTCGACCCTGTGATAAACCTAAGAATCGACATCCTAGTCCAATTATTCTCATTTAGGAGCATTAGGCCATAAATGTAAAAAATGCCTTTATAGGTTATTTACTTATTCAATTATCACTTCAATACCAAATATTATTGGTATTGAATAAAATTTGTGGCATATCAAAATAACATTAAAATGAACACTTTAACATAAAATTATAGTTCTAGTAATTTTTTAGAAGTGGTAAAATTACCATTTTAGCCTTAAAACATATTTGTTGCCATTTAGCACAAAAAACTCTAGTATTACATAGCTAGTATACCATGTTTCACATGGTTCTCACACTCAACATAATACGACACATCCTAGGTATACATGCTAAAAAAAATTATAAAATGTATAAGAAATATCAAAGTACCCTAAGATCATACAAAACATAAATTATTCAAAATTATACATGCACATGCTCAAATCTCAGTATATCATATATAAAACTATAAGTAAAACAAATGAGAATCTAACGATAAGGTCAAAAATAACAAATGAAGCCTACACAAGGATAGACTTTTCCTTAGCCGAACCACCCTTACAACAAATGCATAAATATTTTACCACTTTCAACCCTATTTTAGGAGGTTATTATACATATATTAAAATACAGAAATCTAGCGTGCTCTTATAAAAAGTGACATGAACACACACTTAAAGAAAATAAAAGCAAGACATAGTACATGCATTTTTTTTATGGGATTATAAGGAAGCATAAATTACACTTAAACATAACATAGAAAATCCTAAGCATGTTATCACTTGATTTTTATACATTTAGTAAGAGTATATAGGTTACCTCTTTCAAAGCACAAATATCAAAATAAAAATAAGGAGCCGCCAAAAGAGCCTTCAGTAATATAAAATCAAAAAAAATTATAACATCGCATAAATAAATA
Source organism: Tamarix austromongolica (assembly GCA_039764185.1). Taxonomy (NCBI): domain Eukaryota; kingdom Viridiplantae; phylum Streptophyta; class Magnoliopsida; order Caryophyllales; family Tamaricaceae; genus Tamarix; species Tamarix austromongolica. The sequence goes on along the minus strand of CM077812.1, from coordinate 11,646,236 downwards.
ACAAAAATTATAATTTCCAATGATAAAATATGGTTACCCTTACAAAAAGAAGGCAAGAGAATAAGGGGAACAACAATGATTATCTTAATAAAACTCTTAAAAACTAACCTCTTTTACTTAAAAATAAAAGGAGGTTATATTTGATGGTTAAAGAAGAAAATGATGGACAACAAAGAAGGAATAAAAGGATGATGGGATTAAAAAACCTTGCAAAAAAATAAAAGAGGGGATAAGGATAAATGATAATAGACATAAGAAAAAAAGAAGAGAGAGGGGAGTAAAAATAACCTAATAAATGGGTTTTAATAGCTCATGAAAAATTAGCAACAAAATAGGCATAAAGATGGAGGGAGAGAATCTTGAGAGTTTGCAGCCAAGAGAAGATAAGAGGTAGTTTAATCAACACTTGAATGAAAAGGTGATGGGAGATTGTACAGCCTAAAATATAGAACAATTTAATCCAAGGTGAGGGGAGATTAGAGAAAGGTCCACAAGGTCAGAAGGAATGGTTGTGACATCAAAAATAAAATAAAAAATAGCATAAATAAATAATTTTAGATGATGCTAAAAAAACCTTAGGTGCACTGTCAGTTATCTACCTAAAAACCTTGTAATACCTATCTTACCCTGGATGCCTGATTATATTTCTAACATTTTAAACTTAACTAACCTAATTCATTTACACCCTAACCTAGACGCATATAATCAACACATCCAACATATATTATTAACCTATTATTTTTGTGATCAAATTCAAATACTATATCAACTTTCACTTATGTTCTTAGTTAGGGTGTGCAGGAAGTGGGGTAGTGTAATACCCTCACTATACTAATTCCACAGTTTCTCAATTATTGTGGAGGCCTTTTTTTCTCTACTATATGCGGTTAAGATTGCTTCCCTTATCAACTTGTTAAGCATTTTGGTTTGAGTCCTCAAGATCCAAAATTCCATTTTGTTTTGTTCTTGCAAGGCTCTACTAGATAATATTGGTCTTGTATTTATTTTTGTATAGTTTTGTAAATCTTGTACTGGACTATGGTTAGATGACAACCGTACCTGAATCTTAAGATGTAAGTTTACTTTTTAGCATTGTACCCAACATAAGTTAGGTAATGGTTGTACCTCTCCTATATTGGATGTGGCAATAACACTATGCATTTTCTATGTAGCTTCCGCAAAGTGTTTATAAAATAGAATGTTTCTATTCATAAATGTGGGGGTGTTACGGCCACACTTTGTAGATGACCTATTGCAAATATATAATAATGATGGGGATCCCTGTGATGATGCACAATACATGGAGTGATAACCTTGGGTTGGGACTTAGAGTGAAAGCCATATGATGTTGTATAGTTTGGGATCTCTTGTTGTAAAGGACATATCTTGAATACTTACGTTCCTTGTTACATCTTTTATTTTTGTCCCACCTTTATTTTGGGAGGAGTTGTCCTTTAAGTATGTTGTATTTTGGTAGCAGTTGTCCTTTGAACATATTTTCCTTTGTTTCTATTGTTGTTTATGCTTGTCGTATGGTTTAATAAAGTTTTAGATTTATCCTTTGTATGAGAATGATATGGAAAACACTAACTATACTAAAATCAGCTGTAATACCTACATTTTTGTAATTTTCCTCTCCTAGACGATGTTTAAAAAAGAAATTTTTGTTGTTGTCAAAATTAAAATGTTACACGATTAGTGTCAAACATTCAATCATAGTCTCATTGAATGCTTCTAGATCTAGTAGCTAACTAACATGATTTATATCTTATTCATGGAGTCCCGGAAAACAAATTTTAACACATTAAATTCATAAAGCTTATGAGTATATATTTTTCATCTAATTAATAAACAAGGAGAACAAGTTATCATCTATGTAACAAGCAAACACATTGAATTATGCCTAACACATTTGAATTTTAGCATAAACACACCAAGATTCACCCAATCACATAAATTCACTATTTTTTTTGTATATTATTGTGAATATTATTTCATTGGATGGCTTATGAAAAATATCAGTCCATTGATGAAGTGTGACCACAGGTAGAACAAAAATGCCGGTCCATTGATGAAGTGTGACACACGTACGACAAAAATATCTGTCCATTGCTGAAGCCATTTGCCATTTTTCGACGTGTTTAGACAGTGTTGAATATGACTTCCGGAGAAAAATATTACACTAGTACTGTTATCACATTTCATAGTAAGCGTGTTAAAACTAAGTCTACGGTCACAAAGCTCTGGTTTAGACAGAACGTGCACAGACAGGACAAGCTCTGGAACTTTTTTGGTACGAAGTCCATCGAACCTTGACACCTTCATGCTCATCTGAAACCTCTTCATTATCCGCAATCCCAAGCACCAAAGACTTGCCGCCTTTAAGTGAATTCGCTTTCAACCTTCTGGCCTTGGTGGAGGATCTTTCACTCAAGTAAACTTGGATATGAGTGTAAACCTCGCTGCGTTTGAACCGATCTCCGGTGTACTCGTCGAAAGCGATGTCAAGGTAAGGAGATAAAAAGTTGAAAAACTTCCTGCTGAACCTGGACAGGCACTGGTCGATTGTTTGGCGCAATTGATAGGGTATGTATTGCTGGTACAGTGCCCAAGCAAATACGATGGTTGCGATAACTGATCCGAATTGCGCGAGTTTGTCGCCCATGATCACGTTCCCTAGGAGTAGTCGCTGTATATCCATATCGCTCGATGAGCTAGCTCGGTGCTTTTTGAACGATCCAAGAAGCGAGCAATAATCATATGCATTTATACTCCCATGTATCTGTGGAAATTCCACAGAAGCGTCCCGGATACGCTTAAAAAACGACTAAGCAGTCCCACGCGAATGCTGACGACGGTCCCATCAAAAACTCTCCTCATTTGGCCTCGTCGATTGAAAATTCAACGCATTTCATTTGGTACCTAAAAATCGTGGTCTTTATAATTTTCCAATATTTTTGACTTCAGTTCATAATTTTCCAAAGCTTCCAATTCTTTTTCTTCTAATAGACATATACGAGCAGGATAGTGCCGCGTTCCCACCCTAGTCGCTATCTTTCCTCGTCCTCCTATCCCACCGACCGCAAAACTCATGTCCCAATCGCAATTTTATATATATATATATATATAATTAAAATTTATCCTTAAAACATGTAGTGAATATTTTTTTAACACTAAGGATGTACATGTTAAAGTAAATTTTAAATTCACAAGAATCGACGGAATAACCATAAGGGTAATTATTTTGTGGCCAGGCCTAAATTTCTTCTGCATTGTCATCATTTGTTGTTATCCTATTAATTACTAAAAAACAATAACAAATAAATAAATAAATTATTAAATACATATTAGTAGTAAAATTCTCTCTTTAATTTCATTACTATGTGTTCTCATGGATAGGCTTTTGGAAAGGGAAAAGGTTATCTCTAAATCAAAATTAACAACATATGTGTGTACAAAAAGATGACAAGTATCAAATACTTTAATTTTTTAATTCTTTTTTTACTTTTACATATTTTTTTAAAAAATTAATTTCAATGCGTAAGTTACATAATGATAAGTGTGAGGCCTAATGGACAGTTTCAGATTGAAACAAAGCCTTCTAGAATAGTCAATGTGGCTAAATATGAGTATTAGAGGAATCTAATATACTCAAGAACTTTTCCGGTGGAACCTAGAGAGTTTTAAAAGGTATAAAATAATATTCAATATTATGGAATATTGTACAGTAGAGTAGAAGAAATATGATTTTTCTTATACATAAGGAAATGTAAGGGAATATAAAGAACATTCTAAACTCAAAAGTCGACCTTGTATTGTCTTTGTCTAATAATACAAATGTTTCCTATTCAACTCTCTCTTATATTCTCTGTTACTCTCAATCTTTTAGTTTGTCCTTATTTAGGTTAGGCTAACTTGACTTACTATAATATCCCAAATTTAACCTAACCCTAATCTTGAGTGATTCGTATATTAATTTTACCCTAATTCGTTAATCCTAACTTTAATTATAACTCTAAGTCTAAACTTATTCCTTTCTTTTCCCTTACCCTCTTTCTCTTCTCCTCATTTCCTTCCTATTTTTATTCTTTATTTCCCTAGATCCCCCCTCGTGTGACTCTTTTCCCTAACAGAATTTGTCTTGATTTGGTTACGCCAACCAAAAAAACCAAACTACTTTTAATTCTACACTCCATCATCATCACTGTCTCCTTTCTTTCAAGGGATTTTCATGACAAATCCCCCATTTCTTATGTTCTAACCCTAGCATGATCTACATTTTCCTCAATTCCTTAACAATCTCACGTTACCATGTTTACAAGCCCCCATCTCCATATACTACCTTCTTTCTCCCACCTTCTATCATTTATTGCTCCACCATCCTAAGAACCGATCTCTTATTCCTCTTCCAGCTCTCTTCTACATCTTATTCTCTGTAACTTCCATCATTTATGTGCAACAAGCTTCACCCAACTCGATACAACTCATGTTGTACCGCCAAGCTTAGCCTTAGCACCTCATGTTGCACCCTTTTGGCAACGTGATAAGCCCATCAATCCTCCCCATTCTGGCCTCATTTTTTCCCATATTCATGTAGCAACACCACTAAAAAATCCAAACCTTTACATAGCTCTATCCCCTAATGTAAACTCCCTTCATATTCTCCTTTATCCTATAATCGATCACCGCATAGCTAGCCCTAAATAGTGTGAGTTTCTCGTGTTTCTCACCCCCACCCATGTGAAAAGCTCATGTAATTCAAACCCGACCAACGCAACTCCTTCATACACCATTTAGCCCTTTTATTGCTTTAGTTCTTGCTCTTTTTTATTCCTATTACCTTACCTTACCTTTTTTGTTTTCCTAAATTCTAACCATAGCTTTTTCCTAATTTTTTAGGTGATTTTCCTATGGTGTTGGAGGAGGTGACTTTGGGTATTTTGCTTGCTTAGAGACCTATGACATTTGTGTAAGGATACATGTCATGATTTAGGAGTTTAATTCTATGTGTAAATTATATGTAATATTATGCTAGTAAAATTATATTTTATATTTCATATTGTTGATGTCAAACAATGATATTGTTGTATTATATTATGAAAATAGAATGCTATGTGAAAGCATGAGTTATGTAATCCCTCAAAATTTTAAAAGCCTATAATTTAATAAATCACTTTTATTTGGGATAACTTAGCTTTTAAACTTATTTAATTTAATTATTTTGAGGATTTTACCTTTTAAATTTATTTAATTTAATTATTTTGTGAATTTTTGAGTATATAAAATTAGATGTGAATATGTAATAAATTAAAATAAATAATTTTTTATTTTATCACACTCATTTTATTTAAATAATGTTTCAAGCCAATATCTTCTAATAGTTACCTTTTAAACCAATATATTAAAATATATTAAGTTAAATTATTAAAAATTGTTTATCTACCAAAAATACTACAACCTATTTTTCATAAGTTATTTTATCCATCCCCTTATTCCCCTTTTTTTCCTTTTTCTATTTTTTTCTCTCTCCCTACTTCTCCTTTCTTTTTCTCCCTTTCTCCCCAGCATGGACTATCTTCCACGCATGGCCCGGTTTCTCTCCCCACATTCTCCTTCCATGTGGCCCAACGGCCTGCGTCGTCATCGTCTGCCCCAACCAGCCCACCCCATCTTCCTTTTTTTCTTTTCCCTTCGCCTGTTCCCCTAGTCGATCGGCCCTTCTTTTTTTCTTTTCCTTCTCCCCTAGACCGATAGGTCCAGCCTGTCTCCCTCCTTCTTCCCCAGCCCCGAACTATGACACCACCTTGCAGCCCCAATTCTGCCAACAGTATAATCCCCTGAAATTTTAAAAGCCTATAATTTAATAAATAAATTTTATTTGAGATAAATTAGCCTTTAAATCTATTTAGTTTAATTATTTATGGATTTTTGAGTATATAAAATTGGATATAAATATTTAATAAATTAAAATAAATACTTTGTTATTTTATCATAACCTTTTTATTTAAATAATTTTCCAAACCATTATTTTACTAAAATTATCCTTTTTAAACCCTTACATTTTAATTATATTAAATAAAATTATTAAATAAATTTATTACCCAAAAATATTATATTTTATTATTTTATAAATTAAATTATTTTATTTAATACCATTTTCCTTTTCTTTTTCCTTTCTTCCTTTTTTCCTTCTTCTTTTTCTTCTTTTTCTCTTTTCTTTCTCCTTCCTTTTTTTCCTTGGGCTGCCAGTCGGCCTGCTTCTTCCCCCACCCCCTGTGATATGAATCTCCAAAATTTGTATTTAATTAATTCTGATAATTGCTATCAATCATTTTATACTTATAATTGTTTGTCTTATTGTGTGATTGATTAGGAAGTATTAATGCAGCACATGGAGGATGGAATTAAAATGTTGTAGCTGCTGAAGTTTTGTTGCAGAAATGGTTTTTTATTAGTTATGTAATCCCATATGATGCATTCGCCGGCAAAATTGGCTAATGGGGATTAAGTTGGCTGTATAACCCGCCACCCGATCCATGGTTAATGGATTAGTTGGATTGTGGGTTAATCGACCCTTAATAACCATGATTAGTTAGAATTATTCTTAGCTGATGGAAATTGATGTATAAATATTTCCTTGTAATTTTGGGGTTTGGAGTTGTAATTACTTGGGCTGGTCGAATTGTCCAGCGTCAACCTTCCCCTTCTTTTTGTGTATTTGGGTTGTTTGTTTGGGCTGCGTCGGCTGAGTATTGGCTGATTGTGTATAGTTGCGTTGTGTATTTTTATACGGTCTTGTACGCCATATAAATGTGGCATATACGGAATGTTGAGAGACTTTTGGCTGAATAAGAAATTGATTCTTACTTTTCTCTCGAACTCTCTCTCGCGTTCTCTCTCTCTCTCTCGGCAAAAATCTCACTCGCATCTTCTGCTACTTCTGCTCCCTCTCTTCGATCGATTCTTGACTGTTCTTACTTCTCAAATTTAGTTGTCATTCTCATACTGTGCTTCTGAGTTCTTGAATCTTCCTTTGGAAAGTTCCTTAGGCTGATTCCAGCAAATCGAATCCCGCGCTCAATTAATCTTCGATCCTTTTTGAGAAACCCTAACATTTTTCCATCATTTTGTATCAAAGCCTTGATTATTCGAGTGCTTGTGGTTTAATTGTTTGTTACTAAGTTCTTTTTAATTCTTGTTTATTATTTGTCGATTTTGCTAACCCTACTTCTGAAGTGCAAAATTTAGGGTTTGTAATTAACGAAGGGTTTTAAAGATTTCCGTCGCACTTAAGCCGGTGATCGGAGTGTTGTATCTACTATTTCGAAGTTTCTTGAAAGAAAACCCTAAATCTTTGGGACGATTTATCGATTAGGGTTTTGTCAAGAATTTGAATCTTGACTATTCTTGAGACGTACTTTCCGATTGGTAAACTCGAACCTTATTTTTCTACATACTAATATCTGCGATAACTAATTTACAAATTCTTTCGAGATATTATTCTGTTCCGCTTGATAAGTGTACAGGATAAATAACCGGCAAACCTTTTGGTTTCGGGAAAGGAGTAAGACCTCCAAGAAGAGGGGTCCTTTTTAGTAATTGGATTGCTTGTTTTAAGAGCTCACGGTAATAACGTTTCTTTCTCAAGCTATCTATTAATTTCGATTCAATACTTACTTGGAATTTCTGTACAAGTCTGTGTTGTTGATATAACTTGATATTATTTGATACTGTGTTATTCTTATAATTAGATTGCTTAATTACTGTCTATCTGATTTCTATTAAAGTAATTTGATTTTGTTTGACTGTCAGTAATTGTGTTTAATTAATAATATTAAAGAAATCTAATAATGTCTAACAACGGGCAATCTGTTAATCAATATGTTTCCAGTAATGATATATTAGAAACTCTTAGGACTTTTCAAGAACAAATGACTGCTCAATTTGCTGTGTTATCTGCTAACTTAGAACAAAGAATAGGAGAACAAGAGGTAAGAATTAATGAATTACAACATAATAGAGTCGTAACTCACCAAGCAGGGGTTTTAGGAAGGGCTCCTATGGACCCTAGGATCAGAATTCCACCCATAGCTAACCTAGAAGAATTAGAGGACCAAGTATCCAACAATAGTGATAGGAGACCTAGGCTGAACAATAGACAAGAAAGGGATTTAGAATTCGTTGATAGGAATCTAAATAATATTAAGCTGAGTATACCTGGGTTCAATGGTAGAAATGACCTTGATTATTATTTTGAATGGGAAAGGAAGATAGAGCTAGTGTTTGAATGTCATAACTACTCGGATGATAAGAAAATTAAGGTAGATGTAGTAGAGTTTACTGAATATGCCTTCTCGTGGTATCATAATCTGGTGTTAACTAGACGTAGGTGTGGGGAACCACCCATACAGACATGGGAAGAGTTTAAAATTTTGATGAGGAAAAGGTTTGTTCCAAGTTATTATTATAGGGAGTTACATAAAAGATTACAAACAATAAGTCAAGGAATGAGAACAGTGGATGAATACTTTAAGGAATTAGAGGTTCTGATCATTAAAACAGGAATTATTGAGGATGATGATGCTACCATGGCTAGGTTCTTGAGTGGATTAAACTCTGAGATAGCTGATAAAGTATAATTATATCCTTGTGGGTCTTTAAGTGAAATGGTAAATATAGCTACTAAGATAGAGATTCAATTAAAGAAGACCAAACAATATAATCCCCCTAGGATTGGGATTAAGAGTACAATGAGAAGGAATTTTGGGGGAACTACTTCTGGAAATTGGAGGAATACTAATAGATTTGAGTCTAAAGGTAGAAACAATGAGGCAAGGGTAGGAAATAAGTTTGAAAAGGGTTAGAATATGATAACAAACCCTGTGAGTGGTTCGAACAGAACTAGAGATATTACATATTTTAGATGTGGAGGATTGGGATATATAGCTTCTGAGTGTCCAAAGAAGAGGAAAATTTTAATTAGAGAGTCTGGAGACATAGAATCTGAATCTGATGAGGAAGATTTGGAGACTAGTTTGGTTAGAGAAGATACTAGTGATTCAGAAGAAGAAATAGAACTACCAGTAAGTGGAGACCTTTTGTAGTGTGCAGGGCTTTAAACAGTAACAAACTACCTGATTCTAATGCAATACAGAGAGAAAATATATTTCATACTAGGTGTTTGATCGATGATAAATATTTTAACATGGCTATAGATAGTGGTAGTTGTATTAATGCTGCTAATACCTTGTTAGTGTCTAAGTTAGGATTACCAACCACTAAACACCCAAAACCATATAGATTGCAGCGGCTTAATGAGTTAGGAGATGTAAAAGTTAGCCTACAAGTTTTAGTAAACTTAAAATTAGGAAAATATGAGGATTCTATTTTGTGTGATATAGTTCCAATGCATGCTGCTCACTTATTATTAGGTAGACCTTGGCAATATGATAGGAGGGTAATACATGATGGTCATAAAAATAGATATACCTTACAGAAGGATGACAGGAAGATTGTTTTAGCACCAATGACTCCAAAAGAGATTTTTGAAGACCAAATTAAAATTAAGTCTAACTATAAGGAATTATCTAAACCGAGTTTGGAGACTGAGATTAGTTCAAAAGAAATTAAGGGGACATCTGGATTTTATGCTAAGAGTAAGGATGTAGGAAAGGCTATTAAGAGACAGGCCAATGTGTATTTGATGGTTTATAAAGAATGTTATGAGTGTCAGTTAGGACTTAGTGAGGAAGTACCTGTTGCTGTGAAACAATTATTGGAAGACTACAGTGAGTTGTTTCCTGAGAACATTCCTAGTGGATTACCTCCATTAAGGGGAATAGAATATCAAATAGATTTTGTTCCAGGAGTTGTTATACCAAACAGACCTGCTTATAGGGCTAATCCTAAAGAGGTTAAGGAATTAAAAAGGCAGGTATCTGAATTACTAAGTAAGGGATATATTAAGGAATCAATGAGTCCATGTGCAGTTCCAGTGTTACTAGTAACTAAAAAGGATGGTAGTTGGAAGATGTGTATAGATAGTAGGGCAGTGAATAAGATAACTATAAAGTATAGATATCCCATACCTAAACTTGATGAGATGTTGGATCTTTTACATGGTGTTGTTATTTTTTCGAAAATAGATTTAAAAAGTGGGTATCATCAAATTAGGATGAAACCAGGAGATGAATGGAAGACAGCTTTTAAAACTAATTTTGAATTGTATGAATGGTTAGTGATGCCTTTTGGATTATCCAATGCACCGAGCACCTTTATGAGACTTATGAACCATGTTTTGAGGAATTTTATTGGAAAATTTGTGGTTGTTTATTTTGATGACATACTTATATATAGTAGGTCTTTAGAGGATCACTTGAAACACTTAAGGATTATTTTGGATGTCTTTAAGACAGAACAACTATATGCTAACTTAACTATATCTAGGTTTTGTCTGGAAAATGTTGTTTTCTTAGGATTTGTGGTAGGAAAAGATGGCATATCTGTGGATAAAGACAAAATTAAATCTATTCAAGAATGGCCTGTGCCAAAGAGTGTAACTGAAGTAAGAAGTTTTCATGGGTTGTGTTCTTTCTATAAGAGATTTGTTAGGAATTTTAGTACTATAGTTGCTCCTTTGACTGCCATCACAAAAAAAGAGAATGGGTTTAGGTGGGGTTTAGAATATCAAAAATGTTTTGAGACACTTAAAAATAAATTAATCCAGGCACCTGTGTTAAGCCTTCCTGACTTTGAAAAGATGTTTGAATTAGATTGTGATGCTTCAGGGTTAGGAATAGGGGCTACACTTTCTCAAGAGGGCAAACCAATAGCTTATTTTAGTGAGAAATTAAATGGTAGTACTTTAAATTACTCTACTTATGAAAAAGAATTGTTTGCTTTAGTAAGAGCTTTAGAAGTTTGGCATTACCTATGGCATAGAGAATTTGTGATTAATACTGATCAAGAGGCTATTAAGTATTTAAAAAGTCAATCAAAGTTAAATAGGAGGCAGGGTAGATGGATTGAGTTTATTGAAATCTTTCCTTACATGATTCAGTATAAAAAAGGAAGTGATAATGTAGTTGCAGATGCTCTATCTAGGAGATATGCTTTATTAAATGCTGCAGACACTACTTTGTTAGGGTTTTCTAGTATTAAGCCTCTATTTTTGGAAGATCTTGATTTTAATGAAATTTATAACAAGTGTGAAATCTCTACACAGGGAAAATATTTTATAACTGAAGGTTATTTGTTTAGGGAAAATAGGTTATGTATTCCTGAGTGTTCATATAGGGGATTATTAATTCAAGAAGCTCATAAGGGTGGATTAATGGCACATTTAGGATTTCAGAAGACTGTAGACATATTAATTGATCATTTTTATTGGCCTCACATGAAAAAGGATGTGTTAAAATATTGTGTTAATTTTGTGGCTTGTAGACAGGCTAAAACTACATCAAAACCATTTGGGTTATATACTCCATTGCCTATACCTAACCAACCTTGGATTGATGTTTCTTTGGATTTTATTTTAGCCTTACCTAGAACTAATAGGGCTAAGGATTCAATAATGGTTGTAGTAGACAGGTTTAGTAAAATGACTCATTTTATACTTTGTAATAAGACCAATGATGCCGTGGTTGTGGCTGAAATATTTTTTTCTCATATAGTTAAATTACATGGCATACCTAAGACCATAGTCTCAGACAGAGATGTTAAATTCCTGAGTCATTTTTGGAAGGTTTTATGGGAAAAATTAGGAACTAAATTATTATTTTCCACAACTTTTCACCCTCAAACTGATGAAAAAACTAAGGTAGTAAATAGAACATTAGGTAATATGTTAAGAGTTGTCCTTGGAAAGAATCTTAGACAGTGGGAATATGTTTTACCTCAGGTAGAGTTTGCTTATAATAGAACTTTGCATTCTACAACTAAAAGGACTTCCTTTGAAATTGTGTATGGTTTTAATCCTTTGACTCCTTTAGATCTAAGTCCTTTACCTAATGCTGAATTGCAAAATTTTGATGCTAAATCTCAAGCTAATAATATAAAGAAGTTGCATGAATTTGTAAGTCAACAAATCAATAAAAAGGTGTAACAAATGGCTGAACATGCTAATAAAAGAAGAAGAAAATGGTTTTTAAACCTGGGGATTTAGTTTGGGTACATCTTAGGAAGGAAAGATTTCCAAACCTTAGAAAATCAAAATTAGATTCTAGGGGAGATGGACCTTTTACTGTGTTAGAGAAAATTAATGATAATGCTTATAAGATTGATTTACCTGCTAAGTTTGGGAATCTTAGTAATTCTTTTAATGTTGCTGATCTTAGTCCATTTCTGGGCATTACTTAGGTTTCAGAGGCGAAACCTTTTCAAGAAGAGGGGAATGGTATGAATCTCCAAAATTTGTATTTAATTAATTCTGATAATTGCTATCAATCATTTTATACCTATAATTGTTTGTCTTATTGTGTGATTGATTAGGAAGTATTAATGCAGCACATGGAGGATGGAATTAAAATGATGTAGCTGCTGAAGTTTTGTTGCAGAAATGTATTTTTTTTTAGTTATGAAATCCCATGTGATGCATTCGTCGGCAAAATTGGCTAATGGGGATTAAGTTGGCTGTATAACCCGCCACCCGATCTATGGTTAATGGATTAGTTGGATTGTGGGTTAATTGACCCTTAATAACTGTGATTAGTTAGAATTATTCTTAGCTGATGGAAATTGATGTATAAATATTTCCTTATAATTTTGGGGTTTGGAGTTGTAATTACTTGGGCTGGTCGAATTGTCCAGTGTCGACCTTCCCCTTCTTTTTGTGTATTTGGGTTATTTGTTTGGGCTGTGTCGGCTGAGTATTGGCTGATTGTGTATAGATGCATTGTTTATTTTTATACGGTCTTTTACGCCATATAAATGTGGCATATATGGAATGATGAGAGACTTTTGGCTGAATAAGAAATTGATTCTTACTTTTCTCTCGAAATCTCTCTCGCGTTCTGTCTCTCTCGGCAAAAATCTCACTCGCATCTTATGCTACATCTGCTCCCTCTCTTCGATCGATTCTTGATCATTCTTACTTCTCAAATTCAGTTGCCGTCCTCATACTATGCTTCTAAGTTCTTGAATCTTCCTTTGGAAAGTTCCTTAGGCTGATTCCGGCGAATCAAACCCCACACTCGATTATTCTTCGATCCTTTTTAAGAAACCCTAACAGGTTTCCATCACCCTGCGCTTGGGATGCTGACCGTCATCCCTCTCCTCCCTCTCCATCTCCCTGGCTCCTGGGCCACTGGCCCATTTTCTCCTCTCCTTCGCGTGAGCCGGCTGCCTCCCTCCTTTCCTTTCTTCCTTTCTCACCGACCTAGCCGGCCTGTTTCCTTTTTTTACTTCGATCGTCCATCGCACCAGCCCCCTCCCCTTTCTTCTTCTTCCTTTTTCCCAGGCGAGAATCCCGACCCTCGCCATCTCTGCCATCCCACCTGCAACTCCCTCTCCTTATTGATTTCCCCTATCTCTCTCTCTCCCTCTCATCGTTTTCTCTGCCCCATCCCGGTCCCACCATCCCTGTCTCCTTTCCCCCATGCATGGCCATACCTCCCTTCTCCCTCTCCCTACCACCGCCATTCCCCTACCACCCTACAGCCACCCCTCGAGCACCCTATCCCCTCCTCTCTCTCCTTATTCTTTTTCTTCTTCCCTTCCTATTCCATTCGGCCATTTTCGAGCCCCAGATGCCTTACCCGAGCCTCTTTTCTCTCCCTTTCTCCTCCTTCCCTTACCCTCCATGTTTTGTTCGTTACCACCGCTCCACTGCTTCAGCCGCCTTGCCACTTCTGCCGCCTCAACAACTACCTGCACCACCTCCTGCCACCCTCTACCTTACCCCTGATCGATCACAGCACCCCTCGAGCCACGCCGCAGCCTCCTTCTTCCTCCTCTCTTCTTTTTCTCTTCTTTAACTCCCTTCTCGGCAACCACCCTGTGTCGCCCCGATCCACAGCCATCCCGCCTCTTCTACTGCCACCTGAGCCACCACAATAATCCCTACAACCCCCTCTACCACCCCTAATCATCCTTTGCACAAAACCGCCACTCGAAAGCCTTCACTCTCCCTCTCCCTTTTCCTTCCTTCTCAACCCCCCATCTCGACTCCCTCCTTGGCCGCCACCTTCGCATCCTCGCTGCCACCGCCTCCGCCGCCCATAGCTGCTTTCAACCCATCCCTGACCACCACTTACATCCCCTCTCCACCTCTGCATCCTTCCCTTACCTTAAATCCTCCCCACATGCCTTTTTTCCTAGCCTATAAAGCCTAACCCGAAATTGCCCATTTTTCCTCTTTTCACTACCTTCGAGCTCCCTCCTCCTCATTTCTTTGTATGCAGCTCATGCTGCATGAGCAGCATGGGTTTCTTCATTTTTTGATTTAGCTGTTTAATAATTTTTAAGGTATAATAATATTTTAATTCAAGTATTTGACTAATTAAGCATTATAAGGTTTTATACTTTGATTTTTATGATTTCTAACATGATAAACCTTGATATTATTTTTAGGTATTGGTTTTGATAATCAAAGCTTGAACCTTAAGCCGGAATACCAGTAGGGTTTATTTTTGGGGGAATCAAGGTAACCGTTAACTCCCACTTAAATGCATGGATTAACGTATGTTAGCACATTAGGATTTTTAATATGTTATTATGCTTAATATATGTTGTTTAAAATCATATGCATAGTTTATTGTGATGTTTGATAAAAAGAAGCATGTAGGTTATAAGTTATGTATAGAAATATTATTTAAGGTAAGAGTTTGGTGGTTAATGAAAATGTTAAGTATTATCCATGTTGTATTATGGTACTATGATCTTTATTGCATGGTTAATATTTTGTGAGCCTTAGGGCTATTTTAGTAATATATCTTGTACAAGAATATGGCCAAAAATATATATAGGGGTGCTAATAATATTATATTAATTATAAGAGTTGTGGATAAGATGTTAATACTAATATTTTATGTAGTAATAATAATAACTTAATATAAGTAATGTACTAAAGGGAAAAATGGTAGCTTTAAATTAAAAAGGGTATTATGGTAATTTTGGAGGCAAGGACAAAGTGGTAATTTCGTAATTAAAGCATAAAAGGGTAATTTTGGAATTAACGGATAAAATTGCAATTTTGGAAGTAGAAAGGGTAAAGTGGTAAATTGTAAATGAAAATGGGCAAATTAGTAATTTTGGAAGTAAGGGGGAAAATTGTAAATTTGTGATTAAAGGGTAAAATAGTAATTTTTATGATTAAAGGGTAAATTGGTAATTTTATAATAAGAGGGCAAAATGGTAATTTTATAATAAAAGGGTAAAATTGTAAATTTATAATTAAAGGGCAAAATGGTAATTTAGAAATTAAAAGAGGTAAAATATAATTTCATAATTAAGGATAAAATGATAATTTTTTAAGTGAAAGGTTGTTATGGTAATTTTTTTGGAAGTTAAGGGGTAAAATGGTAAATTTGAAAGTAGGGGTGAAATGGTAATTTTGAAAGTAAAAGGGGTAAAAGTGGAAATTGGAAAGGAGTAACTTGGTAATTATAATAATTGAGAAGGGTAAAATAATAATTTAAATAACTAAAGGGTAATTTGATAATTTAATAATGGAGAAGGGTAAAATGGTAAATATGATAATTGTGAGGGACGACTTGGTAATTTAACCAACTAAAGGGGTAATTTGGTAATAAGGTAATTTGGTAATTTAACCAACTAAAGGGGTAATTTGGTAATTAGGATATTGAACAGGGGTAATTTGGTAATTTAACCAACTCAAGGGCAATTTATTAATTATAATAAAGGAAAAAGGGAAAAGTGGTAATCTAATTAACTAAGTGGGAAATGTATTAAATATAACCATTATGAAGGGTGTTTAGTGGCCTAATAAGTGTGAGAGATAACTCGGTAACTTAAACCGAGTAAGGGTGTAGCTAAAGCTGAGTGTGTGCTATATGTCCTACATGCCTTGGGTATCCTCTATAATTATATGTCGTGTTCTATATGCTAGTACCTTAACTGTTTCATGTGTGGCTTGGCTTGGAACCGAGGTGTGTTTATGTGTCCACTTTTGGTATGTGCTAATATGGATATGCTATAAGTTATGATGTGGTGTGATGTGGCCCTTTAAAACATGCATGCTAGGATGATTAATGGGGTGATGTGGGATGGAGGCATGAAAAAGAGCAATGGGAAAGAAAGATAACCAAGGGGAAGTAAGTTGGCTAACATAGGTAAGAATGGCCTAAATAATCCACAATCCATGAGTGGGAGAATCGAGGGTTTGCATGGTATGGTTAGAGTCCGCATGGGGGCAAACTTTATGTATGGAAAGTTGCCTCGGGGCATGAGTAAGGTAATAGAAATATCGTTTGGGTGTCTGGGGGCTTCAAGTGAAAAATAGTACGTGGGACAGTATAAGCGTGCATAGGGGATCAAGCTAGGGTTTAGGAGGAAACCCTAAATTGAAAAGGTAGAAAAAGAAAAAGAAATTAATTAAAAATAAATGAGAATGAGTGGGGCAGGAAGTGAGGGTGGAACCTAAGGGTCGTGATGTGTAGGGGGGAATAAAATAGTCTGGGTTGTGCGAGGCAGAAAAGGATGGGCCACTTAGGCCCAAGTTAGGGTTTCTGAAGAAAACCCTAGGGAAAGGCAGTGAGTGGACTTTGGGGTATAAGGTGGTGGGCCTTGACCCACACACTTAGGAGTTGGGTTCCCGGTATAAGTAAGCGAATTAAGGGAAGGATGTCGGGGCGAGTTAGGAGGCGCAAAGGCCTCAAGATATGAGACGGGCCCTCTTAGGAGGATAAGTATAGCTGGAGCTAGCCATGCATCTCTAGGGCGGAATCTGTTAAATAAGATACGATAAAATACTAATCATGTAAAGTGGAAGATTATTGAGCCGGGCCCAAACCGATCCACCAGCATAATAGTGGCCAGGTGCCGGGGTGCCCTAGAGACCGATCCACTGACATATAATAGTGGTTAGGTGCGTTCTACCCTATAAGTGACCGATCTACTGGCTATAATAGTGGGGGATCCCGAGTTCAATAAACCAAACCCTAATTTGTTAATACTCGTAAAAGATACTAAGTACTTACAGTGGAACACTATGAGAGTCGAGGCCAGACCGATCCATCGGCATAATAGTGGCCACGAGCGTTTTGTCCTGGACACCGATCCACCGGCATATAATAGTGGTTAGGTGTGTTCTACCTACAAGTGATCGATCCACCGGTTATAATAATAGGGTTCCCGCACTCACATGGAGATTATAATATGAGATGATTGATTAATGATGGACTAATGGACTTAAGGCCTTTAGAGTATCGATTATTCATTATGGCCTATTAATATTTGGTTGACTTATTAAGTATGCGAATGTACGAAAGTGAATGTTATGTATATACCATTAATATCTTATTGACTTGTGGAATATGTAAATGTATGGGTTTGAATATTATGTTTACACCTAATATTATGTATGGATATAGTAGTATATCATGTGTTACATCGCGTGCCTACTTTTAAGTGCGTTTTTAAAGGGTTACTCGGTACCATAGTACTGAAGGGTTCCATTTGTGGGGCCCCTGCCTATTCAATGTGCAGTGCCCCTTGCAGGTCGTTCCAGGTACTAGTCAAGTGGGCCATCGGGAAAGAGCGTAAGGAACTATCCGAAACTATTAAGGTTTTACTCTATCTCCTCTAAATTCACAGCTTTAATGTATTTGTTGTTTTGAACCACCAATGGTGGATTATATTCCTATAAAATTTTTCATTGCGCTACTCTGATTTAAATATGTTTGAATTTCTCGTAAATTATATTTTAATCTATTAGCCTTAGCACTTAGTACTGGAACGGTAGGGTGAATCGCTCTAGTACTAAGTGTGGCGGTAATATCCCCAGAATTCACGGTTTATTATTTTGCTTCCGCTAATTTTCTTTTAATTAAATGAATTTTTTTAGTAGTGAATTTTGGGCGTGTTACAGGAAGCCACCAGCCAACGACCGACCCTCCTTCCCTGCCCCTGTCCCTATCATTTTCTTTCCTTTTTTTGACCCCAACAAACCCCATAGCTACCCTCCATGCATGCCTCCCCTTTCCTTTTTCTCTCCCCCTCCCCGACCTAACCTACCATGGCAGCACTACGCCGCTGCTACCGCCTGCCGGTGGTTTTACCACACCTGACCCGCATGTCTTCTTCTTCTTCCCTTGTCGTTTTCTTCCTCAATTAGCTTATAAATACCCCCTATGGCAGCCATAGTGGGGTTTCTATTTTCGTAGCCCAGAAACTCCAGCCGCTCGCTGCGGCCATATCAGCTCCTTATTCCGCTACCTTCAATGACTGCCACCACAAAAGCCACAAACCAATACCTTCCCCACACCTCCCTCAACAAAACTGAACCACCGTCATCCCCTATCACACCCTGCACGTGCCGCCCCGGCCGTACAAAGTCGCCAACTCGATCAACCCACTCCGGCCTCTCGCCGCCCCTCGCGCCACCTTCCACCGCCAATCCCGCCACAACCAGCACCTCCTCCACCCTCCAAAACACTCAGGGAACCTTCCCCTACCTTCCCATACCTTCATCTCCCCCTGCCTCCCTCTCCTTCTACTTCCACCACCTTCGGTCGCCGCAAAAATCGTCGTGCGTTGCCACCCCCGGCTACACCACCACCTCCATTCCACCCCTCTCCACCTGCTGCACCTTCCACCACCCCTCCACTTCCTCTCCTTTAGCCTACATATTTATCTTTCCACCTCTCTTCCTCCTCTACTGCCGCCGCCGTCTCCGCCACGCGTCGCCGCCGGTTCTGCCACCAACCTTAGGTGGTGCTCCAACTTCCCCAACCCCTAAACTATTTTCTATAAGTGTTAATAATTTTATTTAATATTAATATTATTATCCTTAATATTACTATTATTATTATTCTTATTATTATTTAGTGTTGTATTATCATGGTTATTAATATTATTATTATGTACCACCCTTATTTCCTAACCTAATTTCAAAAAATACTTATAACTAGGGTAAAATGAACCCCAAAGGGAGTTAAATAAAAATTAAAACAATAATCGCAAGCAACTGAAATAGGGATAAGGTTAGGGTGATCGGGACTGCCCGATATAAATCCTCTAAACAGAGAATAATAAGGTTGCCGGAATCCGACAATAAACGATACAAAATCGTAAGAATTAAGCAGATATCTTTATTTCATAAACTGAAATTTAGTCAAGCAAGTTGTGTCTCTTTACATCAAGATGGAAGTTTTATATAGGGTAGCAACTAGCTAAGAATTAATGGAAGCCAAACGATGGGAAACAGTCGAGAAGGAGGAGTGGGCAGAGTGGATTAATGGTGGGTAATCTTCATTGATGGTAAGCAACGAAGAAGGCGGAGTTAGAGGAAGGGAATAATCAAAGGTGGAAGGCTCGGTCGAGCTGAAGGAGCGGCCTTGAGGCCGCGTTGGACCTGATGGGTCAACTATGAAGAGTGGCTTAAAGGCTGCGTCTGATCAGGGAGTGTGTGTGAGGTTTGGGTTTGGGCTTTTAAGCTGAGACGAGATGGTGGGCTTGGGTGTGGTATGATTAAGGTTGATGTGGCGGAATTGAAGGTAGTTTAATGATGGATTAGGCAAGTCCCAACTTGACTAGCTGCTTAATACCCTTATTACAAGATAATAATAAAAAAATACATAAACAAAACAAAAAATACTAATAATAGAATTTTGCTAATTGGGCGATAATGCCATTATTTTTGCTAATAATCTTAAAACTTGAATATTTCTTCTCAGGAACAGAATCCCGCTTCTTGATAGCACTGTCTTGAATCCTTTTCCCCGCTTGCTTGGCTAAATTATTAATTTTCTTGATTATCCTGCAAAAATAACGATACAAAAATAATTAATTATTTTTAAAGGATAATTGACGCTTTTCTTAGTAAGGGTACTAAGAGTATTTGGGCTTTCATCATAAGGTATACTATTTAAAAGGCTACAACTTTAACATTAAAATGGTTATCATCATCATCATCATCATCATCATTATTATTATTATTATTATTATTATTTCTATTACTACTACTAATACTATTATCATTATTATTATTATTAACAACTTTAGTATTAATATAGTTATCTCTATTATTATTATTATTATTATTATTACTACTACTACTACTACTACTACTACTTAACCCAACTTTATGATTTTCCTAACCAATAACAATAGTATCATTAATAATGGCCTAAAACTTTAGTGTTATTATGATTAGGAATTCTCCTCGTTTACTATTATTATTATTAGTATTACTAACCCACTATTATTCCTACTATTATTACTAATGCTAGCTATGGCCTATTATCATTATCTTTACTATTATGGTAGACATTTTAACCCATATATTACTATTACTGTTTTTATTATCATTATTATTAGTATTAATCTTAATTATTATTATTATTATTATTATTATTATTATTAATGCCATTATTATTATCATTATAACTACTTAACCCAACTTTATTTTTATTATTATTGTTATTATTACTATTATTATTACCATTATCATTATCATTATTTCCTTACTAATATTGTTAATACTAACTTTGTCCATTGTCACTTTTATTTATTAATATAAATATTTGGACCCTTATATTATTATTATCATTTTGGTTACTAGTATCATTGTTATTGTTATTATTATTATACTTAACATTATTATTATTATTATTATTATTATTATTATTGTTATTGTTGTTGTTGTTGTTGTTGTTGTTATTATTATTATTATTATTATTATTATTATTATTATTATTAATTAATACTACTACTACTAATTTTATTATTATTAATGTTATTTAAACCGAAGTTGGTGTATTATCATTTTATCGTTAAAGAAGAAGAATACTTAAGCCTTAGCATTTAACTATTTAAGATTAGAATATCGTTAATAGTATTCCTAATGCCTTTATCACTAACATTATTATTATGGTATCATTATTAGTTATTACTATTATTATTGTTATTATTTTGTTACTATTATTGTGACAAAAGCATTTGAACCCTTATATTATTATTATTCAAATATAACTTTTATCATTATTATTTTTGGGAATATTAGTACTTTATTGGTATTGTAATTATTATATGATTATTTTAACCCTAATACTACTATTAGCTTTAGCCTCAAAAATGACAGGGATTTTATTTCTAGAAGCATTACTATTACTATTACTATTATTACTGTTTTACTATAATTAGTATCAGTACTATTATTAGAAGAATAAAGCTATTAGGTTTAATAATATAAGTAGTAATATCTAGTAGGCTAACTTGAAGATAAAAACCCTAGTTTTCATGTATAATACTCCCTTTAATAATAATAACCCTAATCTTAGACTAAAATAAGGATTACTAGTACTTTTGGTAGGAGGGAAACTAATCCTTAGTATTTTCCCTCTTATAAGTGAATCGAGCCAAAACCTTAAGGAGTCGTAGGAGCGTGCTCTAAGCCCGGTGTCGCTTTAGGTAAGGATGTAGCTAAGGCCCATGTATGTTATGTGACTTGTATGCCTTGGATGCTTTATATATCATGTTATGTCATGTATTGTATGATTTTTCTTAACTTGTCTTATGCATAGCGCAGCTTGGAGTTGAGGTATGTTGTATGTGTTTCCTTATGACATGAGTATAATATGCATATATGGTGACTATGATGTGATGTGATATAACCCTTTAGGACATGCATACTAGGGTGATTGTTATTATGATATAGGAATGAAAGGATAAAAAGAAAGAAAATGAGAAGTGAATTTACTAAGGGGGATATAAGGTCGACCAAAATACTTCATGATCCATGAGAGGAAATTAAAGAGGAAGAACGACCAAAATAAATGAGAGATGGAAACTATGTATGGGAATCCTAAAATTTGCATGGGGACTTTGGGTGTTTGTATGGGATGGATAAATCTTGCATGGGGATGATCTTTACGTGAGAAAAGTTGTATTAAGGTCTAAATAAGCTAAGGGGAGAATTGTGGAGTGATTGGGGACTTGGGATGAAAAATAGTACATAGGTTAGTGTAAGGATGTATAGGGAACCGGTTTGGGTTTTGGGAGGAAGCAGTAATCTGGAAAGTGTGAAAGTAAAAATGATTGAGGGAGAGTGGAGTACGGGTCAAGTGTGGGAATTTATTGAATAAGGGGTGATTATGGGCGCCATGGGAGAGAAGAAATATCGGATGAAAAAGAGAGAGGTTACTTGTGGGAGACGAAAGGTACTAGGGTTTGAGGTAGCCAACTAGGGTTTTCCAATCACATACAAAGTCGAGTGGTAAGTGATGTGTTTTGGGATGTGATCTAATTGAGACAAGCACTACAAAATAAATGATTTGTGCCAATAGGGTCTTATCTATTGGTAAAAGCTATTTTTCTATTGGCAAAATATTTTACCAACATAATTTTTTTTGTGACAAAACTATGGGAAAAACTCTGTACTTAAAAGTTTTACCTACAGATATATATCATCTATTTGTAATAATTGATAATGCCCACAAATATTTATCTGTTAGTAAAACTTATGTCCACACTTATATCTGTAAGTAAAAGTATTAACCACAAAATAATATCTGTGACTAAAAGTATTACCTACACAACAACATGTGTAACTAAAACTATTATCCACAAAATAATATATGTGACTAGAAGTATTAGGCACAAAATTATATCTATGATAAAAAGAATTAACCACACAATCATATCTGTGAGTAAAAGTATTAAACACAATATTATATCTGTTACTAAAACCTATTACCAACATATATATTATTGGTTATACATATTTTAACCCTGTATATATATATATATATATATTGGTAAAACCTATACCAAAACGTACAAAATTTATGAATATTACGTGTTACCACAATATCCAATATCGACCTATAGTAACAATTTATGCTTATATATATATAATTAACTACACCATATATAATTATCATTGTATAGTACAAAATAATTAGTTATTTACCCAAAGAAATAACAATCCTTTAAGTAAAATACTATATAAACGAATTGTAGCATAAGCTATTATAAAAAAACATCTTCATATGCTGATATACAAAATCATCGGCTATTATACAAAAACATCTTCATATGCTGATATACAAAATCATCGAGCATCTTCGTAAACTTACAAGAAAAATCACCGAGCATCTTCATTAGCTAACATATATACAAAAGCACCGAGCATCTTCATAATTTGATATACAAAAACATCGATCATATTCGTAAGCTAACAAACAAAAGCATTAACCGTCTTCATAAGCCGACTCACAAAAGCGTTTTTTATAAACGCATCAAACATCATCTTCTTCATTCTCCTCTTCAGTGTCATCCTTTTCATTCTTGTCATCCTCCATTTGATAATAATCATCAACATATTTTCCCTAAAAATATATATACAATTAACTTAATCATATTAATATCAATTCATATCAAAAAGCTAGACAATGAGAGTTTGTACTCTTTAGGGAACCAATAATTTTTTTTTTCAAATTTTTATTGACATTAACGATAAAAAAAATTGGCCATTAAACACAAAAAATTTTGGTCATTAAAACGTTAATTATTTATAGTAAACACAACATAACTCACTCACTCTAATTATTTCACTACAATTGCTTTTTTGTTTTCATTTTATTCATTATTTTCCATGTAATAAAATTTCAATTATAACTTATGATATAAAAAAAATGTGTGCAATTTGCATTATGAGCATATAATATACGAATTAACTAAGATAAAATTTGATGTGGCAAGATAACCATCCCATGAAAAATCCTAATTAGCATGGATAAATTTCAATGTTATGGCTAAAGGGGATAAAAAATGAAGAGAGAAATAGAATCAATTGGATAAATAAATGAAAAAAAAATAATTTTAAGCATAGGAAACTCAAAAATAATTGAGTATATACATATCCAAAAAAAAATTTGTTTGGGTTTTTGCATAAGATTGGCACGGAAACTATCTTCTAAGTTTGGATTGCATAATTTATTTAATATTTAACTATTTGTAATAATTTACTAGGATTCCTCAACCAATAAATATTTTGAGAAACTATGATGAGACATAAGCTTATAAATTTTCAATAAGTCAGCTAAGGTAGGTTAACAAGATTAAGAACGCCGATTGGATAAGGACATTAATCGGAAAAAGAGCATTGATTAGACAACTAATATAGGTAGTAGTTTTATAATTTTTTTTTATTTTCTCTAGAACAGTGTCTCAATTGACTTTTAGTAAAGAACTTCAATCAACAAATTCGGATAATACTCAAACTCCAATTAGACAAGTGTACAACCACTATATAACAAAAACAAATATAAAAGAGTACCATTATGCACATATAAAATTTGATCATAAAAGAATAATCGTTTATAAAAAAAATTATTATGTTGCCTATTATGAACCAGTAAAAAAAAGATAATATAGCTACATTAACACAAAATCTTAGAGATAACTATTGTTTTAGATTCAAATATCATGAATATAAAAGCAAACAAAATCTTTTATTCAAATAATTATTCTAGTAAGAAATATTTCATGGATTCACTAACATTTAACAACCATTATGTATAACCATGTTCACTAAAAAACAACAAGTAATAATTTCTAACATATCCGGACATAACCGGGTCAATAATCACAAATTTCAGAAATAATGGTGCATGAAACTTGTGGCATGGAAAAGGTTCACATTCACCACTATGTCCAGAAAAAGAAGAATTTTTCCGGGGAAATGAGATAGAGAATTGTTATGCAGCCTTATTGAGTAAATAATGTGATGTAATAAATTGAGCTATATTGACAAGTTTAGATATGTATTTTCAAATTATTTATTTGTTTGAAAACTCCTGATAGTAAGCTGTAGTAAAAGATAATAAAATTTGAATCTAAAACAAAAACTAAGTTTACACAACAGCCAAAATGAAAAATTAAGTTGGTTTAATAAACAGTGCATAAGAAAAATATGATACTTACCCTAAATATTTAACACTATATATTGAAATCCCGATTAAAGAAAAAATAATGTGTGTTGCCACATTATGCCCTGATGCCAAATCCAGAAGGAAGCCTACCATACTAAAACATGTAATGTTATAAAAAGACATGGCTAGTGGAGCTCACAACAAGAACATGAATTAATGTTTCAATCCTTATAGCGCATATCATAGCAATCAGCATTATCATGTTAACTAGCCATAGTTGTTACATAAACAACATATCTGAAAGTAAATAAAATGTTAAAACAAACCTGAAAAGATAACATACCTAGACGGTCCACATCTCCACCATAAGCATGTCTGCGCACAACTTCCTCAAAAGCATTAGCATGGTCGGTAGGGACTGCATACCAGGTCTCTGGGGAGCCCATATGAAGAAAATTTAAGCTGTGAAGCTCGTGGTCTTCAACATGCCAAGCAAACTAGCTAAACAACATACCAATATAAATCATGGGGGATGTAACACTAGGAATATCATCCAGCATGAAACGAGTAAGAGAGCCAGCCGAGAGCGCAATTACTTGGAGATTCCATGGGCTATTAGAAAGCTTCCACCCTGCTGTACCTTCCATGTCATGGTCAGAATATGGGGCACTACGCTTAGAGGATTGCAAAGTCCAATCCAGCATGGATTTTGATAAATTAGCAGAACCTAAATCAATAACAGAAGATGAATTCTAAGGATGTTGGGAAGATTTATATGTCTCTTCACAACAAGCATCATTCATACCACATACTTCATAGACGGCTTCGGCAATGGTGGAATAACTTTGCATATACCATAAGCACTAGTTTCCTTCTCAATTTTTGAAATATAAGCAATTTGGTCAGCAAACTCGGTATCAGTTGGGTAAAACTTAGGCGCCAACGGCAACCCTTCTAACCATTTAGGTATTTCAACACTTCCTATTAGGAGTCAAGGTTCGATAACTTCAACTAACCATATCGATCAAAAGAAAATATGATAGGTTGACTCATGCAAAAAGTCAACTCTCACTAGCAATCGCAATATATTAAGCCGTAACATCCACTTTTTTTTCTAGCCCTAATCTAAAGATTATGCATCTAAATAAATGTACAACAAGATCAATTAAAGAAATAATAAGCAAATTTCAGAAATGAAGGTGCATTCAAGAAGAACAAATACTTAATTAGCATATACAATTCAATCATACAATAAATATATACTTAATTAAATAACTAATTTAGCTTAATTAAAGCCCATTCTTTCATAATTAATCAAAACAAAAAGTTAGGGTTTCGGGAAATTATACCAAATGAAATCAGCCAAATCAATGCAGGTAAAGGGCGATGGAGCTTCGTCGGTGGGAGAGGAGCAGTCGCCGGTGGTAGACCGATGCTGGAGGTGTCCGGCCGGTGGCTCGCTGCTGCTGCTATTCCGCTGCTACTGCTCCGTTGATGCTGTCGTCCAACCGTATACGACGACAACCGGGAGCTATGGCGGCACAGTTGAGCGGTGGCGAGGCAGTGTGCGACGATCAACGGGCACTCGATCCTTACCTACAGGCTGCGCAACACAGGAACCAAATACACAGGGGGGGTCGAGATTCCGCTCGAAGCGTAAAGGGAATAAGGGGCGGGGGCTGTGTTAGTCGGTATTGACCGACATTTTTTCTTTCTTTTTTTTTTCTTTTTCAAATGTTTAAAAGAGTTTATATCAAAAATATAATTTTAAATAGATTAAATCTAACCAAAAAATTTTATAAATAGTTTTTTAAAAATAAATAAAATACTTATCTGATAAAAGCTTTTATTTAAAATAAACCGGAATACTTATAAAAATAGAAATACAATTTAAATTAAATAACCTAATTAAAATAAAATTAAATATTAAAACTCATAAATCAATACAAATATTTATAAAAATTAGGTTTTTAATAAGCGGGGTATTACCTTACACATACGATGCCCCCGGACCCCCAACTAGCAAACCAGTCCGCAAAACTCCTATCCTAGGTTATTCCGAACGCAAATTAACTAATTATTATTTTTATTATGATATTTATTAAAATAATGCTTACAATAATAATAGCTATTTAATTATTAAATTTAAGGAAATTGAATTTGAAAAATAAGAAATTTTACAATAATTATATAAATAACTATAATAATATTAAGCTTAAAAGGATATCTATAAACAAGGAATACAATGCCTCCTAGACCCCCATTGCGCCGATCAAGCAGTGACACCCCGTCTTATAGGTCAGTCGAAGCACAACTTGATTGATTATTACTTTGATTATAATTTTTATTATTTTAAGAATAATTTTTTATTATTTTAATTATCATAGTGAATTATAATATTAATTAATAACAATGACTATAATGTTAATTATAAATTTGGTTATATATTATATTATTAGTATTTCATATAAAATTGGCAATTATGATAATAAGAGAAGTATTTCAAGTATAAGAGGAATGAATGTGTTGTGCCAAGGGATATAACAATAGTTGAAACATTTATCCTCCTTATATACTAATACCAACAGATATATGAGTGGGTATTAGTTTTGTTGGTATAATACTACTAATACCCACAGATATAAACGTAGGCAAAAGATATGTTGGCATAACATACTATTACCAACAGATAAAAAATTTATGTAGGGAAAACTTTCTTTATTGTCCACAAAAATATATCTATTGGTATTAGTAATTTTTGCCAACAGAAAAAAAAATATGTGACTAAATTACTGTTGGCACAAGTCATATATTTTGTAGCGAAGGTACAGGGCGAGGAATGAAGTAAAGGTAGTGTAAGTGAGAGAAATTTGGGCCACATAGGTCCAATTAGGGTTTTCAAGGGAAAACCCTACAGGGTGATAATAGATGAAGTTGATGTCATAAGGTGTTGGGCCTAACACACACCCGTAGGAGTTGGGTTTTTCATTAAGTGAAAGTGTACAAGAAAATGGATGTCGGGGTGTGATAAGGGGGCAGGAGTCTCAAGATATGGGACAGACCCCCTTGGGAGAATAGAAGTGGAGAGTAGTTGACATGCATGTCAAGGGTAAAAAGTTTTATCCAATAAGATACGAATAAGATACTAATCACTTAAAGAGTAAGATTATTGAGCCGGGCCCAGACCGATCAACTGGAATATTAGTGAACAGGTGTCAGGGTGCCCTAAAGACCGATTCACCGGCATATAATAGTGGTCAGGTGCATTATGCCCTATAAGTGACCAATCCACCCGCTATAATAGTGGGGGATCCCAAGCTCAACAAACCAAACATTAATTTTCCATTGAATCATGGGAAAGACACCTTGTAATTATATTAAAACACCATGTGAGTCGGGGCCAGACCGATCCATCGGCCATAATAGTGGGGTTCCCTCACTCGCATGGATTGATAAAGATTATAATGTGAATCGATATAATTACCAGAGATCCAAAAGAATAAGTCTATCTAGACTGTAGCCGGCCTTTATCATCTGTTTTACTACATGCTGCTCATATGATTATGCCATGTATACTGTGTTGTGTGTTTTGTTTTTTGGCCTTAGCGCATATGTTAACTTACTCAATACGTAGCATACTGATCACCCGTTTCATGGGTGCTACTCATTCCCACGAGCAGAAAACCCATCTAAACTTGTGCAGGTAGGGAATGATGTCTTCGACGCCTACGACACTTACGAGGCATCAGGTGGGGCTGAGCATTGAGCTTAGACCTGACATGGTATTCGAGAGCGATTCAGATGGTCTTTGTTTTATTTTTGGATCATGTATTATTATATTTTAGTTATGTTATATCGTACGGTGCTTCATGTTTTGGAAAAACTCCAGTCACTTACTCTTTGGATTGTAATCCTAAACCGCACTCTGATATTGAATGACTTGTGTTTTACCAATGACTAGTGTTTTATTAATGAATCGTATTTGGTTTTAACCTTGTTTAGCCTTAGCACATAGTACTGGAACGGTAGGAGTGAATCGATCAAGTACTAAGTGTGGCGGTAATGCCCCCAAGTTTACGGTTTTATCATTTTGCTTCCGCTAAACCCTTTTAATTAAACAAAAATTTTTAGTAGTAAATTTGGGGGTGTTACAAGTTATGTGGGTATTCTTGGTTAAGAGTAGTCTTATCACCCTGCCATGTTAGCATGATATACTATCTTAATTGAGTTATGAAGAGTGACTTGTATATATAGTTAAGTATTATCATGATGATATTTGTTGGAGGTTGGAACTCGATAATATAGACTCTCATAGGATTGTTGTGAAATGATTGCATGTTTTAGCTATATCAATGGAATTTGGAACATTCATGATATTTTTGGAAAATAAATATGGCATGGTAATTTTTCCTATTTTATAATTAATTTCATGCAAAATATGATCAAGTGTAGGTTGAGTAAGGCACAAGCTACTTAGAAAGAAGCTTTAAGGCCAATGAGAAAGATAGGGGTATTTTGATTAGCTTGGGATAAATATGAAATATTGGTATTTCTATAGTAATATTAGATTAAATATGTTAAGTACGTTGCATGAAATAAGTGGGGTAAATTATAGGCACTATAAACCAAATACAATGAGAAAATAGCTTAACTTAGAAATAGTAATCCTAGAGTCATGCTCATTACCATATGTGCAAAACATAGACTAAGCTCTTGATTTTTGAATATTTTATTACTAATGAGATTTTATGAGGGTGTAGTAAATTTAGGGGTTATGTGAGTCTCATGGAAGGGCATACACTTGTCTTGTGAAACTAAGGTTTTGCAAGGCTGTTATGGTCTTTTCCCATAGGGAATGTTCTAAATATCTTTTGGATGTACATTATGAGTGTCTTACATATTTGTGTTAGGTTTGCAAGGAATTATCAAGATAAAAAACACTCTAATAAGATATTAGCATTTAATGTAAAACATTTAACACTTAAAAAAATGATAAAATAAAGAATGAGAGGAATATATAAACATAGATAAGGGTTTGGAAGTTAACTCTAAGTACAATATTCAAAATATATAAAAAGAATACACAAAAATAATATGTCCAAAAGGTATATAGATCAAAGCTAAGATCTTTATAACATGAATCTATGTCCCAAGTCTTAAGGATAACAAGGTGACTCCTCCCCAAGAAAGATATTATAAGCAACAAAGTTATCCAAGATTTCCTCAATGACCTGCACAAAATCATATGGGCCATTTGTTCATGCGAATAAGAAGCAATTATAAAAATACTGATTAGCACGCTACATAATAATTAAGATAACAATACAAGTATAGTAGGGCTATATAAAGTACATGAGGTCAAAATGAAGAATAAGCATGCATACTAATTAAACATGATATGATGTAAGATAAGTTTTGATTTCATAAACCCATTATTAGGGTATGATCATATCCCACATTATTATTTATACTGAGTTCAGGGACCGAACTAATATTAATTTGATGGAATAAACTGAAACACCTCTCAAGGGAGAAATCTCTTAAACCACTATTATCGTCTAATGGAATGGACACCATCTCCTCCATTTTGCATCATGCAAACTTTTTCTTTAAGTGAATAATGTATTATCTATTATGTTTGTTTGATATAATCATAATCCATATGCTTATTTATGTCGAGTTTAGGGACTTAACTATTCTTAAACTGATGGAATAATTTAAAGCACCTCTCAATCGAAAATCTTCTTAAAGCATTATTATTTTTTGGTGAAAAGGACACAACCTGTCGATTCTAACTTACATAATCTTTCATTTTAAGTGATTAATATATTATTCATTATTATTCATCTTAAAATCATCATATAGACATATATGTATATATGCAAGACACATAATTCAATTTAACATAATTATTCAAAATACATAAAACATAACCATATGAATATCCAGATATCCCCCGAGGAGAAAGGTCATACCTCCCTTGAAGAACCATAATTTCACAACTTAAATATAATTTCTTCTCTAATAGTCATGTCACCACAAATTTAGTACAAATCCAAAATAAAAATATAATTGAAACTACACCCAAAAATTAAGCTTTAACTCCAATGCCTTATATATGCAATAATAACCCAACTTCTAGAGTTATTATTTACAAATCCCTACAAAGCCCTATTTTCACAAATTAGACATAATGTTTCCCATGAAAGTCATATCATCACCAAATCTAGTAAAAATTCCTAAAATGCCAAAACTAACAAAATATCTAAAAATTTACGTATAACTTCAATGTTTTATACATGTAATAATATCCCCACATCTAGGGCTACTAATCTCAATCTCAACTATTTTCTCATTTTATTGGACTTGAGTCATTTATAATTTCTTAGAATATCCTACATAATATATTTATCATATTTTAGACATAATGATTTGATATTCAACCCTTATTTACCATATTACCCCTAATATAGCCAAAACTCCCATTTTAAAAAAAGATGATATGATTCCAAATATGAATGATTTCCAACTTTCAATATATATCCTCATAACCATATTCATTAAAAACTTTCCATACCTAATCAAAACTCATTGAAATACCACAGGCTATGCTAGCATACTTAGGGTATCAAAATGAGATTCAAACCAACAATAACATAAAAGGTCATACTCTTTACATATTCTCACTTTCCATAGATTCAATTCCATATCATCATAACTCATCATTATCAACATAAAATTATCATCAAAATAATGCAAACCATGTTGTTTCAAAATAAAAATACATATATCAATAAAAACTCAAACTATAACACGTATCCATACTAAAAGAATATTTGGTCTCTAAGCATGTATAACATAAGACCCTTCTTCCAATACCACTAGAAAAGTTCCTAAAAAATAAAGAATGAAACACAGTTAGAACTTAGAAAAAATGACCAAAGAAAAGCTAAGGTAAAGGAGGGGGTAAAAAGGAAAAACCAAAATAATGAAGCTGCAAATGGAATGAGTTAGTGGTAAAAGTGGTGGACAATGGTTGTTTCGTGTAAGAAGGTTGCAAAGGCATAGTAGTGCTAGGATAGGCAAAGGTCTATGTGAAAGAGGGTGGGCATAGGATATACAGTGTTTTACGTAATGGTGTGTATAAGTCATGCAGAGAAGAGAACACATGGGTTGTGCCAAGAAAAATTTACGTAATTATGATAATGAATTTTCCAAAAATGAGGCACAATCATGAGAGGGAGGGTGCATGGGTGTTGTAATTTCCCATTTTTAAAAACCTAGAATTTAATAAATAGCTTTTATTTGGGATAAATTAGCTTGGAGACATGTGTCAACCCATAAAGCCTCCTCACATGATCATCAACTTCGCTTCTGCCCCCTTCTGGAGCTTGGAGCTTGCACTGGACCACATCAAAGAAAGCTTAATACCCAAGCATCCAGTCCAGCATGACCGGTGCATTGGGATTATTTGTAGGTAGTTAGCTTGCTATTTTGGAAGGTGAAAGCCACACTTCACCACCAGCAGCAGCTATGATATCAAAGAGTTTGAGCTCCAAGACTGATTTAAGCACGTTTGGGAATGCTAGTGTCCTTTCCAAATTTATGGTTGTTAATGCATGTTCGTCTTGGAAGACTGCTATTGATTCAGGATTCAAAAGGTCGTCCATATTTTTTCTCTTTTTGTTCTGTTTTGGCAGGCCTCACTCGCTCTCAGGTTGTTTCTTGTTGTTGTTGTTGTTGTCATGGTTGTGGTTGTGTTTAGCATATTTATTGATGTGTGACTAACCAGGGAGTACAGTTAATGCTCTATATTATGCCACTTCTCTTATGTGTCAATTATGGTGGGATGATTTGTCCTCATGTCATTGAAATGCATTTTAGCGATGCCTATAGGCTTTACTTGATTCCTTTCCATTTTTAATGAGGTTGGAAGCTTTGAAGGTGCCCTATATAGTTATCTACTAGCATGAATCATTAACATGTACTATAGATTTTATGTGGGTGTATTATCACACATAGTATATTGTGTTTACTCTTTAACTTTAATACCATTAAATTTACTTCTTAAAAATTTTATATTAGTGAAAACAAATATACAAAACATTAGGTGTTACACTAAGACTAATGCAAAGAAAGGTATGACCAATACCTAACATATGATAGTTGTAATACCTAAACAACTCAAACATGAAGATTAGGCACGATCACCACCTAATTAAAGGTCGAGACAAATCTAATAGAAACTTTGAGAGAGATATAGAGATAGAGAAATAGACTTAAATATAGAGCAGAAAGATTTTACAACATTTGATTTTCTAAAAGGAATAACAAGGATAACAATGAAATACAACAAGAATGGGACTACATAGTAGTCCTAAATAGACACTATAACCTAGCCTAAGATGTTACTACTATCAATAGAACCTGTAAGGTAGATATTACCCATTGAATAGGTGGGGGACCATAAAACAAAACCCACTTGTATAATAGTAGTGAGTAAACCAACTACACAAAACTTATAAATGTCATATGAACGATGTAGGCAATATCCTAATGAAATTGTGGAATGAATAAAACAAAATATACATGCGTTAATGGAATAAGATTAACATGTCATAACTTAAATATCTTCAAGACCAAATACTCACCATACCATTCCACTTAATCAATTTACAATCATTATATAATCCTATGATAACTATATCTAAAACAAGCACAACGTGATTCACAACCATTAAGGTAGTGCACTAAGGAAAGTACCAACCAAACACAACAACTAATTATAATTAAATCAAATGTATAATAAGATGAATAAGAGACATATAAAATACACTAGTAATAAGGGTGCATAACACAACATAGTTCCCTCCATCTAAACCACCAAACCACTCCAAATATAAAAAAAAATAAGGGTAGTGCACTAAGATGACTAGAACCCATAATCCAAATACCATGGACAAGACATGAAGGAAACTACCAAACCAATAGTCTAAATCATAATAAAGGCCATCACACAAGTTACTTTTCCTTTTTATTTACCCTACTCAAGCGGATACAAAAAAAAAACACTAGGGATGCATAAACTACAATAGCCATACCGATACATTACAAGTAATATAGTAACCTCCTAACTGTACAACCTGAAGGCATATAAAGTACACTAGTTATACTAACACACTAAAGTAATACAATATCCTTAATTCTAGATTTCTTAATTTGTAAGTATTGATACCCACTATAGTGCTTTTTGGTTTCTTATAGAGCAAGCTTAGGCCTTACAAAGGCACTAAGGTACACTAGTGAAACCCAACTTAATTTAGAATTCATACCATGTCTATATGCTAGCTAATCCTAGAAAATAATTCATTCTAAATATTGAGGTCTTCTACTTTAATTATTAGTATATTATTTAGTGATTATAAAAAAATATATCATATAATATATATACGATAACTAATCTATACTTAAATATTTCCTTTATTTTCAATTATTCAAGTCGACCCTGTGATAAACCTAAGAATCGACATCCTAGTCCAATTATTCTCATTTAGGAGCATTAGGCCATAAATGTAAAAAATGCCTTTATAGGTTATTTACTTATTCAATTATCACTTCAATACCAAATATTATTGGTATTGAATAAAATTTGTGGCATATCAAAATAACATTAAAATGAACACTTTAACATAAAATTATAGTTCTAGTAATTTTTTAGAAGTGGTAAAATTACCATTTTAGCCTTAAAACATATTTGTTGCCATTTAGCACAAAAACTCTAGTATTACATAGCTAGTATACCATGTTTCACATGGTTCTCACACTCAACATAATACAACACATCCTAGGTATACATGCTAAAAAAAATTATAAAATGTATAAGAAATATCAAAGTACCCTAAGATCATACAAAACATAAATTATTCAAAATTATACATGCACATGCTCAAATCTCAGTATATCATATATAAAACTATAAGTAAAACAAATGAGAATCTAACGATAAGGTCAAAAATAACAAATGAAGCCTACACAAGGATAGACTTTTCCTTAGCCGAACCACCCTTACAACAAATGCATAAATATTTTACCACTTTCAACCCTATTTTAGGAGGTTATTATACATATATTAAAATACAGAAATCTAGCGTGCTCTTATAAAAAGTGACATGAACACACACTTAAAGAAAATAAAAGCAAGACATAGTACATGCATTTTTTTTATGGGATTATAAGGAAGCATAAATTACACTTAAACATAACATAGAAAATCCTAAGCATGTTATCACTTGATTTTTATACATTTAGTAAGAGTATATAGGTTACCTCTTTCAAAGCACAAATATCAAAATAAAAATAAGGAGCCGCCAAAAGAGCCTTCAGTAATATAAAATCAAAAAAAATTATAACATCGCATAAATAAATAACAAAAATTATAATTTCCAATGATAAAATATGGTTACCCTTACAAAAAGAAGGCAAAAGAATAAGGGGAACAACAATGATGATCTTAATAAAACTCTTAAAAACTAACCTCTTTTACTTAAAAATAAAAGGAGGTTATATTTGATGGTTAAAGAAGAAAATGATGGACAACAAAGAAGGAATAAAAGTATGATGGGATTAAAAAACCTTGCAACAAAATAAAAGAGGGGATAAGGATAAATGATAATAGACATAAGAAAAAAAGAAGAGAGAGGGGAGTAAAAATAACCTAATAAATGGGTTTTAATAGCTCATGAAAAATTAGCAACAAAATAGGCATAAAGATGGAGGGAGAGAATCTTGAGAGTTTGCAGCCAAGAGAAGATAAGAGGTAGTTTAATCAACACTTGAATGAAAAGGTGATGGGAGATTGTACAGCCTAAAATATAGAACAATTTAATCCAAGGTGAGGGGAGATTAGAGAAAGGTCCACAAGGTCAAAAGGAATGGTTGTGACATCAAAAATAAAATAAAAAATAGCATAAATAAATAATTTTAGATGATGCTAAAAAAACCTTAGGTGCACTGTCAGTTATCTACCTAAAAACCTTGTAATACCTATCTTACCCTGGATGCCTGATTATATTTCTAACATTTTAAACTTAACTAACCTAATTCATTTACACCCTAACCTAGACGCATATAATCAACACATCCAACATATATTATTAACCTATTATTTTTGTGATCAAATTCAAATACTATATCAACTTTCACTTATGTTCTTAGTTAGGGTGTGCAGGAAGTGGGGTAGTGTAATACCCTCACTATACTAATTCCACAGTTTCTCAATTATTGTGGAGGCCTTTTTTTCTCTACTATATGCGGTTAAGATTGCTTCCCTTATCAACTTGTTAAGCATTTTGGTTTGAGTCCTCAAGATCCAAAATTCCATTTTGTTTTGTTCTTGCAAGGCTCTACTAGATAATATTGGTCTTGTATTTATTTTTGTATAGTTTTGTAAATCTTGTACTGGACTATGGTTAGATGACAACCGTACCTGAATCTTAAGATGTAAGTTTACTTTTTAGCATTGTACCCAACATAAGTTAGGTAATGGTTGTACCTCTCCTATATTGGATGTGGCAATAACACTATGCATTTTCTATGTAGCTTCCGCAAAGTGTTTATAAAATAGAATGTTTCTATTCATAAATGTGGGGGTGTTACGGCCACACTTTGTAGATGACCTATTGCAAATATATAATAATGATGGGGATCCCTGTGATGATGCACAATACATGGAGTGATAACCTTGGGTTGGGACTTAGAGTGAAAGCCATATGATGTTGTATAGTTTGGGATCTCTTGTTGTAAAGGACATATCTTGAATACTTACGTTCCTTGTTACATCTTTTATTTTTGTCCCACCTTTATTTTGGGAGGAGTTGTCCTTTAAGTATGTTGTATTTTGGTAGCAGTTGTCCTTTGAACATATTTTCCTTTGTTTCTATTGTTGTTTATGCTTGTCGTATGGTTTAATAAAGTTTTAGATTTATCCTTTGTATGAGAATGATATGGAAAACACTAACTATACTAAAATCAGCTGTAATACCTACATTTTTGTAATTTTCCTCTCCTAGACGATGTTTAAAAAAGAAATTTTTGTTGTTGTCAAAATTAAAATGTTACACGATTAGTGTCAAACATTCAATCATAGTCTCATTGAATGCTTCTAGATCTAGTAGCTAACTAACATGATTTATATCTTATTCATGGAGTCCCGGAAAACAAATTTTAACACATTAAATTCATAAAGCTTATGAGTATATATTTTTCATCTAATTAATAAACAAGGAGAACAAGTTATCATCTATGTAACAAGCAAACACATTGAATTATGCCTAACACATTTGAATTTTAGCATAAACACACCAAGATTCACCCAATCACATAAATTCACTATTTTTTTTGTATATTATTGTGAATATTATTTCATTGGATGGCTTATGAAAAATATCAGTCCATTGATGAAGTGTGACCACAGGTAGAACAAAAATGCCGGTCCATTGATGAAGTGTGACACACGTACGACAAAAATATCTGTCCATTGCTGAAGCCATTTGCCATTTTTCGACGTGTTTAGACAGTGTTGAATATGACTTCCGGAGAAAAATATTACACTAGTACTGTTATCACATTTCATAGTAAGCGTGTTAAAACTAAGTCTACGGTCACAAAGCTCTGGTTTAGACAGAACGTGCACAGACAGGACAAGCTCTGGAACTTTTTTGGTACGAAGTCCATCGAACCTTGACACCTTCATGCTCATCTGAAACCTCTTCATTATCCGCAATCCCAAGCACCAAAGACTTGCCGCCTTTAAGTGAATTCGCTTTCAACCTTCTGGCCTTGGTGGAGGATCTTTCACTCAAGTAAACTTGGATATGAGTGTAAACCTCGCTGCGTTTGAACCGATCTCCGGTGTACTCGTCGAAAGCGATGTCAAGGTAAGGAGATAAAAAGTTGAAAAACTTCCTGCTGAACCTGGACAGGCACTGGTCGATTGTTTGGCGCAATTGATAGGGTATGTATTGCTGGTACAGTGCCCAAGCAAATACGATGGTTGCGATAACTGATCCGAATTGCGCGAGTTTGTCGCCCATGATCACGTTCCCTAGGAGTAGTCGCTGTATATCCATATCGCTCGATGAGCTAGCTCGGTGCTTTTTGAACGATCCAAGAAGCGAGCAATAATCATATGCATTTATACTCCCATGTATCTGTGGAAATTCCACAGAAGCGTCCCGGATACGCTTAAAAAACGACTAAGCAGTCCCACGCGAATGCTGACGACGGTCCCATCAAAAACTCTCCTCATTTGGCCTCGTCGATTGAAAATTCAACGCATTTCATTTGGTACCTAAAAATCGTGGTCTTTATAATTTTCCAATATTTTTGACTTCAGTTCATAATTTTCCAAAGCTTCCAATTCTTTTTCTTCTAATAGACATATACGAGCAGGATAGTGCCGCGTTCCCACCCTAGTCGCTATCTTTCCTCGTCCTCCTATCCCACCGACCGCAAAACTCATGTCCCAATCGCAATTTTATATATATATATATATATATATATATATATAATTAAAATTTATCCTTAAAACATGTAGTGAATATTTTTTTAACACTAAGGATGTACATGTTAAAGTAAATTTTAAATTCACAAGAATCGACGGAATAACCATAAGGGTAATTATTTTGTGGCCAGGCCTAAATTTCTTCTGCATTGTCATCATTTGTTGTTATCCTATTAATTACTAAAAAACAATAACAAATAAATAAATAAATTATTAAATACATATTAGTAGTAAAATTCTCTCTTTAATTTCATTACTATGTGTTCTCATGGATAGGCTTTTGGAAAGGGAAAAGGTTATCTCTAAATCAAAATTAACAACATATGTGTGTACAAAAAGATGACAAGTATCAAATACTTTAATTTTTTAATTCTTTTTTTACTTTTATATATTTTTTTAAAAAATTAATTTCAATGCGTAAGTTACATAATGATAAGTGTGAGGCCTAATGGACAGTTTCAGATTGAAACAAAGCCTTCTAGAATAGTCAATGTGGCTAAATATGAGTATTAGAGGAATCTAATATACTCAAGAACTTTTCCGGTGGAACCTAGAGAGTTTTAAAAAGTATAAAATAATATTCAATATTATGGAATATTGTACAGTAGAGTAGAAGAAATATGATTTTTCTTATACATAAGGAAATGTAAGGGAATATAAAGAACATTCTAAACTCAAAAGTCGACCTTGTATTGTCTTTGTCTAATAATACAAATGTTTCCTATTCAACTCTCTCTTATATTCTCTGTTACTCTCAATCTTTTAGTTTGTCCTTATTTAGGTTAGGCTAACTTGACTTACTATAATATCCCAAATTTAACCTAACCCTAATCTTGAGTGATTCGTATTTTAATTTTACCCTAATTCGTTAATCCTAACTTTAATTATAACTCTAAGTCTAAACTTATTCCTTTCTTTTCCCTTACCCTCTTTCTCTTCTCCTCATTTCCTTCCTATTTTTATTCTTTATTTCCCTAGATCCCCCCTCGTGTGACTCTTTTCCCTAACCGAATTTGTCTTGATTTGGTTACGCCAACCAAAAAAACCAAACTACTTTTAATTCTACACTCCATCATCATCACTGTCTCCTTTCTTTCAAGGGATTTTCATGACAAATCCCCCATTTCTTATGTTCTAACCCTAGCATGATCTACATTTTCCTCAATTCCTTAACAATCTCACGTTACCATGTTTACAAGCCCCCATCTCCATATACTACCTTCTTTCTCCCACCTTCTATCATTTATTGCTCCACCATCCTAAGAACCGATCTCTTATTCCTCTTCCAGCTCTCTTCTACATCTTATTCTCTGTAAGTTCCATCATTTATGTGCAACAAGCTTCACCCAACTCGATACAACTCATGTTGTACCGCCAAGCTTAGCCTTAGCACCTCATGTTGCACCCTTTTGGCAACGTGATAAGCCTATCAATCCTCCCCATTCTGGCCTCATTTTTTCCCATATTCATGTAGCAACACCACCAAAAAATCCAAACCTTTACATAGCTCTATCCCCTAATGTAAACTCCCTTCATATTCTCCTTTATCCTATAATCGATCACCGCATAGCTAGCCCTAAATAGTGTGAGTTTCTCGTGTTTCTCACCCCCACCCATGTGAAAAGCTCATGTAATTCAAACCCGACCAACGCAACTCCTTCATACA
Source organism: Tamarix austromongolica (assembly GCA_039764185.1). Lineage (NCBI taxonomy): Eukaryota > Viridiplantae > Streptophyta > Magnoliopsida > Caryophyllales > Tamaricaceae > Tamarix > Tamarix austromongolica. Next base: position 11,605,957 of record CM077812.1, on the reverse strand, counting down.
CCATTTAGCCTTTTTATTGCTTTAGTTCTTGCTCTTTTTTATTCCTATTACCTTACCTTACCTTTTTTGTTTTCCTAAATTCTAACCATAGCTTTTTCCTAATTTTTTAGGTGATTTTCCTATGGTGTTGGAGGAGGTGACTTTGGGTATTTTGCTTGCTTAGAGACCTATGACATTTGTGTAAGGATACATGTCATGATTTAGGAGTTTAATTCTATGTGTAAATTATATGTAATATTATGCTAGTAAAATTATATTTTATATTTCATATTGTTGATGTCAAACAATGATATTGTTGTATTATATTATGAAAATAGAATGCTATGTGAAAGCATGAGTTATGTAATCCCTGAAAATTTTAAAAGCCTATAATTTAATAAATCACTTTTATTTGGGATAACTTAGCTTTTAAACTTATTTAATTTAATTATTTTGAGGATTTTACCTTTTAAATTTATTTAATTTAATTATTTTGTGAATTTTTGAGTATATAAAATTAGATGTGAATATGTAATAAATTAAAATAAATAATTTTTTATTTTATCACACTGATTTTATTTAAATAATGTTTCAAGCCAATATCTTCTAATAGTTACCTTTTAAACCAATATATTAAAATATATTAAGTTAAATTATTAAAAATTGTTTATCTACCAAAAATACTACAACCTATTTTTCATAAGTTATTTTATCCATCCCCTTATTCCCCTTTTTTTCCTTTTTCTATTTTTTTCTCTCTCCCTACTTCTCCTTTCTTTTTCTCCCTTTCTCCCCAGCATGGACTATCTTCCACGCATGGCCCGGTTTCTCTCCCCACATTCTCCTTCCATGTGGCCCAACGGCCTGCGTCGTCATCGTCTGCCCCAGCCAGCCCACCCCATCTTCCTTTTTTTCTTTTCCCTTCGCCTGTTCCCCTAGTCGATCGGCCCTTCTTTTTTTCTTTTCCTTCTCCCCTAGACCGATAGGTCCAGCCTGTCTCCCTCCTTCTTCCCCAGCCCCGAACTATGACACCACCTTGCAGCCCCAATTCTGCCAACAGTATAATCCCCTGAAATTTTAAAAGCCTATAATTTAATAAATAAATTTTATTTGAGATAAATTAGCCTTTAAATCTATTTAGTTTAATTATTTATGGATTTTTGAGTATATAAAATTGGATATAAATATTTAATAAATTAAAATAAATACTTTGTTATTTTATCATAACCTTTTTATTTAAATAATTTTCCAAACCATTATTTTACTAAAATTATCCTTTTTAAACCCTTACATTTTAATTATATTAAATAAAATTATTAAATAAATTTATTACCCAAAAATATTATATTTTATTATTTTATAAATTAAATTATTTTATTTAATACCATTTTCCTTTTCTTTTTCCTTTCTTCCTTTTTTCCTTCTTCTTTTTCTTCTTTTTCTCTTTTCTTTCTCCTTCCTTTTTTTCCTTGGGACGTACTTTCCGATTGGTAAACTCGAACCTTATTTTGCTACATACTAATATCTGCGATAACTAATTTACAAATTCTTTCGAGATATTATTCTGTTCCGCTTGATAAGTGTACAGGATAAATAACCGGCAAACCTTTTGGTTTCGGGAAAGGAGTAAGACCTCCAAGAAGAGGGGTCCTTTTTAGTAATTGGATTGCTTGTTTTAAGAGCTCACGGTAATAACGTTTCTTTCTCAAGCTATCTATTAATTTCGATTCAATACTTACTTGGAATTTCTGTACAAGTCTGTGTTGTTGATATAACTTGATATTATTTGATACTGTGTTATTCTTATAATTAGATTGCTTAATTACTGTCTATCTGATTTCTATTAAAGTAATTTGATTTTGTTTGACTGTCAGTAATTGTGTTTAATTAATAATATTAAAGAAATCTAATAATGTCTAACAACGGGCAATCTGTTAATCAATATGTTTCCAGTAATGATATATTAGAAACTCTTAGGACTTTTCAAGAACAAATGACTGCTCAATTTGCTGTGTTATCTGCTAACTTAGAACAAAGAATAGGAGAACAAGAGGTAAGAATTAATGAATTACAACATAATACAGTCGTAACTCACCAAGCAGGGGTTTTAGGAAGGGCTCCTATGGACCCTAGGATCAGAATTCCACCCATAGCTAACCTAGAAGAATTAGAGGACCAAGTATCCAACAATAGTGATAGGAGACCTAGGCTGAACAATAGACAAGAAAGGGATTTAGAATTCGTTGATAGGAATCTAAATAATATTAAGCTGAGTATACCTGGGTTCAATGGTAGAAATGACCTTGATTATTATTTTGAATGGGAAAGGAAGATAGAGCTAGTGTTTGAATGTCATAACTACTCGGATGATAAGAAAATTAAGGTAGATGTAGTAGAGTTTACTGAATATACCTTCTCTTGGTATCATAATCTGGTGTTAACTAGACGTAGGTGTGGGGAACCACCCATACAGACATGGGAAGAGTTTAAAATTTTGATGAGGAAAAGGTTTGTTCCAAGTTATTATTATAGGGAGTTACATAAAAGATTACAAACAATAAGTCAAGGAATGAGAACAGTGGATGAATACTTTAAGGAATTAGAGGTTCTGATCATTAAAACAGGAATTATTGAGGATGATGATGCTACCATGGCTAGGTTCTTGAGTGGATTAAACTCTGAGATAGCTGATAAAGTATAATTATATCCTTGTGGGTCTTTAAGTGAAATGGTAAATATAGCTACTAAGATAGAGATTCAATTAAAGAAGACCAGACAATATAATCCCCCTAGGATTGGGATTAAGAGTACAATGAGAAGGAATTTTGGGGGAACTACTTCTGGAAATTGGAGGAATACTAATAGATTTGAGTCTAAAGGTAGAAACAATGAGGCAAGGGTAGGAAATAAGTTTGAAAAGGGTTAGAATATGATAACAAACCCTGTGAGTGGTTCGAACAGAACTAGAGATATTACATATTTTAGATGTGGAGGATTGGGACATATAGCTTCTGAGTGTCCAAACAAGAAGAAAATTTTAATTAGAGAGTCTGGAGACATAGAATCTGAATCTGATGAGGAAGATTTGGAGACTAGTTTGGTTAGAGAAGATACTAGTGATTCAGAAGAAGAAATAGAACTACCAGTAAGTGGAGACCTTTTTGTAGTGTGCAGGGCTTTAAACAGTAACAAACTACCTGATTCTAATGCAATACAGAGAGAAAATATATTTCATACTAGGTGTTTGATCGATGATAAATATTTTAACATGGCTATAGATAGTGGTAGTTGTATTAATGCTGCTAATACCTTGTTAGTGTCTAAGTTAGGATTACCAACCACTAAACACCCAAAACCATATAGATTGCAGCGGCTTAATGAGTTAGGAGATGTAAAAGTTAGCCTACAAGTTTTAGTAAACTTAAAATTAGGAAAATATGAGGATTCTATTTTGTGTGATATAGTTCCAATGCATGCTGCTCACTTATTATTAGGTAGACCTTGGCAATATGATAGGAGGGTAATACATGATGGTCATAAAAATAGATATACCTTACAGAAGGATGACAGGAAGATTGTTTTAGCACCAATGACTCCAAAAGAGATTTTTGAAGACCAAATTAAAATTAAGTCTAACTATAAGGAATTATCTAAACCGAGTTTGGAGACTGAGATTAGTTCAAAAGAAATTAAGGGGACATCTGGATTTTATGCTAAGATTAAGGATGTAGGAAAGGCTATTAAGAGACAGGCCAATGTGTATTTGATGGTTTATAAAGAATTTTATGAGTGCCAGTTAGGACTTAGTGAGGAAGTACCTGTTGCTGTGAAATAATTATTGGAAGACTAAAGTGAGTTGTTTCCTGAGAACATTCCTAGTGGATTACCTCCATTAAGGGGAATAGAATATCAAATAGATTTTGTTCCAGGAGTTGTTATACCAAATAGACCTGCTTATAGGGCTAATCCTAAAGAGGTTAAGGAATTAAAAAGGCAGGTATCTGAATTACTAAGTAAGGGATATATTAAGGAATCAATGAGTCCATGTGCAGTTCCAGTGTTACTAGTAACTAAAAAGGATGGTAGTTGGAAGATGTGTATAGATAGTAGGGCAGTGAATAAGATAACTATAAAGTATAGATATCCCATACCTAAACTTGATGAGATGTTGGATCTTTTACATGGTGTTGTTATTTTTTCGAAAATAGATTTAAAAAGTGGGTATCATCAAATTAGGATGAAACCAGGAGATGAATGGAAGACAGCTTTTAAAACTAATTTTGAATTGTATGAATGGTTAGTGATGCCTTTTGGATTATCCAATGCACCGAGCACCTTTATGAGACTTATGAACCATGTTTTGAGGAATTTTATTGGAAAATTTGTGGTTGTTTATTTTGATGACATACTTATATATAGTAGGTCTTTAGAGGATCACTTGAAACACTTAAGGATTATTTTGGATGTCTTTAAGACAGAACAACTATATGCTAACTTAACTATATCTAGGTTTTGTCTGGAAAATGTTGTTTTCTTAGGATTTGTGGTAGGAAAAGATGGCATATCTGTGGATAAAGACAAAATTAAATCTATTCAAGAATGGCCTGTGCCAAAGAGTGTAACTGAAGTAAGAAGTTTTCATGGGTTGTGTTCTTTCTATAAGAGATTTGTTAGGAATTTTAGTACTATAGTTGCTCCTTTGACTGCCATCACAAAAAAAGAGAATGGGTTTAGGTGGGGTTTAGAATATCAAAAATGTTTTGAGACACTTAAAAATAAATTAATCCAGGCACCTGTGTTAAGCCTTCCTGACTTTGAAAAGATGTTTGAATTAGATTGTGATGCTTCAGGGTTAGGAATAGGGGCTACACTTTCTCAAGAGGGCAAACCAATAGCTTATTTTAGTGAGAAATTAAATGGTAGTACTTTAAATTACTCTACTTATGAAAAAGAATTGTTTGCTTTAGTAAGAGCTTTAGAAGTTTGGCATTACCTATGGCATAGAGAATTTGTGATTAATACTGATCAAGAGGCTATTAAGTATTTAAAAAGTCAATCAAAGTTAAATAGGAGGCAGGGTAGATGGATTGAGTTTATTGAAATCTTTCCTTACATGATTCAGTATAAAAAAGGAAGTGATAATGTAGTTGCAGATGCTCTATCTAGGAGATATGCTTTATTAAATGCTGCAGACACTACTTTGTTAGGGTTTTCTAGTATTAAGCCTCTATTTTTGGAAGATCTTGATTTTAATGAAATTTATAACAAGTGTGAAATCTCTACACAGGGAAAATATTTTATAACTGAAGGTTATTTGTTTAGGGAAAATAGGTTATGTATTCCTGAGTGTTCATATAGGGGATTATTAATTCAAGAAGCTCATAAGGGTGGATTAATGGCACATTTAGGATTTCAGAAGACTGTAGACATATTAATTGATCATTTTTATTGTCCTCACATGAAAAAGGATGTGTTAAAATATTGTGTTAATTTTGTGGCTTGTAGACAGGCTAAAACTACATCAAAACCATTTGGGTTATATACTCCATTGCCTATACCTAACCAACCTTGGATTGATGTTTCTTTGGATTTTATTTTAGGCTTACCTAGAACTAATAGGGCTAAGGATTCAATAATGGTTGTAGTAGACAGGTTTAGTAAAATGACTCATTTTATACTTTGTAATAAGACCAATGATGCTGTGGTTGTGGCTGAAATATTTTTTTCTCATATAGTTAAATTACATGGCATACCTAAGACCATAGTTTCAGACAGAGATGTTAAATTCCTGAGTCATTTTTGGAAGGTTTTATAGGAAAAATTAGGAACTAAATTATTATTTTCCACAACTTTTCACCCTCAAACTGATGGAAAAACTAAGGTAGTAAATAGAACATTAGGTAATATGTTAAGAGCTGTCCTTGGAAAGAATCTTAGACAGTGGGAATATGTTTTACCTCAGGTAGAGTTTGCTTATAATAGAACTTTGCATTCTACAACTAAAAGGACTTCCTTTGAAATTGTGTATGGTTTTAATCCTTTGACTCCTTTAGATCTAAGTCCTTTACCTAATGCTGAATTGCAAAATTTTGATGCTAAATCTCAAGCTAATAATATAAAGAAGTTGCATGAATTTGTAAGTCAACAAATCAATAAAAAGGTGTAACAAATGGCTGAACATGCTAATAAAAGAAGAAGAAAAATGGTTTTTAAACCTGGGGATTTAGTTTGGGTACATCTTAGGAAGGAAAGATTTCCAAACCTTAGAAAATCAAAATTAGATTCTAGGGGAGATGGACCTTTTACTGTGTTAGAGAAAATTAATGATAATGCTTATAAGATTGATTTACCTGCTAAGTTTGGGAATCTTAGTAATTCTTTTAATGTTGCTGATCTTAGTCCATTTCTGGGCATTACTTAGGTTTCAGAGGCGAAACCTTTTCAAGAAGAGGGGAATGATATGAATCTCCAAAATTTGTATTTAATTAATTCTGATAATTGCTATCAATCATTTTATACCTATAATTGTTTGTCTTATTGTGTGATTGATTAGGAAGTATTAATGCAGCACATGGAGGATGGAATTAAAATGCTGTAGCTGCTGAAGTTTTGTTGCAGAAATGTATTTTTTTTTAGTTATGTAATCCCATGTGATGCATTCGTCAGCCAAATTGGCTAATGGGGATTAAGTTGGCTGTATAACCCGCCACCCGATCTATGGTTAATGGATTAGTTGGATTGTGGGTTAATTGACCCTTAATAACTGTGATTAGTTAGAATTATTCTTAGCTGATGGAAATTGATGTATAAATATTTCCTTATAATTTTGGGGTTTGGAGTTGTAATTACTTGGGCTGGTCGAATTGTCCAGTGTCGACCTTCCCCTTCTTTTTGTGTATTTGGGTTGTTTGTTTGGGCTGTGTCGGCTGAGTATTGGCTGATTGTGTATAGATGCATTGTTTATTTTTATACGGTCTTTTACGCCATATAAATGTGGCATATATGGAATGTTGAGAGACTTTTGGCTGAATAAGAAATTGATTCTTACTTTTCTCTTGAAATCTCTCTCGCGTTCTCTCTCTCTCGGCAAAAATCTCACTCGCATCTTCTGCTACATCTGCTCCCTCTCTTTGATCGATTCTTGATCATTCTTACTTCTCAAATTCATTTGCCGTCCTCATACTATGCTTCTAAGTTCTTGAATCTTCCTTTGGAAAGTTCCTTAGGCTGATTCCGGCGAATCAAACCCCACACTCGATTATTCTTCGATCCTTTTTAAGAAACCCTAACAGGTTTCCATCACCCTACGCTTGGGCTGCTGACCGTCATCCCTCTCCTCCCTCTCCATCTCCCTGGCTCCTGGGCCACTGGCCCATTTTCTCCTCTCCTTCGTGTGAGCCGGCTGCCTCCCTCCTTTCCTTTCTTCCTTTCTCACCGACCTAGCCGGCCTGTTTCCTTTTTTTACTTTGATCGTCCATCGCACCAGCCCCCTCCCCTTTCTTCTTCTTCCTCTTTCCCAGGCGAGAATCCCGACCCTCGCCATCTCTGCCATCCCACCTGCAACTCCCTCTCCCTATTGCTTTCCCCTATCTCTCTCTCTCCCTCTCATCGTTTTCTCTGCCCCATCCCGGTCCCACCATCCCTGTCTCCTTTCCCCCATGCATGGCCATACCTCCCTTCTCCCTCTCCCTACCACCGCCATTCCCCTACCACCCTACAGCCACCCCTCAAGCACCCTATCCCCTCCTCTCTCTCCTTATTCTTTTTCTTCTTCCCTTCCTATTCCATTCGGCCATTTTCGAGCCCCATATGCCTTACCCGAGCCTCTTTTCTCTCCCTTTCTCCTCCTTCCTTTACCCTCCATGTTTTGTTCGTTACCACCGCTCCACTGCTTCAGCCGCCTTGCCACTTCTGCCGCCTCAACAACTCCCTGCACCACCTCCTGCCACCCTCTACCTTACCCCTGATCGATCACAGCACCCCTCGAGCCACGCCGCAGCCTCCTTCTTCCTCCTCTCTTCTTTTTCTCTTCTTTAACTCCCTTCTCGGCAACCACCCTGTGTCGCCCCGATCCACAGCCATCCCGCCTCTTCTACTGCCACCTGAGCCACCACAATAATCCCTACAACCCCCTCTACCACCCCCAATCATCCTTTTCACAAAACCGCCACTCGAAAGCCTTCACTCTCCCTCTCCCTTTTCCTTCCTTCTCAACCCCCCATCTCGACTCCCTCCTTGGCCGCCACCTTCGCATCCTCGCTGCCACCGCCTCCGCCGCCCATAGCTGCTTTCAACCCATCCCTGACCACCACTTACATCCCCTCTCCACCTATGCATCCTTCCCTTACCTTAAATCCTCCCCACATGCCTTTTTTCCTAGCCTATAAAGCCTAACCCGAAATTGCCCATTTTTCCTCTTTTCACTACCTTCGAGCTCCCTCCTCCTCATTTCTTTGTATGCAGCTCATGCTGCATGAGCAGCATGGGTTTCTTCATTTTTTGATTTAGCTGTTTAATAATTTTTAAGGTATAATAATATTTTAATTCAAGTATTTGACTAATTAAGCATTATAAGGTTTTATACTTTGATTTTTATGATTTCTAACATGATAAACCTTGATATTATTTTTAGGTATTGGTTTTGATAATCAAAGCTTGAACCTTAAGCCGGAATACCAGTAGGGTTTATTTTTGGGGGAATCAAGGTAACCGTTAACTCCCACTTAAATGCATGGATTAACGTATGTTAGCACATTAGGATTTTTAATATGTTATTATGCTTAATATATGTTGTTTAAAATCATATGCATAGTTTATTGTGATGTTTGATAAAAAGAAGCATGTAGGTTATAAGTTATGTATAGAAATATTATTTAAGGTAAGAGTTTGGTGGTTAATGAAAATGTTAAGTATTATCCATGTTGTATTATGGTACTATGATCTTTATTGCATGGTTAATATTTTGTGAGCCTTAGGGGTATTTTAGTAATATATCTTGTACAAGAATATGGCCTAAAATATATATAGGGGTGCTAATAATATTATATTAATTATAAGAGTTGTGGATAAGATGTTAATACTAATATTTTATGTAGTAATAATAATAACTTAATATAAGTAATGTACTAAAGGGAAAAATGGTAGCTTTAAATTAAAAAGGGTATTATGGTAATTTTGGAGGCAAGGACAAAGTGGTAATTTCGTAATTAAAGCATAAAAGGGTAATTTTGGAATTAACGGATAAAATTGCAATTTTGGAAGTAGAAAGGGTAAAGTGGTAAATTATAAATGAAAATGGGCAAATTAGTAATTTTGGAAGTAAGGGGGAAAATTGTAAATTTGTGATTAAAGGGTAAAATAGTAATTTTTATGATTAAAGGGTAAATTGGTAATTTTATAATAAGAGGGCAAAATGGTAATTTTATAATAAAGGGGTAAAATTGTAAATTTATAATTAAAGGGCAAAATGGTAATTTAGAAATTAAAAGAGGTAAAATATAATTTCATAATTAAGGATAAAATGATAATTTTTTAAGTGAAAGGTTGTTATGGTAATTTTTTTGGAAGTTAAGGGGTAAAATGGTAAATTTGAAAGTAGGGGTGAAATGGTAATTTTGAAAGTAAAAGGGGTAAAAGTGGAAATTGGAAAGGAGTAACTTGGTAATTATAATAATTGAGAAGGGTAAAATAATAATTTAAATAACTAAAGGGTAATTTGATAATTTAATAATGGAGAAGGGTAAAATGGTAAATATGATAATTGTGAGGGACAACTTGGTAATTTAACCAACTAAAGGGGTAATTTGGTAATAAGGTAATTTGGTAATTTAACCAACTAAAGGGGTAATTTGTTAATTAGGATACTGAACAGGGGTAATTTGGTAATTTAACCAACTCAAGGGCAATTTATTAATTATAATAAAGGAAAAAAGGGAAAAGTGGTAATCTAATTAACTAAGTGGGAAATGTATTAAATATAACCATTATGAAGGGTGTTTAGTGGCCTAATAAGTGTGAGAGATAACTCGGTAACTTAAACCGAGTAAGGGTGTAGCTAAAGCTGAGTGTGTGCTATATGTCCTACATGCCTTGGGTATCCTCTATAATTATATGTCGTGTTCTATATGCTAGTACCTTAACTGTTTCATGTGTGGCTTGGCTTGGAACCGAGGTGTGTTTATGTGTCCACTTTTGGTATGTGCTAATATGGATATGCTATAAGTTATGATGTGGTGTGATGTGGCCCTTTAAAACATGCATGCTAGGATGATTAATGGGGTGATGTGGGATGGAGGCATGAAAAAGAGCAATGGGAAAGAAAGATAACCAAGGGGAAGTAAGTTGGCTAACATAGGTAAGAATGGCCTAAATAATCCACAATCCATGAGTGGGAGAATCGAGGGTTTGCATGGTATGGTTAGAGTCCGCATGGGGGCAAACTTTATGTATGGAAAGTTGCCTCGGGGCATGAGTAAGGTAATAGAAATATCGTTTGGGTGTCTGGGGGCTTCAAGTGAAAAATAGTACGTGGGACAGTATAAGCGTGTGTAGGGGATCAAGCTAGGGTTTAGGAGGAAACCCTAAATTGAAAAGGTAGAAAAAGAAAAATAAATTAATTAAAAATAAATGAGAATGAGTGGGGGCAGGAAGTGAGGGTGGAACCTAAGGGTCGTGATGTGTAGGGGGGAATAAAATAGTCTGGGTTGTGCGAGGCAGAAAAGGATGGGCCACTTAGGCCCAAGTTAGGGTTTCTGAAGAAAACCCTAGGGAAAGGCGGTGAGTGGACTTTGGGGTATAAGGTGGTGGGCCTTGACCCACACACTTAGGAGTTGGGTTCCCGGTATAAGTAAGCGAATTAAGGGAAGGATGTCGGGGCGAGTTAGGAGGCGCAAAGGCCTCAAGATATGAGACGGGCCCTCTTAGGAGGATAAGTATAGCTAGAGCTAGCCATGCATCTCTAGGGCGGAATCTGTTAAATAAGATACGATAAAATACTAATCATGTAAAGTGGAAGATTATTGAGCCGGGCCCAAACCGATCCACCAGCATAATAGTGGCCAGGTGTAACACCCCAAAATTCACTACTTTTTTTTTTTGAAAGCGGAAGCAATTAAATTATAAATACTTAAAACCTGTGAATTCTGGGAATGTTACCGCCACACTTAGTACTAGACCAGTTCTCTCCGACCGTTCCAGTACCAAGTGCTAAGGCTAAAGGAAAGATTTATGTTAAATTCAAATTAACAATTCATAAAAGAATTCAAAAGATCTTACAACAAAATCAGAGTACGCATAAACATTTATAAACACTTGTAACTTACAAATAGAAATACATTTAAATAAGATAAAACCCGATGGGTTAAATGCCGGATTGCCTACTCACTCAAGTCAGGCCTGCCACCCCAAACAATCTCTGATCTTAAACCTGCACAAGCGGTCTGCTCCCCACCATCGGTGGATCATCACAAGACCCATCAGTCAATGTAGTATCAGTACGGGTCCAGTACTGAGTAAGGAGACTTGATCACTAAGGCCAACACACCGACACATAAATCATGCAGAACATAGAAGGGAATGATTATAAATGCATATGATCAATCAAGTAAAAGTACATACAAAGGCCCAATTGTAGTCCAGATTAATCGTTTCATTAATCTCTTATCAGAATTCAATTCACACCATGCCTTTTTATCAAGTCCATGTGAGCATAGGAACACCCCACTATTATTGCCGGTGGGCCGGTCACTTGCGGGACAAAGTCCACACCACTATTATTCGCCGGTGGATCGGTCACTTGCGGGACAAAGTCCTCACCACTATTCCTTACCGGTGGATCGGCTGGTTCCTGCTCACATGGTGTTCCACTGTAAGTAATTAGTACCTTTTAAATGTTTTGGCAACTATGATTTATTTTTATTGAGCTCGAGTCACCCCACTATTATTTCCGGTGGGCCGGACACTTGCGGGACAAAGTCCTCACCACTATTATTACCGGTGGATCGGTCACACATAGGGTTAAACCCTAACCACTATTCCTAACCGGTGGATCGGCTGGACCCGGCTCGATAATCTTCCACTTTAAATGATTAGTATCTTAAGTGTCTTATTTAAAGGCCTTCACCAAACATGCATAAATCATAAATCATAATTCAGTCTCCTCCATACCCTTATAACGTCCTACGTATTATTTTTCACCAAAAATATTCAAACACCCAAATAACTCTTCTACTTCCTCCCTTACATCCCAAATTAACTTTTCACACGTAAATTTCGCTTCCATGCAAACATTAATCTCCCCATGCAAACCTTTGAACCGTTTTCATGCAAACCCTAAAATTCCACATGAAGTCCTAAATTCAATCATGCAAACCCTAATACCGCCATTCAACCATCAATATCGCCAGGTAAATCCTAATACCACCATACAACTATAATTACCACCATACAAACCTTAATATCATCATACAAACCCTAATACCAACATACAACCATTAATACCACCAGGTAAACCCTAGATTCCGTTATACAAAACCATAAATTCGATCCAACCAAAACCAAAGATTCACCCATACCAAACCCTAAATTCAAACCATAAAGATTCTTCCAGACCAAACCCTAAATTCAAGCCATAAAGATTCTTCCACATAAAATCATAAATTAGAATCTCCCAAGGAAAACTATAAATTGAATTCCCCCAAGCAAATCATAAATTAGATTCCCCCATATAATATCATAATTTACATTTTCCCAAATAACATCATGAATTCGATTCTCCCAAACAAATTATAAATTAACTTTCCCAATCAAATCATAACTTAAAGTCTCCTATATAATCTTATAAATTACATTCTCCCAAATAACATCATAAACTAAATTCTCCCAAACAAATTATAAATTAACTCTCCCAATCAAATCATAACTTAAATTCTCCCATATAATATTATAAATTACATTCTCCCAAATAACATCATAAACTAAATTCTCCCAAACAAACCATAATTTAATTCTCCCATATAACATCATAAATTACATTTTCCCAAATAAAACCATATATTATATTCTCCGCATAAAACCATAAATTATACACTTCCACCTAAAACCATACATTAGATTATTCCTTATAAAACCATAAACGTAGGTCAAATCACTTCCCTTAGTCAACTCCTTTCTCCATCCTACTTTTCATCTTTTCTCCCACACAAACCACACCGACTTCCTCACATGCACAACACATATCATCATACATAAGTAATACACATACCATGCACAACATACTTCAACTCCAAGTCATACCACATATAAAATATTTAATTATAATAAACATAGATACATAACATGCGAAACACATAATACACATAAGCACATAAAAGGCCTTAGCACTCCTTACCGAAAACGTCACCGGTCTTGGTGCACGGTCCTATTCCACTTGAGGGATTTGATTGGGCTCACCTATTATGGGAAAGAAATACTAGGATTAGCTTCCCTCCTATACTACTATTAGTTTCTAATTTATCTTAAGTCTTGATTCTTAATTAATTATGCCCAAAACCACTAAAACATTAATACATACTATTAAAATTTAAAGTAAAAAGGGTGATATAAGGGTTTCTACCCTTTACCAAAAAAAAGTTAGTAAAGGAAATAATAATAATAATATTTATTATAATAATAATTTTAATAATAACAAATTATTACTAATAGTAGTAATTTTAATAGAATACTTAATAATAATAATAATCTAAGCCTTAAATTTACAAAGTGGATTTCGAAACCTCCCCATTTAATGATAATACTATTTGAAATTTAAAAAGATATTAATATTATACATATACTTATTATATAAAGTTAATAAAGATAATAATAATAATAATATAATTAGAAAAAATGTTAAAAATGTTAATAATAGTTGTAAAAAGCCAATGTGCGAGACTTAGTTAAAATTTTAGGTTTATAATCCTCCTGAAATAATTACAATATTAACTAAATAATTACACTAATTAATAATAATACTAATTATATTATTAATAATAACATTAATCATGTAATAATTACATTAAATAGGCAAAATTCGAGAATAATAATTTATCTTACTCCATAATACTCCCAGACCTGTCAACCAAATTTAGAAATTAAAATACAGTTGATAACAACAATAATAATAATTATAATAATAATAATTAAACTCGAATTAGCATTAAAAATTAGAATAAAAGCATAATAATTATCAATAAATCGAAAGTAAGTATTTAAAAGTTCTAGGGTTTCACCTTGAGTTGGAGGATGAAGGTGGCACCGGCGGTGGTTCCCGGAGGTGGCCGGAAAAGTGGTCTAAGAGGGCCAAAAATTAGGAAAATGGGTAATGGAGAGGAAGAAAAATTAAAATAATTATATGGGGCTGTAGAGGATAATTAGTAGGATTTAATGGTTGGTTTGGAAGGTGTTATAAGCGGCGCATGTGGTGGTGGAAGGTGGTTCAACGTCTCGGGGTGAAATTTTCTGTCGAAGCAACTAACCAACTTTGCATGGTTATGGCAGCTCATTCAAGAAGAATCGAAGGATTTTAAGGGCTTAGTTAGCTAGAAGGAATTTCAGGGAAGAGAGTGGTTAGCAAGAGGAGGTGTTGAAGTTGGCCAGGGAAGGAGATAATGGCGTCTGATGGGGCGGTGGCTGGGCGATTCTGACTTAGGGTTTTTGAGAAGAAGAAGTCTCGAAAACTTCCACCATTAGCCTATTTATAGAGTTTAGATGGGTTATTAGGGTTTTGGGGGTCGGAAGGATGGGTTTGGGTGATAGGGTTTGGGTGGCCGGTGTCATAAATCGACCGGCGACTGCTTGGGTTGGGTCGAAGGTTATACCACACCTGACCCGCATGTCTTCTTCTTCTCCCCTTGTCGTTTTCTTCCTCAATTAGCTTATAAATACCCCCTATGGCAGCCACAGTGGGGTTTCTATTTTCGTAGCCCAGAAACTCCAGCCGCTCGCTGCGGCCATATCAGCTCCTTATTCCGCTACCTTCAATGACTGCCACCACAAAAGCCACAAACCAATACCTTCCCCACACCTCCCTCAACAAAACTGAACCACTGTCATCCCCTATCACACCCTGCACGTGCCGCCCCGGCCGTACAAAGTCGCCAACTCGATCAACCCACTCCGGCCTCTCGCCGCCCCTCGCGCCACCTTCCACCGCCAATCTCGCCACAACCAGCACCTCCTCCACCCTCCAAAACACTCAGGGAACCTTCCCCTACCTTCCCATACCTTCATCTCCCCCTGCCTCCCTCTCCTTCTACTTCCACCAACTTCGGTCGCCGCAAAAATCGTCGTGCGCCGCCACCCCCGGCTACACCACCACCTCCATTCCACCCCTCTCCACCTGCTGCACCTTCCACCACCTCAACCACCCCTCCACTTCCTCTCCTTTAGCCTACATATTTATCTTTCCACCTCTCTTCCTCCTCTACTGCCGCCGCCGTCTCCGCCACGCGTCGCCGCCGGTTCTGCCACCAACCTTAGGTGGTGCTCCAACTTCCCCAACCCCTAAACTATTTTCTATAAGTGTTAATAATTTTATTTAATATTAATATTATTATCCTTAATATTACTATTATTATTATTCTTATTATTATTTAGTGTTGTATTATCATGGTTATTAATATTATTATTATGTACCACCCTTATTTCCTAACCTAATTTCAAAAAATACTTATAACTAGGGTAAAACGAACCCCAAAGGGAGTTAAATAAAAATTAAAACAATAATCGCAAGCAACTGAAACAGGGATAGGGTTAGGGTGATCGGGACTGCCCGATATAAATCCTCTAAACAGAGAATAATAAGGTCGCCGGAATCCGACAATAAACGATACAAAATCGTAAGAATTAAGCAGATATCTTTATTTCATAAACTGAAATTTAGTCAAGCAAGTTGTGTCTCTTTACATCAAGATGGAAGTTTTATATAGGGTAGCAACTAGCTAAGAATTAATGGAAGCCGAACGATGGGAAACAGTCGAGAAGGAGGAGTGGGCAGAGTGGATTAATGGTGGGTAATCTCCATTGATGGTAAGCGACGAAGAAGGCGGAGTTAGAGGAAGGGAATAATCAAAGGTGGAAGGCTCGGTCGAGCTGAAGGAGCGGCCTTGAGGCCGCGTTGGACCTGATGGGTCAACTATGAAGAGTGGCTTAAAGGCTGCGTCTGATCAGGGAGTGTGTGTGAGGTTTGGGTTTGGGCTTTTAAGCTGAGACGAGATGGTGGGCTTGGGTGTGGTATGATTAAGGTTGATGTGGCGGAATTGAAGGTAGTTTAATGATGGATTAGGCAAGTCCCAACTTGACTAGCTGCTTAATACCCTTATTACAAGATAATAATAAAAAAAATACATAAACAAAACAAAAAATACTAATAATAGAATTTTGCTAATTGGGCGATAATGCCATTATTTTTGCTAATAATCTTAAAACTTGAATATTTCTTCTCAGGAACAGAATCCCGTTTCTTGATAGCACTGTCTTGAATCCTTTTCCCCGCTTGCTTGGCTAAATTGTTAATTTTCTTGATTATCCTGCAAAAATAACGATACAAAAATAATTAATTATTTTTAAAGGATAATTGACGCTTTTCTTAGTAAGGGTACTAAGAGTATTTGGGCTTTCATCATAAGGTATACTATTTAAAAGGCTACAACTTTAACATTAAAATGGTTATCATCATCATCATCATCATCATCAGCATCATCATCATCATCATCATCATCATCATTATTATTATTATTATTATTATTATTATTATTATTATTATTATTATTATTATTATTTATATTACTACTACTAATACTATTATCATTATTATTATTATTAACAACTTTAGTATTAATATAGTTATCTCTATTATTATTATTATTATTATTATTATTATTATTACTACTACTACTATTACTACTACTTAACCCAACTTTATGATTTTCCTAACCAATAACAATAGTATCATTAATAATGGCCTAAAACTTTAGTGTTATTATGATTAGGAATTCTCCTCGTTTACTATTATTATTATTAGTATTACTAACCCACTATTATTCCTACTATTATTACTAATGCTAGCTATGGCCTATTATCATTATCTTTACTATTATGGTAGACATTTTAACCCTTATATTACTATTACTGTTTTTATTATCATTATTATTAGTATTAATCTTAATTATTATTATTATTATTATTAATGCCATTATTATTATCATTATAACTACTTAACCCAACTTTATTTTTATTATTATTGTTATTATTACTATTATTATTACCATTATCATTATCATTATTTCCTTACTAATATTGTTAATACTAACTTTGTCCATTGTCACTTTTATTTATTAATATAAATATTTGGACCCTTATATTATTATTATCATTTTGGTTACTAGTATCATTGTTATTGTTATTATTATTATACTTAACATTATTATTATTATTATTATTATTATTATTATTATTATTATTATTATTATTATTATTGTTATTGTTATTGTTGTTGTTATTATTATTATTATTATTATTATTATTATTATTATTATTATTATTATTATTATTAATTAATACTACTACTACTAATTTTATTATTATTAATGTTATTTAAACCGAAGTTGGTGTATTATCATTTTGTCGTTAAAGAAGAAGAATACTTAAGCCTTAGCATTTAACTATTTAAGATTAGAATATCGTTGATATTATTCCTAATGCCTTTATCACTAACATTATTATTATGGTATCATTATTAGTTATTACTATTATTATTGTTATTATTTTGTTACTATTATTGTGACAAAAGCATTTGAACCCTTATATTATTATTATTCAAATATAACTTTTATCATTATTATTTTTGGGAATATTAGTACTTTATTGGTATTGTAATTATTATATGATTATTTTAACCCTAATACTACTATTAGCTTTAGCCTAAAAAATGACAGGGATTTTATTTCTAGAAGCATTACTATTACTATTACTATTATTACTGTTTTACTATAATTAGCATCAGTACTATTATTAGAAGAATAAAGCTATTAGGTTTAATAATATAAGTAGTAATATCTAGTAGGCTAACATGAAGATAAAAACCCTAGTTTTCATGTATAATACTCCCTTTAATAATAATAACCCTAATCTTAGACTAAAATAAGGATTACTAGTACTTTTGGTAGGAGGGAAACTAATCCTTAGTATTTTCCCTCTTATAAGTGAATCGAGCCAAAACCTTAAGGGGTCGTAGGAGCGTGCTCTAAGCCCGGTGTCGCTTTAGGTAAGGATGTAGCTAAGGCCCATGTATGTTATGTGACTTGTATGCCTTGGATGCTTTATATATCATGTTATGTCATGTATTGTATGATTGTTCTTAACTTGTCTTATGCATAGCGCAGCTTGGAGTTGAGGTATGTTGTATGTGTTTCCTTATGACATGAGTATAATATGCATATATGGTGACTATGATGTGATGTGATATAACCCTTTAGGACATGCATATTAGGGTGATTGTTATTATGATATAGGAATGAAAGGATAAAAAGAAAGAAAATGAGAAGTGAATTTACTAAGGGGGATATAAGGTCGACCAAAATACTTCATGATCCATGAGAGGAAATTAAAGAGGAAGAACGACCAAAATAAATGAGAGATGGAAACTATGTATGGGAATCCTAAAATTTGCATGGGGACTTTGGGTGTTTGTATGGGATGGATAAATCTTGCATGGGGATGATCTTTACGTGAGAAAAGTTGTATTAAGGTCTAAATAAGCTAAGGGGAGAATTGTGGAGTGATTGGGGACTTGGGATGAAAAATAGTACATAGGTTAGTGTAAGGATGTATAGGGAACCGGTTTGGGTTTTGGGAGGAAGCAGTAATCTGGAAAGTGTGAAAGTAAAAATGATTGAGGGAGAGTGGAGTACGGGTCAAGTGTGGGAATTTATTGTATAAGGGGTGATTATGGGCGCCATGGGAGAGAAGAAATATCGGATGAAAAAGAGAGAGGTTACTTGTGGGAGACGAAAGGTACTAGGGTTTGAGGTAGCCAACTAGGGTTTTCCAATCACATACAAAGTCGAGTGGTAAGTGATGTGTTTTGGGATGTGATCTAATTGAGACAAGCACTACAAAATAAATGATTTGTGCCAATAGGGTCTTATCTATTGGTAAAAGCTATTTTTCTATTGGCAAAATATTTTACCAACATAATTTTTTTTGTGACAAAACTATGGGAAAAACTCTGTACTTAAAAGTTTTACCTACAGATATATATCATCTATTTGTAATAATTGATAATGCCCACAAATATTTATCTGTTAGTAAAACTTATGTCCACACTTATATCTGTAAGTAAAAGTATTAACCACAAAATAATATCTGTGACTAAAAGTATTACCTACACAACAACATGTGTAACTAAAACTATTATCCACAAAATAATATATGTGACTAGAAGTATTAGGCACAAAATTATATCTATGATAAAAAGAATTAACCACACAATCATATCTGTGAGTAAAAGTATTAAACACAATATTATATCTGTTACTAAAACCTATTACCAACATATATATTATTGGTTATACATATTTTAACCCTGTATATATATATATATATATATTGGTAAAACCTATACCAAAACGTACAAAATTTATGAATATTACGTGTTACCACAATATCCAATATCGACCTATAGTAACAATTTATGCTTATATATATATAATTAACTACACCATATATAATTATCATTGTATAGTACAAAATAATTAGTTATTTACCCAAAGAAATAACAATCCTTTAAGTAAAATACTATATAAACGAATTGTAGCATAAGCTATTATAAAAAAACATCTTCATATGCTGATATACAAAATCATCGGCTATTATACAAAAACATCTTCATATGCTGATATACAAAATCATCGAGCATCTTCGTAAACTTACAAGCAAAATCACCGAGCATCTTCATTAGCTAACATATATACAAAAGCACCGAGCATCTTCATAATTTGATATACAAAAACATCGATCATATTCGTAAGCTAACAAACAAAAGCATTAACCGTCTTCATAAGCCGACTCACAAAAGCGTTTTTTATAAACGCATCAAACATCATCTTCTTCATTCTCCTCTTCAGTGTCATCCTTTTCATTCTTGTCATCCTCCATTTGATAATAATCATCAACATATTTTCCCTAAAAATATATATACAATTAACTTAATCATATTAATATCAATTCATATCAAAAAGCTAGACAATGAGAGTTTGTACTCTTTAGGGAACCAATAATTTTTTTTTTCAATTTTTATTGACATTAACGATAAAAAAAATTGGCCATTAAACACAAAAAATTTTGGTCATTAAAACGTTAATTATTTATAGTAAACACAACATAACTCACTCACTCTAATTATTTCACTACAATTGCTTTTTTGTTTTCATTTTATTCATTATTTTCCATGTAATAAAATTTCAATTATAACTTATGATATAAAAAAAATGTGTGCAATTTGCATTATGAGCATATAATATACGAATTAACTAAGATAAAATTTGATGTGGCAAGATAACCATCCCATGAAAAATCCTAATTAGCATGGATAAATTTCAATGTTATGGCTAAAGGGGATAAAAAAATGAAGAGAGAAATAGAATCAATTGGATAAATAAATGAAAAAAAAAATAATTTTAAGCATAGGAAACTCAAAAATAATTGAGTATATACATATCCAAAAAAAATTTTGTTTGGGTTTTTGCATAAGATTGGCACGGAAACTATCTTCTAAGTTTGGATTGCATAATTTATTTAATATTTAACTATTTGTAATAATTTACTAGGATTCCTCAACCAATAAATATTTTGAGAAACTATGATGAGACATAAGCTTATAAATTTTCAATAAGTCAGCTAAGGTAGGTTAACAAGATTAAGAACGCCGATTGGATAAGGACATTAATCGGAAAAAGAGCATTGATTAGACAACTAATATAGGTAGTAGTTTTATAATTTTTTTTTATTTTTCTCTAGAACTGTGTCTCAATTGACTTTTAGTAAAGAACTTCAATCAACAAATTCGGATAATACTCAAACTCCAATTAGACAAGTGTACAACCACTATATAGCAAAAACAAATATAAAAGAGTACCATTATGCACATATAAAATTTGATCATAAAAGAATAATCGTTTATAAAAAAAATTATTATGTTGCCTATTATGAACCAGTAAAAAAAAGATAATATAGCTACATTAACACAAAATCTTAGAGATAACTATTGTTTTAGATTCAAATATCATGAATATAAAAGCAAACAAAATCTTTTATTCAAATAATTATTCTAGTAAGAAATATTTCATGGATTCACTAACATTTAACAACCATTATGTATAACCATGTTCACTAAAAAACAACAAGTAATAATTTCTAACATATCCGGACATAACCGGGTCAATAATCACAAATTTCAGAAATAATGGTGCATGAAACTTGTGGCATGGAAAAGGTTCACATTCACCACTATGGCCAGAAAAAGAAGAATTTTTCCGGGGAAATGAGATAGAGAATTGTTATGCAGCCTTATTGAGTAAATAATGTGATGTAATAAATTGAGCTATATTGACAAGTTTAGATATGTATTTTCAAATTATTTATTTGTTTGAAAACTCCTGATAGTAAGCTGTAGTAAAAGATAATAAAATTTTCATCTAAAACAAAAACTAAGATTACACAACAGCCAAAATGAAAAATTAAGTTGGTTTAATAAACAGTGCATAAGAAAAATATGATACTTACCCTAAATATTTAACACTATATATTGAAATCCCGATTAAAGAAAAAATAATGTGTGTTGCCACATTATGCCCTGATGCCAAATCCAGAAGGAAGCCTACCATACTAAAACATGTAATGTTATAAAAAGACATGGCTAGTGGAGCTCACAACAAGAACATGAATTAATGTTTCAATCCTTATAGCGCATATCATAGCAATCAGCATTATCATGTTAACTAGCCATAGTTGTTACATAAACAACATATCTGAAAGTAAATAAAATGTTAAAACAAACCTGAAAAGATAACATACCTAGACGGTCCACATCTCCACCATAAGCATGTCTGCGCACAACTTCCTCAAAAGCATTAGCATGGTCGGTAGGGACTGCATACCAGGTCTCTGGGGAGCCCATATGAAGAAAATTTAAGCTGTGAAGCTCGTGGTCTTCAACATGCCATGCAAACTAGCTAAACAACATACCAATATAAATCATGGGGGATGTAACACCAGGAATATCATCCAGCATGAAACGAGTAAGAGAGCCAGCCGAGAGCGCAATTACTTGGAGATTCCATGGGCTATTAGAAAGCTTCCACCCTGCTGTACCTTCCATGTCATGGTCAGAATATGAGGCGCTACACTTAGAGGATTGCAAAGTCCAATCCAGCATGGATTTTGATAAATTAGCAGAACCTAAATCAATAACAGAAGATGAATTCTAAGGATGTTGGGAAGATTTATATGTCTCTTCACAACAAGCATCATTCATACCACATACTTCCTAGACGGCTTCGGCAATGGTGGAATAACTTTGCATATACCATAAGCACTAGTTTCCTTCTCAATTTTTGAAATATAAGCAATTGGGTCAGCAAACTCGGTATCAGTTGGGTAAAACTTAGGCGCCAACGGCAACCCTTCTAACCATTTAGGTATTTCAACACTTCCTATTAGGAGTCAAGGTTCGATAACTTCAACTAACCATATCGATCAAAAGAAAATATGATAGGTTGACTCATGCAAAAAGTCAACTCTCACTAGCAATCGCAATATATTAAGCCGTAACATCCACTTTTTTTTCTAGCCCTAATCTAAAGATTATGCATCTAAATCAATGTACAACAAGATCAATTAAAGAAATAATAAGCAAATTTCAGAAATGAAGGTGCATTCAAGAAGAACAAATACTTAATTAGCATATACAATTCAATCATACAATAAATATATACTTAATTAAATAACTAATTTAGCTTAATTAAAGCCCATTCTTTCATAATTAATCAAAACAAAAAGTTAGGGTTTCGGGAAATTATACCAAATGAAATCAGCCAAATCAATGCAGGTAAAGGGCGATGGAGCTTCATTGGTGGGAGAGGAGCAGTCGCCGGTGGTAGACCGATGCTGGAGGTGTCCGGCCGGTGGCGCGCTGCTGCTGCTATTCCGCTACTACTGCTCCGTTGATGCTGTCGTCCAACCGTATACGACGACAACCGGGAGCTATGGCGGCACAGTTGAGCGGTGGCGAGGCAGTGTGCGACGATCAACGGGCACTCGATTTTTACCTACAGGCTGCGCAACACAGGAACCAAATACACAGGGGGGTCGAGATTCCGCTCGAAGCGTAAAGGGAATAAGGGGCGGGGGCTGTGTTAGTCGGTATTGACCGACATTTTTTCTTTCTTTTTTTTTTCTTTTTCAAATGTTTAAAAGAGTTTATATCAAAAATATAATTTTAATTAGATTAAATCTAACCAAAAAATTTTATAAATAGTTTTTTAAAAATAAATAAAATACTTATCTGATAAAAGCTTTTATTTAAAATAAACCGGAATACTTATAAAAATAGAAATACAATTTAAATTAAATAACCTAATTAAAATAAAATTAAATATTAAAACTCATAAATCAATACAAATATTTATAAAAATTAGGCTTTTAATAAGCGGGGTATTACCTTACACATACGATGCCCCCGGACCCCCAACTAGCAAACCAGTCCGCAAAACTCCTATCCTAGGTTATTCCGAACGCAAATTAACTAATTATTATTTTTATTATGATATTTATTAAAATAATGCTTACAATAATAATAGCTATTTAATTATTAAATTTAAGGAAATTGAATTTGAAAAATAAGAAATTTTACAATAATTATATAAATAACTATAATAATATTAAGCTTAAAAGGATATCTATAAACAAGGAATACAATGCCTCCTAGACCCCCATTGTGCCGATCAAGCAGTGACACCCCGTCTTATAGGTCAGTCGAAGCACGACTTGATTGATTATTACTTTGATTATAATTTTTATTATTTTAAGAATAATTTTTTATTATTTTAATTATCATAGTGAATTATAATATTAATTAATAACAATGACTATAATGTTAATTATAAATTTGGTTATATATTATATTATTAGTATTTCATATAAAATTGGCAATTATGATAATAAGAGAAGTATTTCAAGTATAAGAGGAATGAATGTGTTGTGCCAAGGGATATAACAATAGTTGAAACATTTATCCTCCTTTTATACTAATACCAACAGATATATGAGTGGGTATTAGTTTTGTTGGTATAATACTACTAATACCCACAGATATAAACGTAGGCAAAAGATATGTTGGCATAACATACTATTACCAACAGATAAAAAATTTATGTAGGGAAAACTTTCTTTATTGTCCACAAAAATATATCTATTGGTATTAGTAATTTTTGCCAACAGAAAAAAAAAATATGTGACTAAATTACTGTTGGCACAAGTCATATATTTTGTAGCGAAGGTACAGGGCGAGGAATGAAGTAAAGGTAGTGTAAGTGAGAGAAATTTGGGCCACATAGGTCCAATTAGGGTTTTCAAGGGAAAACCCTACAGGGTGATAATAGATGAAGTTGATGTCATAAGGTGTTGGGCCTAACACACACCCGTAGGAGTTGGGTTTT
The DNA here is from genome assembly GCA_039764185.1 of Tamarix austromongolica. Classification (NCBI taxonomy): domain Eukaryota; kingdom Viridiplantae; phylum Streptophyta; class Magnoliopsida; order Caryophyllales; family Tamaricaceae; genus Tamarix; species Tamarix austromongolica. Next base: position 11,581,226 of record CM077812.1, on the reverse strand, counting down.
TCATTAAGTGAAAGTGTACAAGAAAATGGATGTCGGGGTGTGATAAGGGGGCAGGAGTCTCAAGATATGGGACAGGCCCCCTTGGGAGAATAGAAGTGGAGAGTAGTTGACATGCATGTCAAGGGTAAAAAGTTTTATCCAATAAGATACGAATAAGATACTAATCACTTAAAGAGTAAGATTATTGAGCCGGGCCCAGACCGATCAACTGGAATATTAGTGAACAGGTGTCAGGGTGCCCTAAAGACCGATTCACCGGCATATAATAGTGGTCAGGTGCATTATGCCTTATAAGTGACCAATCCACCCGCTATAATAGTGGGGGATCCCGAGCTCAACAAACCAAACATTAATTTTCCATTGAATAATGGGAAAGACACCTTGTAATTATATTAAAACACCATGTGAGTCGGGGCCAGACCGATCCACCGGCACAATAGTGGCCAGGAGTATTCTGCCCTGGAGACCAATCCACCGGCATAAAATAGTGGTTAGGTGCATTTTTCCCTATAAGTGACCGATCCATCGGCTATAATAGTGGGGTTCCCTCACTCGCATGGATTGATAAAGATTATAATGTGAATCGATATAATTACCAGAGATCCAAAAGAATAAGTCTATCTAGACTGTAGCCGGCCTTTATCATCTGTTTTACTACATGCTGCTCATATGATTATGCCATGTATACTGTGTTGTGTGTTTTGTTTTTTGCCTTAGCGCATATGTTAACTTACTCAATACGTAGCATACTGATCACCCGTTTCATGGGTGCTACTCATTCCCACGAGCAGAAAACCCATCTAAACTTGTGCAGGTAGGGAATGATGTCTTCGACGCCTACGACACTTACGAGGCATCAGGCGGGGCTGAGCATTGAGCTTAGACCTGACTTGGGATTCGAGAGCGATTCAGATGGTCTTTGTTTTATTTTTGGATCATGTATTATTATATTTTAGTTATGTTATATCGTACGGTGCTTCATGTTTTGGAAAAACTCCAGTCACTTACTCTTTGGATTGTAATCCTAAACCGCACTCTGATATTGTATGACTTGTGTTTTACCAATGACTAGTGTTTTATTAATGAATCGTATTTGGTTTTAACCTTGTTTAGCCTTAGTACATAGTACTGGAACGGTAGGAGTGAATTGATCAAGTACTAAGTGTGGCGGTAATGCCCCCAAGTTTACGGTTTTATCATTTTGCTTCCGCTAAACCCTTTTAATTAAACAAAAATTTTTAGTAGTAAATTTGGGGGTGTTACAAGTTATGTGGGTATTCTTGGTTAAGACTAGTCTTATCACCCTGCCATGTTAGCATGATATACTATCTTAATTGAGTTATGAAGAGTGACTTGTATATATAGTTAAGTATTATCATGATGATATTTGTTGGAGGTTGGAACTCGATAATATAGACTCTCATAGGATTGTTGTGAAATGATTGCATGTTTTAGCTATATCAATGGAATTTGGAACATTCATGATATTTTTGGAAAATAAATATGGCATGGTAATTTTTTCCTATTTTATAATTAATTTCATGCAAAATATGATCAAGTGTAGGTTGAGTAAGGCACAAGCTACTTAGAAAGAAGCTTTAAGGCCAATGAGAAAGATAGGGGTATTTTGATTAGCTTGGGATAAATATGAAATATTGGTATTTCTATAGTAATATTAGATTAAATATGTTAAGTACGTTGCATGAAATAAGTGGGGTAAATTATAGGCACTATAAACCAAATACAATGAGAAAATAGCTTAACTTAGAAATAGTAATCCTAGAGTCATGCTCATTACCATATGTGCAAAACATAGACTAAGCTCTTGATTTTTGAATATTTTATTACTAATGAGATTTTATGAGGGTGTAGTAAATTTAGGGGTTATGTGAGTCTCATGGAAGGGCATACACTTGTCTTGTGAAACTAAGGTTTTGCAAGGCTGTTATGGTCTTTTCCCATAGGGAATGTTCTAAATATCTTTTGGATGTACATTATGAGTGTCTTACATATTTGTGTTAGGTTTGCAAGGAATTATCAAGATAAAAAACACTCTAATAAGATATTAGCATTTAATGTAAAACATTTAACACTTAAAAAATGATAAAATAAAGAATGAGAGGAATATATAAACATAGATAAGGGTTTGGAAGTTAACTCTAAGTACAATATTCAAAATATATAAAAAGAATACACAAAAATAATATGTCCAAAAGGTATATAGATCAAAGCTAAGATCTTTATAACATGAATCTATGTCCCAAGTCTTAAGGATAACAAGGTGACTCCTCCCCAAGAAAGATATTATAAGCAACAAAGTTATCCAAGATTTCCTCAATGACCTGCACAAAATCATATGGGCCATTTGTTCATGCGAATAAGAAGCAATTATAAAAATACTGATTAGCACGCTACATAATAATTAAGATAACAATACAAGTATAGTAGGGCTATATAAAGTACATGAGGTCAAAATGAAGAATAAGCATGCATACTAATTAAACATGATATGATGTAAGATAAGTTTTGATTTCATAAACCCATTATTAGGGTATGATCATATCCCACATTATTATTTATACTGAGTTCAGGGACCGAACTAATCTTAATTTGATGGAATAAACTGAAACACCTCTCAAGGGAGAAATCTCTTAAACCACTATTATCGTCTAATGGAATGGACACCATCTCCTCCATTTTGCATCATGCAAACTTTTTCTTTAAGTGAATAATGTATTATCTATTATGTTTGTTTGATATAATCATAATCCATATGCTTATTTATGTCGACTTTAGGGACTCAACTATTCTTAAACTGATGGAATAATTTAAAGCACCTCTCAATCGAAAATCTTCTTAAAGCATTATTATTTTTTGGTGAAAAGGACACAACCTGTCGATTCTAACTTACATAATCTTTCATTTTAAGTGATTAATATATTATTCATTATTATTCATCTTAAAATCATCATATAGACATATATGTATATATGCAAGACACATAATTCAATTTAACATAATTATTCAAAATACATAAAACATAACCATATGAATATCCAGATATCCCCCGAGGAGAAAGGTCATACCTCCCTTGAAGAACCATAATTTCACAACTTAAATATAATTTCTTCTCTAATAGTCATGTCACCACAAATTTAGTACAAATCCAAAATAAAAATATAATTGAAACTACACCCAAAAATTAAGCTTTAACTCCAATGCCTTATATATGCAATAATAACCCAACTTCTAGAGTTATTATTTACAAATCCCTACAAAGCCCTATTTTCACAAATTAGACATAATGTTTCCCATGAAAGTCATATCATCACCAAATCTAGTAAAAATTCCTAAAATGCCAAAACTAACAAAATATCTAAAAATTTACGTATAACTTCAATGTTTTATACATGTAATAATATCCCCACATCTAGGGCTACTAATCTCAATCTCAACTATTTTCTCATTTTATTGGACTTGAGTCATTTATAATTTCTTAGAATATCCTACATAATATATTTATCATATTTTAGACATAATGATTTGATATTCAACCCTTATTTACCATATTACCCCTAATATAGCCAAAACTCCCATTTTAAAAAAAGATGATATGATTCCAAATATGAATGATTTCCAACTTTCAATATATATCCTCATAACCATATTCATTAAAAACTTTCCATACCTAATCAAAACTCATTGAAATACCACAGGCTATGCTAGCATACTTAGGGTATCAAAATGAGATTCAAACCAACAATAACATAAAAGTTCATACTCTTTACATATTCTCACTTTCCATAGATTCAATTCCATATCATCATAACTCATCATTATCAACATAAAATTATCATCAAAATAATGCAAACCATGTTGTTTCAAAATAAAAATACATATATCAATAAAAACTCAAACTATAACACGTATCCATACTAAAAGAATATTTGGTCTCTAAGCATGTATAACATAAGACCCTTCTTCCAATACCACTAGAAAAGTTCCTAAAAAATAAAGAATGAAACACAGTTAGAACTTAGAAAAAATGACCAAAGAAAAGCTAAGGTAAAGGAGGGGGTAAAAAGGAAAAACCAAAATAATGAAGCTGCAAATGGAATGAGTTAGTGGTAAAAGTGGTGGACAATGGTTGTTTTGTGTAAGAAGGTTGCAAAGGCATAGTAGTGCTAGGATAGGCAAAGGTCTATGTGAAAGAGGGTGGGCATAGGATATACAGTGTTTTACGTAATGGTGTGTATAAGTCATGCAGAGAAGAGAACACATGGGTTGTGCCAAGAAAAATTTACGTAATTATGATAATGAATTTTCCAAAAATGAGGCACAATCATGAGAGGGAGGGTGCATGGGTGTTGTAATTTCCCATTTTTAAAAACCTAGAATTTAATAAATAGCTTTTATTTGGGATAAATTAGCTTGGAGACAGGTGTCAACCCATAAAGCCTCCTCACATGATCATCAACTTCGCTTCTGCCCCCTTCTGGAGCTTGGAGCTTGCACTGGACCACATCAAAGAAAGCTTAATACCCCAGCATGACCGGTGCATTGGGATTATTTGTAGGTAGTTAGCTTGCTATTTTGGAAGGTGAAAGCCACACTTCACCACCAGCAGCAGCTATGATATCAAAGAGTTTGAGCTCCAAGACTGATTTAAGCACGTTTGGGAATGCTAGTGTCCTTTCCAAATTTATGGTTGTTAATGCATGTTCGTCTTGGAAGACTGCTATTGATTCAGGATTCAAAAGGTCATCCATATTTTTTCTCTTTTTGTTCTGTTTTGGCAGGCCTCACTCGCTCTCAGGTTGTTTCTTGTTGTTGTTGTTGTTGTCATGGTTGTGGTTGTGTTTAGCATATTTATTGATGTGTGACTAACCAGGGAGTACAGTTAATGCTCTATATTATGCCACTTCTCTTATGTGTCAATTATGGTGGGATGATTTGTCCTCATGTCATTGAAATGCATTTTAGCGATGCCTATAGGATTTACTTGATTCCTTTCCATTTTTAATGAGGTTGGAAGCTTTGAAGGTGCCCTATATAGTTATCTACTAGCATGAATCATTAACATGTACTATAGATTTTATGTGGGTGTATTATCACACATAGTATATTGTGTTTACTCTTTAACTTTAATACCATTAAATTTACTTCTTAAAAATTTTATATTAGTGAAAACAAATATACAAAACATTAGGTGTTACACTAAGACTAATGCAAAGAAAGGTATGACCAATACCTAACATATGATAGTTGTAATACCTAAACAACTCAAACATGAAGATTAGGCATGATCACCACCTAATTAAAGGTCGAGAAAAATCTGATAGAAACTTTGAGAGAGATATAGAGATAGAGAAATAGACTTAAATATAGAGCAGAAAGATTTTACAACATTTGATTTTCTAAAAGGAATAACAAGGATAACAATGAAATACAACAAGAATAGGACTACATAGTAGTCCTAAATAGACACTATAACCTAGCCTAAGATGTTACTACTATCAATAGAACCTGTAAGGTAGATATTACCCATTGAATAGGTGGGGGACCATAAAACAAAACCCACTTGTATAATAGTAGTGAGTAAACCAACTACACAAAACTTATAAATGTCATATGAACGATGTAGGCAATATCCTAATGAAATTGTGGAATGAATAAAACAAAATATACATGCGTTAATGGAATAAGATTAACATGTCATAACTTAAATATCTTCAAGACCAAATACTCACCATACCATTCCACTTAATCAATTTACAATCATTATAGAATCCTATGATAACTATATCTAAAACAAGCACAACGTGATTCACAACCATTAAGGTAGTGCACTAAGGAAAGTACCAACCAAACACAACAACTAATTATAATTAAATCAAATGTATAATAAGATGAATAAGAGACATATAAAATACACTAGTAATAAGGGTGCATAACACAACATAGTTCCCTCCATCTAAACCACCAAACCACTCCAAATATAAAAAAAAATAAGGGTAGTGCACTAAGATGACTAGAACCCATAATCCAAATACCATGGGCAAGACATGAAGGAAACTACCAAACCAATAGTCTAAATCATAATAAAGGCCATCACACAAGTTACTTTTCCTTTTTATTTACCCTACTCAAGCGGATACAAAAAAAAACACTAGGGATGCATAAACTACAATAGCCATACCGATACATTACAAGTAATATAGTAACCTCCTAACTGTACAACCTGAAGGCATATAAAGTACACTAGTTATACTAACACACTAAAGTAATACAATATCCTTAATTCTAGATTTCTTAATTTGTAAGTATTGATACCCACTATAGTGCTTTTTGGTTTCTTATAGAGCAAGCTTAGGCCTTACAAAGGCACTAAGGTACACTAGTGAAACCCAACTTAATTTATAATTCATACCATGTCTATATGCTAGCTAATCCTAGAAAATAATTCATTCTAAATATTGAGGTCTTCTGCTTTAATTATTAGTATATTATTTAGTGATTATAAAAAAATATATCATATAATATATATACGATAACTAATCTATACTTAAATATTTCCTTTATTTTCAATTATTCAAGTCGACCCTGTGATAAACCTAAGAATCGACATCCTAGTCCAATTATTCTCATTTAGGAGCATTAGGCCATAAATGTTAAAAATGCCTTTATAGGTTATTTACTTATTCAATTATCACTTCAATACCAAATATTATTGGTATTGAATAAAATTTGTGGCATATCAAAATAACATTAAAATGAACACTTTAACATAAAATTATAGTTCTAGTAATTTTTTAGAAGTGGTAAAATTACCATTTTAGCCTTAAAACATATTTGTTGCCATTTAGCACAAAAAACTCTAGTATTACATAGCTAGTATACCATGTTTCACATGGTTCTCACACTCAACATAATACGACACATCCTAGGTATACATGCTAAAAAAAATTATAAAATGTATAAGAAATATCAAAGTACCCTAAGATCATACAAAACATAAATTATTGAAAATTATACATGCACATGCTCAAATCTCAGTATATCATATATAAAACTATAAGTAAAACAAATGAGAATCTAACGATAAGGTCAAAAATAACAAATGAAGCCTACACAAGGATAGACTTTTCCTTAGCCGAACCACCCTTACAACAAATGCATAAATATTTTACCACTTTCAACCCTATTTTAGGAGGTTATTATACATATATTAAAATACAGAAATCTAGCGTGCTTTTATAAAAAGTGACATGAACACACACTTAAAGAAAATAAAAGCAAGACATAGTACATGCATTTTTTTATGGGATTATAAGGAAGCATAAATTACACTTAAACAAAACATAGAAAATCCTAAGCATGTTATCACTTGATTTTTACACATTTAGTAAGAGTATATAGGTTACCTCTTTCAAAGCACAAATATCAAAATAAAAATAAGGAGCCGCCAAAAGAGCCTTCAGTAATATAAAATCAAAAAACATTATAACATCGCATAAATAAATAACAAAAATTATAATTTCCAATGATAAAATATGGTTACCCTTACAAAAAGAAGGCAAGAGAATAAGGGGAACAACAATGATGATCTTAATAAAACTCTTAAAAACTAACCTCTTTTACTTAAAAATAAAAGGAGGTTATATTTGATGATTAAAGAAGAAAATGATGGAAAACAAAGAAGGAATAAAAGGATGATGGGATTAAAAAACCTTGCAACAAAATAAAAGAGGGGATAAGGATAAATGATAATAGACATAAGAAAAAAATAAGAGAGAGGGGAGTAAAAATAACCTAATAAATGGGTTTTAATAGCTCATGAAAAATTAGCAACAAAATAGGCATAAAGATGGAGGGAGAGAATCTTGAGAGTTTGTAGCCAAGAGAAGATAAGAGGTAGTTTAATCAACACTTGAATGAAAAGGTGATGGGAGATTGTACAGCCTAAAATATAGAACAATTTAATCCAAGGTGAGGGGAGATTAGAGAAAGGTCCACAAGGTCAAAAGGAATGGTTGTGACATCAAAAATAAAATAAAAAATAGCATAAATAAATAATTTTAGATGATGCTAAAAAAACCTTAGGTGCACTGTCAGTTATCTACCTAAAAACCTTGTAATACCTATCTTACCCTGGATGCCTGATTATATTTCTAACATTTTAAACTTAACTAACCTAATTCATTTACACCCTAACCTAGACGCATATAATCAACACATCCAACATATATTATTAACCTATTATTTTTGTGATCAAATTCAAATACTATATCAACTTTCACTTATGTTCTTAGTTAGGGTGTGCAGGAAGTGGGGTAGTGTAATACCCTCACTATACTAATTCCACAGTTTCTCAATTATTGTGGAGGCCATTTTTTCTCTACTATATGCGGTTAAGATTGCTTCCCTTATCAACTTGTTAAGCATTTTGGTTTGAGTCCTCAAGATCCAAAATTCCATTTTGTTTTGTTCTTGCAAGGCTCTACTAGATAATATTGGTCTTGTATTTATTTTTGTATAGTTTTGTAAATCTTGTACTGGACTATGGTTAGATGACAACCGTACCTGAATCTTAAGATGTAAGTTTACTTTTTAGCATTGTACCCAACATAAGTTAGGTAATGGTTGTACCTCTCCTATATTGGATGTGGCAATAACACTCTGCATTTTCTATGTAGCTTCCGCAAAGTGTTTATAAAATAGAATGTTTCTATTCATAAATGTGGGGGTGTTACGGCCACACATTGTAGATGACCTATTGCAAATATATAATAATGATGGGGATCCTTGTGATGATGCACAATACATGGAGTGATAACCTTGGGTTGGGACTTAGAGTGAAAGCCATATGATGTTGTATAGTTTGGGATCTCTTGTTGTGAAGGACATATCTTGAATACTTACGTTCCTTGTTACATCTTTTATTTTTGTCCCACCTTTATTTTGGGAGGAGTTGTCCTTTAAGTATGTTGTATTTTGGTAGCAGTTGTCCTTTGAACATATTTTCCTTTGTTTCTATTGTTGTTTATGCTTGTCGTATGGTTTAATAAAGTTTTAGATTTATCCTTTGTATGAGAATGATATGGAAAACAGTAACTATACTAAAATCAGCTGTAATACCTACATTTTTGTAATTTTCCTCTCCTAGACGATGTTTAAAAAAGAAATTTTTGTTGTTGTAAAAATTAAAATGTTACACGATTAGTGTCAAACATTCAATCATAGTCTCATTGAATGCTTCTAGATCTAGTAGCTAACTAACATGATTTATATCTTATTCATGGAGTCCCGGAAAACAAATTTTAACACATTAAATTCATAAAGCTTATGAGTATATATTTTTCATCTAATTAATAAACAAGGAGAGCATGTTATCATCTATGTAACAAGCAAACACATTGAATTATGCCTAACACATTTGAATTTTAGCATAAACACACCAAGATTCACCCAATCACATAAATTCACTATTTTTTTTTATATTATTGTGAATACTATTTCATTGGATGGCTTATGAAAAATATCAGTCCATTGATGAAGTGTGACCACAGGTAGAACAAAAATGCCGGTCCATTGATGAAGTGTGACACACGTACGACAAAAATATCTGTCCATTGCTGAAGCCATTTGCCATTTTTCGACGTGTTTAGGCAGTTTTGAATATGACTTCCGGAGAAAAATATTACACTAGTACTGTTATCACATTTCATAGTAAGCGTGTTAAAACTAAGTCTACGGTCACAAAGCTCTGGTTTAGACAGAACGTGCACAGACAGGACAAGGAACCTCTCAAGAAAAGTCAAGTTTCGGATCTACTTCTATTTTATGTTTTCACTATAGGATTGCTCTTATTCCCTCCATCAGAAGCTCAGGATTGGTAAGGCTGAATTAATTCGATGATTATGAACAATCAGAACTTAATTATATGCCACAAGAGAGGTAGCTATATATATTACTGCGTTTTTAATCGAGTACGGAAGCAGCATAACACTATTGGTTGGACATCAAATCCAAAATGCCCATATTATTAACGAAAGAGAAGAAGAAATGAAAGTTTGCATGAAAACATTGGTGGACAAAAGCAACTGGAATTACACTAGTGTTGAGTTGAGGAAGGTAGCCCGTCAAGTAGTTGAAGTAATTGAGCTTTCTGTCAGTCTGCTGGTTATCCTCCTCCATCCACTTCATCTGACGACCCCTCTGCATCCCCTTCTACTTTTATACCATTAGCAGCAACAGCTGGTGGATCTTTCTTCTCGTTTGCTATCTCCTTGGACTTGATTTCCTCCTCAGCTGCCTTCAACCTTTTTTCCTCCTCAGCTGCTCTCAACTTGGCATCCTCCTTGGCCTTGGTCTCTAGCTCTAAAACTAAACTCTGCAAGCATTCATCTACATCAATGTTGGTCGACTTTGGCATCAAATTTTCGGCCACATCTGCAGGCGCCATATCAGTTTCCTGCAACATCGTCTCGATTGTGTCGAACAAGGGGTGTGAATCAAGGCCTAGATAGTTCTTAGCCAGCACCTTGAACGCTTCGAAAGAACAATAAGACAATTCAATATGCATATCCATTCTTCCTCTCCTTATAAGAGCTGGATCCAGCTTGTCTAAATAATTGGTAGTAAATACAATGAGTCTCTCCTCCCCACAAGCCGACCAAATCCCATCAATAAAGTTCAACAACCCAGACAGAGTGACCTCGCTGCCTTTCTTCTTATTTTCCTTCAACTTCTTCACAATTTGATCACCTTCTCCTTCACTCTCGTCGTCATCCACCTTCTTTTTGTCGTGTCTCTGTCCCGTGAGATCGAGGGAGCAATCTATGTCTTCTATCACGATAATCGACTTGCTGGATGTCTCGATCAGCAGCCGTCTTAGCTGAACGTTGTTGTCCACCGCGGTTAGCTCGAGATCATAGACATCGTATTCCAGAAAGTTAGCTATGGCTGCAATCATAGTAGACTTGCCTGTTCCCGGCGGACCGTACAAAAGGTACCCACGTTTCCAAGGCTTTCCGATTTGAACGTAGTAGTCTTTGGCGTTTCTGAATCTTGTGAGATCGTCGATGATTCTTTGCTTCTTGGTCGCTTCCATGGCAATCGTGCGGAAAGTCGCTGGGTGCTTGAATTCGACATGACTCCACATTGATTGACGCCAACCCGAGGTGTCTTTTGCATTAGTAAAGAGCTTTCGTTGCCTCTTTCTGACTGCAATTTCCTGGCCCTGTTCTATGACGTGACTCAGGTAGGAACCAATAATGAGATCTGCGTGCCTCCTGTGGCAGCTTAATTGGTAGTACCTGTACCATAGAAATCATCAAATCCATATATCAGTATTTTGCATAATTAATTTAGTTAGTAACCTAATTGTATTAAATGAGAGTTTATTAAAAACAAAACTAATAATATTTTTTTTTTTACTATTTATTTATAATGAAATAAGATTATATTTGGAGACAAATAAAAACTAAATCTTGGATATGTATAAGGAACGGGGGTACTTAAATATACTATCCAATACCTACCTTTTCTCGTCTTGGCCGGGGTAGAAGCTAATGTTATTAGACTTGGAACTTTTTTGGTACGAAGTCCATCGAACCTTGACACCTTCATACTCATCTGAAACCTCTTCATTATCCGCAATCCCAAGCACCAAAGACTTGCCGCCTTTAAGTGAATTCGCTTTCAACCTTCTGGCCTTGGTGGAGGATCTTTCACTCAAGTAAACTTGGATATGAGTGTAAACCTCGCTGCGTTTGAACCGGTCTCCGGTGTACTCGTCGAAAGTGATGTCAAGGTAAGGAGAGAAAAAGTTGAAAAACTTCCTGCTGAACCTGGACAGGCACTGGTCGATTGTTTGGCGCAATTGATAGGGTATGTATTGCTGATCCGAATTGCGCGAGTTTGTCGCCCATGATCACATTCCCTAGGAGTAGTCGCTGTATATCCATATCGCTCGATGAGCTAGCTCGGTGCTTTTTGAACGATCCAAGAAGCGAGCAATAATCATATGCTTTTATGCTCCCATGTATCTGTAGAAATTTCTAACTTGAGTAAGATGAGCTAACTTCCCAGAAGAGTCCCGGATACGCTTAAAAAACGACTAAGCAGTCTCACGCGAATGCTGACGACGGTCCCATCAAAAACTCTCCTCATTTGGCCTCGTCGATTGAAAATTCACCTCATTTCATTGGGTACGTAGGCCATCCAAATCAGAGACGGACGTCAGCTCTAGCCTTTAGCTCTTAAACCATTTTGTGAGCACGTTTATATCTTTGACCAACGGACGGTCCGCTTAATTGCTCCTAAAAATCGAGGTCTTTATAAAAAAAATGGTGTGCCACATTTTACAGATAACGCGTTTTCAATATTTTTGACTTCAAGGCATAATTTTCCCAATCTTCCAAGTTTTTTCTTCTAATTGACGTCCGTCTCTGATTTGGATGTTACATAATGATAAGTGTGAGGCCTAGTGGAGGTTTCGGACGAGAACAATGCCTTATAAAATAGTCGATGCGGCTAAATATGAATACTAAAGGAATCTACTATACTCAAAAACTTTCTAGCCGAACCTAGAGAGTTTTAAAAAGTATAAAATAATATTTAATATTATGTAATGATGCACAATAGAATGGAAGAAATATTATTGTTCTTATACATAAAGAAAAAGTAAGGGAATATAATAGAACATTCTAAATTCAAAAGTCCATATACCTTGTATTTTCTAACTCTAATAATATAAATATTTCCTATTCAACTCTCTCTTATATTCTCTATCACTCTAAATATTTTAGTTTGTCCTTATTTAGGTTACACTTGATTTACTATAATATCCCAAATTTAACCTAACCCTAATCTCGAATGATTCGTATTTTAATTTAACCCTAATTCGTTAATCCTAACTTTAACTATAACTCTAAGCCTATTTTTTTTCCCTTCTCCTCATTTCCTTTCTATTTTTAATCTTTATTTCCCTAGATCCCCCCTTTACGTGACTCTTTTCCCTGACCGAATTTGTCTTGATTTGATTACTCCAACCAAAAAAGCCTAACTAATTTTAATTCTTCACTCCATCATCATCATTATCTCCTTTCATTCAAGGGATTTTCATCACAAATCCCCCATTTCTTATCTTCTGACCTTGGCATGATCTACATTTTCCTCACTTCCTTAACACTCTCACATACCATGTTCGTAAGCCCCCATCTCCATATACTACCTTATTTCTCCCACATTCTATCATTTATTGATCCACCATCCTAAGTCTTGATCTCTTATTCCTCTTCCAACTCTCTTCTACATCTTATTCTCTATAAGTTCCATCATTTATGTGCAACATGCTTCACCCAACTTGATGCACCTCATGTTGCACCACCACGCTTAGCCTTAGCACCTCACATTCCACCCCTTTGGCAACGTGATAAGCTCACAAATCCTCCCCATTCTAGCCTCATTTTTTTCCCATATTCATGTAGCAACACTACCAACAAACCCAAACCTTTACATAGCTCCTAGCCCCTAATGTAAACTCCCTACGTATTCTCCTTTATCCTGCAATCAATCCCCACATAGCTAGCCCTAAATAGCATGAGTTCCTCATGTTTCACACCCTCACCCATATGAAAAGCTCATTTAATTCAAACCCGACCAACGCAACTCCTTCATACACCATTTAGCCCTTTTCTTACTTTAATTCTTGCTCTTTTTTATTCCTACTACCTTACCTTACCTTTTTTGCTTTCCCATATTTTAACCATAGGTTTTTCCTATGTTTTTAAGTGATCTTCCAGTGGTGTTGAAGGAGGTGATTTTGGGTATTTTGCTTGCTTAGAGACCTATGATATTTGCATAAGGATACATGTCATGATTTAGGAGTTTAAGTCTATGTGTAAATTTGTATGTAATATCATGCTAGTACAATTATATTTTATATTTCATATTGTTGATGTCAAATAATGATATTGTTGTATTGTATTATGAAAATATGAATGCTATGTGAAAGCATGAGTTATGTGGGTTTTGCTTGGTTAAGACTAGTCTTATAACCCTAGCATGTTGGCATGACATACTATCTTAATTAAATTATGAAGAGTGACTTGTATATATGGTTAGGTATTATCATGACGATATTTGTTGGAGGTTGGAATTCGATAATGTAGACTCTCATAGGATTGTTGTGAAATGCTTGCGTGTTTTAGCTATATCAAAGGAATTTGGAACATTCATGATATTTTTGGAAAATAAATATGACATGGCAACTTTTGGGGGTTTTATAACTAATTTCATGCATAATATGATCAAGTGTAGGTTGAGTAAGGCACAAGCTACCTAGAAAGAAGCTTTAAGGCCTTTAAGTAAGATAGGGGTATTTTGATTAGCTTGGTTTAAATATGAAATATTGGTATTTCTATATTAATATTAGATTAAATATGTTAAGTTCGTTGCATGAAATAAGTAGGGTAAATTATACACATTATAAACCAAATACAACGAGAAAATAGCTTAACCTAGAAATAGTAATCCTAGAGTCGTGCTCTTTACCATATGTGTAAAACATAGACTTAGCTCTTGATTTTTGAATATGTTATTAATAATGAGATATTATGAGGGTGTAGTAAATTTGGGGGTTATGTGAGTCTCATGGAGGAGCATACACTTGTCTTGTGAAACTAAGGTTTTGTAAGGCTGTTATGGTCTTTTCCCTTAGGGAATGATCCAAATATCTTTTGGATGTATATTATGAGTGTCTTACATATTTGTGTTAGGTTTGCTTGGAATTATCAAGATAACAAACACTCTAATAAGATATTAGTATTTAAAGTAAAACAGTTAACACTTAAAACATGATAAAATAAAGAATGAGAGGAATATATAAACATAGATAAGAGTTTGGAAGTTAACTCCAACTACAATATTCAAAATATATAAAAGGAATACACAAAAATAATATTCCCAAAAGGTATATAGATCAAAGCTAAGATCTGTATAACAAGAATCTATGTCCTAAGTCCTAAGGATAACAAAGTCACTCCTCCCCAAGCAAGGTGTTATAAGCAACAAAGTCATCCAATATTTCCTCAATGACTTGCACAAAATCATATGGGTCATCTGTTCATGAGAATAAGAAGCACTTATAAAAATAATAATTAGTATGCTACATACTAAGTAAGATAATAATACAATCATAGTAAGGTTATATTGAGTACATGAGGTCATAATGAAGAATAAGCATGCATACTAATTAACCATGATATGATGCAAGATAAGTTCTCATTTCATAAACCCATTATTAGGGTATGATCATATCCCATATTATTATTTACACTGAATTCAGGGACCCAACTAATCTTAATATGATGGAATGATCTGAAACACCTCTCAAGGGAGAACTCTCTTAAACCACTATTATCATCTAATGGAATGGACACCATCTCCTCCATTTTGAATCATGTAATCTTTTTCTTTAAGTGAATAATGTATTATCTGGTATGTTTGTTTGATATTAAGGGACTCAACTATTATTAAACTTATGGAATAATTTAAAGCACCTCTCAATCCAAAATGTTCTTGAACCATTATTATTTTTTTGGTGAAAAGGACACAACCTGTTGGTTCTGACTTACATAATATTTCACGTTAAGTGATTAATATATTATTCATTATTATGTATCTTAAAATCATCATATAGACACATATGTATATATGCAAGATACATAATTCAACTTAACATAATTATTCAAAATACATAAAACATAACCATATGAATATCCAGATATCCCTAAGGAGAAAGGTCATACCTCCCTTGAGGAACCCTAATTTCACAAATTAAGTATAATTTTTCTATAATAGTCATGTCACCAAACATTTAGTACAAATCCAAAATAAAAATATAATTAAAAATATATCCAAAAATTAAGTTCTAACTCCAACACATTATACATGCGATAACAACCCAACTTCTAGAGTTATTATTTGCAAATCCTTACAAAGCCCTAATTTCACAAATTAAGCATAATCTTTCCCATGAAAGTCATATGATCTCTAAAGCTAGTGAAATTTCCTAAAATTCCAAAACTAACAACATATCTAAAAATTTTGGTATAACTTCAATGTTTTATACATGTAATAATAACCCCGCGTCTAAGGCTACTAATGTAAATCTCAACTATTTTCTCATTTTATTGGACTTAAATTATTTATAATTACTCAAAAATATCCTACATAATATATTTATCATATTTTAAGCATAATGATTTGATATTCAACCCTTATTTACCATATTACCACTAAGATAGCAAAAGCTCCCATTTTAAAAAAGATGATATGATTCCAAATATGAATGATTTCCTACTTTCAATATATATCCTCATAACAATAATTAACCACATTCAACAAACACTTTCCATACCTAGTCAAAACTCATTGAAATACATTCCTATTCAAGATGTGTCAATTAATAATTTTACATTAATTTCATTATCCATGCACTGAGTTAGAATCTAAATGTATTAGATGATCAATCTAATTAATTCATATTCTAAATCATCGATCAAAGATCCTTTAACTCTATCTATTAATCTAATTAATTCATATTCTAAATCATCTATCAAAGAACTTGCAATTGAAGTTTCATTTTACATCATAATACCTTGTTTATGATTTAAATCGTTTTATGCTATATAAAACTACTAGAACATATTCATAATATAATGATAATATTTTAATTTGCAAGAAATAATACTAATCATCCAAAGATAAATAATAATAAGCCAAAGATACAATAAAAAAGAATAATTTAATAAGAAAAAATACTTACACTCACTACAAATCAAAAAAGAAAGTGTAAGAAGTAATTGAGAACAACTTAGCATTGTTAATTCATTAATCTTCAATATTCTACTTAATTCTAAAAAAATTATAATTTTTTAATGTAAGATTCTAAGAACTAAAGAGAATGAATGAGTTTCGTCTCTAAAACATTGAGAATGAAGGTTTTTTTTTCAAAAGTTGAATCAAAAATTAAAAAAAAAAAAAAGCAAAAGCCTGTGTGAGTAGCTACAAGAAAAATAGGAAAATAGAGTATATGTTTCATAACACAGAATCCCATGTTAGTTTTAAAAGTCTCCACTTTTCTAAATTAAATTGTTGGAGAAACATGGGAAGGTCCATGTTTTTTCCTATGAGTGGTATTCTCCTCCACAATCTGTGGCATAAACTTCTTTTGATAAACCTTATCATAAACTTGTTCTTTTGTCGTTGATTCCAGTTTCTCTCATACCTTCTTGGATCATTTATGTTTTAATCTTTTATTTTGATTTCTATGTTTTATTCATTTACACCTACATAAATTTAGTAAATAGAACTCGACATAAAATGGTTAAACTATCATAAACAAAAGGGCAAATATGATCTTTTATCATCAAATATTGATATTTAAAACTAGTACATCAAATATCACCATGCTTAGATTGTGACTTGTCCTCAAGTAACACACATATCATTATGTATAGAAAACACAAATTAAAGTAAAAGACCAAAGTTGGTTAGTAGAATGTAGGACTAAATTGTTCATTCACCAAGATATATATTTTCATTAGAATTTGAAATAATGTTTGAAAAATCATAAGTAAAACATTGAAAAGTATTTTTGATCACTTTTTCCACAACTCAAATCATATTTAAATAAAACTCTAGAATTTTTAGAAAAAATAATAATTACCTCAATTATCACCTCATCATGATAATGTTAATTAAAATTAGCAAGAAATAAGTTGGTAGATCCTTACTTTCAGCATTCATGAACTCTCTGTCTCTTTCTCTCTATCTCTCTCTCTCTCTCTCATGTGTTTTAAGGAATTTTTTTACTCTCAAATATTTCTTGAAATGAATATGCTCAACCATATGCTTGCTTTTACTCTCAATTCACCAATTCTTGAATGAACTAAAGTTCATAAGAATCAAGAGGTCTTAAGATTTGGTTCTAATGAGGCTAAGGTTCTATGGTGGGATGAAAATTCATAATGTAGATAAATTCTATGAACTATAGGAGAAATATTTTTAGATATTAATTACAACTTTTCATCCTCTTTACTACATTCTTCTTTTTATCTAATGGATCACTGAATATTTCAAAGCCTCTTTATTCAACCAAACTTTAATAAATAAATAAAAGACGTGTGCTCTTTTTTTTTTTAATAATAAGAGAAATTGATTTAACATGTATGTACATATGAATTCAATTTCTTTTATTTTTTATTTTTACATTAAATTAGCTACTATTTTAAATATTTTCACAATTCCCACATACTTATTTTATTATTACATTAAACTACACAATCACAACCCCACAATATATATTACTCCTCTAGACTAGAGTAGGAAAGATGAGGGACAAAAGGATATGACTTACTAATATAGGTTAAGTTAATAAAATTAGGCTTGAAGCTCAAAAGGTTATACAAAAGAAAATTATTGTTCCTGTAGGAATTTGGTCAGTAGCTAACAAACAAATAAATTTACCTCAATCATGTTTTGAATATCATAAAGATCATATCAATTTTAGATAGACTTAACAGTAAGTTCTAATTTCACACATAACTAAAGAACTCACACATGAAAAAAAAAGTAATTGATGAAAAATATATCAATTCAATCAGGCTTAAAAGCTCAAATGTAAAAATGTATACTAATTTTATTTGTTTTTCTCCTCAATATGTTTTGAAATTCTAACACTTTTTCCTTTCACAACTCATTGATTATCATATTTAGTCTTTTTGAATCATGGTTTGTGATCAAATCATTAAAAAAAACATTGTCTTAAAAATGTAATAGTTCTAACTACCAATGTTTCCAAAATGAAGGAACTAATCCAATCCAGATTCCACTGAAAAACTAATCTCTTTTATTAATTTTTTATTTTATTATTATTATAGTCATACAGCAAATAAAGCACATCCATAATTTATATAAAATCACACCAAAGAAAATAATAAATAGAAAACACACCAAAAGTACACAAAAGAAAACACACCAAAACATTACCCAAACCCCCCATGCTTAAATTGTGCCTTGCCTTTAAGGCATAATAGGAGGATAGGAAAAAGGAAAAAATAAAAGGAGGGAACGTGCCACTAGGAGGGTGGATGTGGTGGACCATAGGGTGTAATAGAAATATAATATAAGGCTTGGATCATGTGATGAAGCTTCCTTTGAGAAGAATCGATGGCATCTAACCTAATGAACACTAGGTCAAAGCAAGTGTTCACTAGGAATTGAAACTAATGCTAGTCATGTAATCAATTGAAAGGCCCAGCATAAGATGAAGGAGGGGGGTCCAACATAGGGGTTGCAGGAGAGGTGGATCAACAACTAGTGGTAATGGTATCTCATCCCTATCACTTACTTTTTAAGTGAGATTATTTAGGGTGCCAGTTTTACTAAGGTTGGGAAGCTAAAAATATGTACTGCCATAATAAGAAAGGCACCAAACATTATCCTTATGCTCAATGATGTGTGATGAGTGAAAATAATGTCAAGAAATAGATTATGAGCTTCAATAGGGGTATCAATAAGAATTTCAATATCCATTCTAAAAATAACAGTGTTACTTAAAATATCAATAGCAACTTATCCCCTTTGGGATTTTCTAACCCTTTTAAATTCTTTTGTAATTAAATAAGTCATGTTTATGGCTCACTCTCTATCATGGAATAAATCAGGGAAATCTTATAAATAAGACATACCCTCATACTATCACCCTTACACAAAACGAATACATGTGAGAACACATTATAAATATCTAAACCCCCGATTATAAATATAAGAGGTTTTAGCTATGGAAATTTGAAAAACATCCGGTTTGGGCATGTTTCAAGTGTCGGTAATTTTAGAAAAAAAAAATCCTTATTTAAATAAAGTTCCCATTCCCTACCTTATAGTATCATAAAAATGCCAGAAACTATTTCAAACTAGAGAATATAATCATAATTAAAAATCCTAAAATGGTTACGACTATAATCATGTGTAGAAACATCAACATCGGCATCTAACTCAAGTCTGCTTAAAAATTCAAGTGTTATACATCGATATGAATGGTTTAACAAAGCACAAAACTATTAAGGGTGGCGTTTGTTAATAATCCCATTACTTAGTCATAAAGACTTAATGTTTCTAAACACGATTGATCTAGATATAAAGTTCCAATTATTCTTCGGCGAGAAAGATATTCATACCTATTTTGTTGAGTACCATCATCAAAAATTATATCTAATTTATTAGAGATGTTTTGTTATCTAGCCCAAATTTACCTTCATGGTGTTACAGTTTGTGATGATTCACCTTGTGTCCTCTATTTCTTTATTGGTGCCATATCTTATATTAGAAAGATATTAAGTGTATTAGTATGCAATTGTATACGAAGCTCCAAAGATTAGCATATATGTGAAAACAATGTGACATGTACAAATCTGGAAATACTTGGGCACATGGAACATTCAGGATTAGCAAATGTTATGCAATATTATGGTTTAAAATGGAAGCAAATGGTGTTTACACATGATTTTCATACATTGAAAGATCTAAAGACCATTGTTTAGCAATCCCAATTGTGAGCAGAAATAAAATATTGATATATATTCCTCAATTAAAACTATTGTATGCAATCAAAGAAAATGGTATCAACACTCAAATATATAACATAAATATAGACATTTGAAAACACACATTTCACATTGTGATCCAAAATAACTAAAAATTTATGTCAACAAACCAGCACCAGTACCAAGAAAAATCATACCTTTAGTCAAAAACTCAAGAAATACGCAACTAAATACCACAGGAACTATTAGAGAAGAGAAAAGAAGCAAGTCCCCTTAATTAATTACATGAATGCATCTAAAAATGATAGGAATTTTAGTTTAGGTTTCATGGGAAATGCTAAGGTTTCGTGTAGGTTAATCAAAAATTTATAACTGATCTGGCTTGTGAATCATGCATCACATTAATTTAGTGTTCAATTGAGTATCAACAAAGGTAAAATTAGTTATTGGTGAAGAAGAAGAATATGGAAGTGGAGGGGGGAAATTACATATATAAAATCATGAACGAGAGAAACAAATATAACAAAGACAAACCTAAGTTTCTAAATAAAAACATGGGGCAATGAAAAGATTTTGACAAAAACACGAACCTGTTTAAAACACATGGTTGCCCCTATTTTAATTTTGTTTCTCTCATATTTTCACCAAAAAAATTTTGAAATAAAACATGGGCTATGTTTGGAAACATGGTATCCCACATTAGATTATCCACTTTTAGCTTTTTAATAAAAAAATTTGAAACAAAAAAAAACAATTTCCCTTTATTAAATTCTTTGCACTCACTCTTCATCTCTCTATTTTTTAGCACACAACCACACTAAAAGAAATAATTAATTTAATAGATACAAAAACTACACAAAATTACTTATCTACAACCCTTAGGATGTATCCCAAGTAGCGCTTTATTCAGGTTATAAGCCCGATCTTCCGATAAATCCATCCTTTATAATTTGGAGTGGAGAGTTCCACAACCTCCACGTGTTGCATAGTGTATCTCTCATAAAAAGGTTTTGGATGGTGCCCATTAACTTTTCATGCCTTGTCCTCCTTTTACACTTTTAACCACAACTAAGCTATAAGGCAATACATTAGTTACCACAAAAAGGGTATTCCATCTTGACCTCAACTTTCCTTGAAAGAGTTTTAAACAAGAGTGGTAAAATAAATTTTTTAGCCAACTTATTAATTTTTCTAAATAATTACTTTGTCATGAACTACTTTAGTGCTATCCTTATATCTCAAGGCAGTTTCAAAAGCTTCATTTCTTAACTATTACAATTCTTGTAATTGAAGTTTCCTATGTTTCCCAATTTGACTTAATTCCATATTATACTATTTGATAGGCCAAAAAGCCTCTATGTTATAATTTAATAAGAAGATGGTGAGGCTTACTGTAAATCAAAATATATGGAGACATACAAATTTGAGTCTTGTATATAGTATGATAATCCCATAGAGCATTAGTGAGATGTAAGCTCCAATATTTTCTTGTTGGCTCCGCCATATTTTCCAAAATCGATTTGATATCTCAATTTAATACTTCTACTTGTCCATTAGTTTGTAGATGATAAGCTATAGAAATTTGATGTGTCACATGATACTTCCTCAACAAAGCTTATATTGTTCAATTGTAAATATGTGAACCCGTATCATTAATAATGGATTTTGGAAATACAAACCTTGAAAAAAAATATTAGTTTGAATAAATTTTGCAACAACCATAGAATCATCTGTTTGGGTGGATTTTACTTTCACTCATTTATACACATAATCAACAGCAACAAAAATATACTTGAAATCATAAGAAAAAGGAATAGGACCCATAAAACCCATACCCAAACATATAAAATTTCACAAGCCATAATGGAGTTTTGGGTCATTTCATTCCTACGACCTAGACTTCCATTTTTTTTTTTAACAATTCTCACAAATTTTACAAAAATTATAAGCATATTTGACCAATGTAAGCCAATAAAACCCACTTTCCAAAACCTTAGAAGCTCTTCTTTTTTAACCAAAATGACCCCCACAAGCATAGTTATGGGAAAGTTTTCAAATTGAAAGAGTTTCACTATCAGGAATACATCTCCTAATGAATTTATTAGAACAATTTTCCCATAAATAAGGGTCATCCCACACAAAATACCAAGCTTGGTTTTTCATCCTATTAGTTTGTGTTGTAGTAAAATGTGATGGAAATATCTTTATGACCAAGAAATTTACCATGTCAACATATCATGGTATATTACTCTCAAGTGCATGAAGTTGTTCATTTGTGAATATTTCATTAATTAGTTCTTAAGCTTCAGCTTCCTTGATGTGAATATTAATTTCTTGAATTAGAAGTATCTAGAAAATTAACCTTCGCTTTACACATTAATTCAAAAAGGTAATTTCCAATTAGGGGTTAAAGTATAAGTGCACTAACCAAATTTTCCTTTAATGATCAAATAACCTTTTACACTCATCATTAAAAATTAATTTGGATGCTTTTTGAAAAAGCTTAAAAAAGGGTTGAGCAATCTTTGAAAAATTCTTAATAAATCTACTATAAAATTCTTCCTAAGGAATGGACATATATCCTTAATAGTAACAGGGTAAGGTAAAGAAGCTATAAGATCAATCTTTACCTTTCTACTTCTATACCTTTAGTAGATATGACATGTTCTAATAATATTCCTTATTGCACTATAAGATGACACTTATCGGAGTTTAACATGAGATTAGTCTCAAGATACCTCTTCAAAATTATAGTTAGGTTATCTAGGCATTGATCAAATATATCCCCATGAATACTAAAATCATCCATTAATGCCTCAATAATATTCTCCAAATACTCTAAAAATATTCCTACCATACATCTCTAAAATGTGGCAAGTACATTGCATAGCCCAAATGGCATATGAAAATATGCAAATGTGCCATATGGAAATGTAAAAATTACCTTTTCTTGATTCTCTACGCAATGGGTACTTACACATATCTTGAATAGCCATTAATAAAACAATAATAAGCTTGACCAACTAACCTCTCTAACAATTATCCATATAAGTTAAGGGAAAACGATCATTCCTAGTCATTGAATTCAACTTTCTATAGTCAACACACACCCTCCACCCATATTGTACCCTAGTAGGAACCATCTCCCCTTTGTCATTTTCAACCATAGCGATTTATGTTTTATTAGGTACTACTTGAAGAGGACTAACCTAACTACTATCAGAGATGTTGTAAGTGACTCCCATAGATAAAAGATTTAGCACCTCTTTCTTTAACACTTCAATCATAATAGGATTAAGACTATGTTGTACTTGCCAACTAGATTTTACATCATCCTCCATTAAAATCCGATGTATAAACTTTGAGGGACTTATACCCTTTATATCAACAACTATCTATTCAAAAGTTGTTTTATATTATTTCAAAATGCTAACAAGCTTCTTATCTTTAATAGAGGTTAAATCATTTGATATGATAATAAGGAGGGTATCTTTATCTCCTAAAAATGCATAATTAAGATGGTTAAATAAAGGTTTAAAGTCTACCTCTTGTGCTTGTTTTATTGATGGTAGAGGTCTATCTAAAGTCACTAGTAAACCTACAACTTTCCTATTCTTCTAGGAATTGCTCCTAAAGCATGCACCATCTCTTGTATCTCTTTATCAAATTCAACATTGGCATTCAAATCTTCCAAAGATTTAGTTTCTATACCTTGAGCCAATATAATCTCCAAAGGATCTTCAAAAGATAATTCTTAAACCTACTTAGTTAAATTCTTAATAACATCTTACCAAATAAAATGATTCACAAGCTATATGATACCTCATGGATTCATAAATATTAAATCCTATAGCCTCATCATCAAACTCCATGGTCAAAACCCCATCATGTAAATTAATTTTGGTCTTTAATGTTTTGAGAAATGATTGAATCAACTATAAAGAAGAAGAGTTAGATGTACCACTATCCTGCATATCTAACACATGAAAGTTGGCTAGAAATACCAAATCATTCTCTTAAACCAAAACATTCTCAATTACTCCCTCAATTTATGTGTTAAATATAACAACCAAGTAAATAACAACGCAAGTATTCTTTAAAAGATCTAGACATAAAGTATTAAATATGGATAAATGCATCACATTAATTAAAGCATCTAATTCTATCATGCATCATTCATGCCTTATGTTTCCAATCTTACAAGGAATGGTAAATATATTTGGATCATTACATTTTTGTGGGAGTTTCCTTTTAGTATCTTTGAAACATTTTCTCCCACACTCACTTTCTCATCTCCCTTCAATCTTCTTTTGTTGGTAAAAAAATAGTTTAGGAATTTGGCATACCTTGGTACCTAATTTATTCCATTTATTAATGGTATTTTTACGTCCACTTTTATAAACATTTCAAACATCTCCTTGTTGTGGTCCTACTTCTTTTTCTTTGTTAATCTACGAGGAAAAGGAAAAGTTATCTTGATAGGATTAAGAGAATCATCTTCAAATATCTGTTGATAATTTTTCATTTTTTCTTCTTCTACATCATTTTTTTCTAACTCATCACTTGTTCTATAGGAATCTTCCAATTTGTTTCCTCTTCTATTTGTGATTGCCATAGCATTCTCTCTATGATTCATATCTATTTAGCTTGGAAAATTTAAAAATCCTTGTGCTTGTAATTTTCCTATAGAATCTATTACCTGGCTCACTTGATTTTCAAAGTTCTTAATACCATTACTAGTCACTTGTTGAAATTGTAAAGTGTTGGTAGCCAAAAGTTTAACTAAATATTCTAGAGGCATTCCCCCTAATTTTTATTGCACTTGTGGTGGGGGTAATGACTGAAATGGTGGCCTTGATAGGTTTTGTGGAACTTGAAAGAATCTATGAGGTACATGTGAACTTCATTGGTTTTGGTAAACTTGTGGTCAAAAATATGAGTTACCACCTTGTTGGTTGTTCACATATCTCAAATTGGGATGATCTTTCCAATCTATATTGTATATCAGAGCATACAAATCATTTTTTTTTCTTAGAATTTTTCATCCTCAAATGGAATTTAGTTGTTATTTATCTTGTAAAGTGGGACACATATCAGTAGGATAATTAGAGAAAGAACAAATCCCATATACCTTTTTAGGGCTTTTTCACCCATTACTTTCACTAATAGAGAGGCTAAATTTGATACTTACTCTTTCAACTCAACAATACTAGATTCTTTAACCTATTGAGGCATAGAATTATTATCCCTACCACAGTATTGAGAATTAGAGGCCATGTTAGCAATCAATCGTTTAGGTTCAATAGGATTTTTATCAACTAATGCACCCCCACTAGCGGCATCTATCATGTTTTGGTCCATTAGAGATATACCATCATAGAAATATTAGATTAGAAGTTTCTCACGAATATAATTGTTAAGGAAACTACCACATAATTTCTTAGTGTTCCCAATACTCATGTAATGATTCCCCTCCATCTTGTCTAATTCCATAAATTTTTTTATAATATATTTGTTCCCTAAGTGAAGGAATATATTTTTCAAGAAAAACTTTTTTCATATCATCCCACATGTTTACATAACATGATAGTAAATCATATAACCATTCAATGGCAACAACAACCAAAGAAAAAAAAAGCTTTAAGATTAAGTTGGTCCACACTTACTCCATAAGGTTTCATACCAGAAAACGAAATATGGAACTATTTGAGGAATTTGGTGGGGGTCAAGGAAGCATCTTGATCCATTGAATTTTTATCTCGGAACCATATAAAAATAGGTAAAGAAAGAACTAGTCTAGGTGTTATTTCACCAGTATCCTACTCTATAGGATAGTTAATACAAAGTTAGGGTTGAAAGTAGGAGCAACTAGATCCTTCAAAGTTTGATTTGCCATTTCTTATTCAATGTAAAAAGGTGAAAAAAGTAAATCCCATGAGCAATATATTTCTAAATCAACGGAACTTTCTTCAGAAGGTAATGGAATATAATGAGCATATCCTAATCATGTTTATGTTTGAGTTGCTATTGGAGAATAAGAATTTGGATTCAATAGTGGGATAATTTTCTCTTTATTCTCAATCACAAATAACTTCAAGTGAGAGTACCTGAAGGGAACACACATTTCAATGAAGATGATTAACACTTGTAATAATTATTAAAACTAAAAAAAAATATACACTAACTACAGAAATAAATATTATAATCATCATTCATCGATAACCGTGCCAAAAATTTAACATGTCATCTTATACACACAAAACTTAACCCTAATTTCCAAATACATAGTAAATGGTAAGTAGGAGTCAAATCCCACAAGGAACATGGTATAATCAAGAATTTCATAATTCATTTCAAAACCCAATTTGTTAATAAATTTTTATTTATACTACAAATCACTAGACTACAACTATCTAATATAAAAATAGATTTACTAATATGGAAACAAGGATAGGGGATTTTCAATAATGAAATTAGGAATTCAAATGATCATAAGAAAAAGGATAAGTTTTTTTAATGTTAGCCTTTAAACGCTCATATATATTTTCATCTTAGTTTTCTTTCATTTCAAATAAATAAAATGAGCTCTGAATTTATTTTATAACTAATTAATAATCTAGGTTAATAACTCTAGATTCAATCAACAATAATATTAATGAACAAAAAATCATCGACTAAAATCAGAGTCACACAAACTCTGATATTGTAATTGTACGTATTAATAAATTAGATCAAATAAATATGATATATTTTTATTCTAGAGATGTTAATTAACAATTAGATATTAATTTCATCATCCTAGCATTGATTTAGAATCTAAATATATTGGGTGATCAATTCAATTAATTCAAATTCTGAAATGTCAATCAAAGATCATTTCATACTATTTAGTAATCCAATTCAATACAATTAGAACTTATAATTAAAGTTTTATTTTGTATAATAATCCCTAGCTCATGATTAAAATCCTCCTATGGTACAGAATACAACAATAATATAACAATTCACAATAATTAATACTAAATATCAAAAGAAAAATATTAATATATCAAAGATATAATCAAAAGAATAACTAAATAAGAGAAAAATACTTGCATTCACTAAAAATAATAAATTCAAATATAAGAAGCAATTGAGAATAACGTATCATTGTTGAATCACCAATGTTCAATTTTCTACTTAATTCTCAAAGAAAATGGAACTTTAAATATAATATTCTAAGAAATAAAGATAGAAAATGAGGTCTATCTCTAAAACAACAAGAAAGTTTTTCAAAATGAAAAAATTAGTGTGTGCGGTTATAAGAAAAATTGGAAAACATGGACCTTGTCTCATAACATGGACCCCCATGTTATTTTTATAAGCCTCAGCTTTTCTAAATTTAATTGATGTAGAAACACGGGTCGAGTTTTCCCCATGATTTGAATTCTCTTCCACAATCTTGGACATAAAAATCTTTTGATGAAACTTGTTGTAATACCCCATATTTTATATGATGGTTGGATGAGAATTTTATCAAATTTTAAGTCTTTAAGTTTGATTTAATGTTATTATTTGGTTTGGGATAAAATTTGATTTGAAATCATGTTGAAAAATAAAGTTTATTGAGTTTTACAAATAAACCCAATGACTAGTTTGTCGTTTAGCCAAATTGGGTTCTTCGACTATATCAATCAGTTAGTTGTGGGAAACTGGTCAACTGATGAATGTATAGTTGACTAGTAGACCCAAAAGCATCTATTGGTTTGACAATATAGTCATATTTTCAACTTGATTTTTCTGAAAAATCCCTTACACAAAATTGGAACCTTACCAACTCATGTAAGATTTAACTCATTTGTCCCTAAGAAAATCCTAACCATTTTTATGATGATTTAACCTAAAATATTACCTTGATTTGATCTAGAGGTAGATTAGGACAAATGAGGGGGAGAGATGACCTCAATAATTATCTTATTTCTCCTCTCTCCTCTACACGATTCTGAGATTGAATCCTTTGATCTCAGGTATGGCTCTGAGCAGCTTGAAGATTCCGTCCACGCTGACTTCCTATTACTCCATTCATGAATGCTAATTCTTATCTAATTGACCTGAATTCTCTAGAGACACCAATTAAGCTCTAGAAAAGAGGTCAGTAAATTCTAGACAAACCTATTTATTCTGATCGAATTAAAATAGCTAATGGTATAGTTTTAAGTTAATCTACGATGCGTTGGTAATTCCTTTTTATTTGTTAGCTATAAATAGCCACAAGTATCCTTGTATTTTAGCTTGCTTTAAGCCAGCTAATTCTCTTAAGTCTTGCATTTCCCTTTCTTCCTTCCACATTTCAAGCCTTGTTAATCTACTTTCACTCACTCTTCAAATCCTTTCTCTAGCTCTTTCTTATTTCGATTCTCGAGTAAGGCAGAGTTAGATTCTAGGAAAGGGTTGAGTAGCTTAATTAGCCCTTTCCTCTGATGGAAACCTATTAGGGTTTCTCAAAAAGGATCGAAGAAAATAATCGAGCGCGAGGTTCGATTCACCGGAATCAGCCTAAGGAAATTCCAAAGGAAGATTCAAGAACTCAGAAGCACAGTTTAACAACGGCAACTGAATTTGAGAGATAGAAACGATCAAGAAACGATCGAAGACAGAGAGAAGAAGTAGAAGAAGATGCGAGTGAGAGATTCGCCGAGAGTGAGAGAGAAAGTGAGAGAGAGAGAGAGCTCGAGAAAAGTAAGATTCGAATTCGTATTCATCCAAAACTGTCGTACACAAGCCGTATATGCCATATTTATATGGCGTACAACCGTATAAAAATACACAACGCAGCCATACAATCAGCCCAACCACTACTCGCCTATACAGCCCAAACAAACAGCCCATATACACAAAAGAGGGAAGGGTCGATGCTGGACAATTCGACCAGCCCGAAAATACAACACCAAACCCCCCCAAAATACAAGGAAAATTTATACATCAATTCCCATCAGCTAATATTAATTCTAGCTAATCATGGTTATTAAGGGTTGATTAACCCACAATCCAACTAATCCATTATCAATGGACCGGGTGGCGGGTTGTACAGCCAACCTAACTCCCATTAGCCAATTTCTGTCAGTGAATGCATCACATGGGATTACATAATAAAAAAAATACATTCTGCAACAACTTCAGCAGCTACAGCAATTTAAATCCATCCTCCATGTGTTGCATTAATATTTCCTAATCAATCACACAATAAGATAAACAATTATAAGTATAAAATGATTTACAGCAAGTATCAAAATTAATTAAATACAAATTTTGGAGATTCATATCATTCCCCTCTTCTTGAAAAGGTTTCGCCTCTGAAACCAGATTAAGACCCAAAAATGGACTAAGATCAGCAACATTAAAATAATTACTAACATTCCTAAACTTAGCAGGTAAATCAATCTTATAAGCATTATCATTAATTTTCTCTAACATAGTAAAAGGTCCATCTCCTCTAGAATCTAATTTTGATTTTCTAAGGTTCGGAAACCTCTCCTTCCTAAGATGTACCGAAACTAAGTCCCCAGGTTTAAAAACCATTTTCCTCCTCCTTTTATTAGCATTTTCAGCCATTTGCTGCACCTTATTATTGATTTGTTGACTTACAGACTCATGCAGCTTCTTTATATTATTAGCTCTAGATTCAGCATCAAAATTTTGCAAATCAGCATTAGGTAAAGGACTCAGGTCTAAAGGAGTCAAAGGATTAAAACCATACACAATTTCAAATGGAGTCTTAT
This sequence comes from Tamarix austromongolica, assembly GCA_039764185.1. NCBI lineage: Eukaryota > Viridiplantae > Streptophyta > Magnoliopsida > Caryophyllales > Tamaricaceae > Tamarix > Tamarix austromongolica. The sequence continues at coordinate 11,550,853 of CM077812.1, read as the reverse complement.
TAGTTGTAGAATGCAAAGTTCTATTATAAGCAAACTCTACCTGAGGTAAAACATATTCCCACTGTCTAAGATTCTTTCCAAGGATAGCACTTAACATATTACCTAGTGTTCTATTTACTACCTCAGTTTGTCCATCAGTTTGAGGGTGACAAGTTGTGGAAAACAATAATTTAGTTCCAAATTTTCCCCACAAAACCTTCCAAAAATGACTCAGGAATTTAACATCCCTATCTGAAACTATAGTATTAGGTATGCCATGTAATTTAACTATATGAGAAAAAAAAAATAATTCAGCCACAGCCACAGCATCATTGATCTTATTACAATGTATAAAATGAGCCATTTTACTAAACATGTCTACTAAAACCATTATTGAATCCTTAGCCCTATTAGTTCTAGGTAATCCTAAAATAAAATCCAAAGAAACATCAACCCAAGGTTGGTTAGGTACAGGTAATGGAGTATATAAACAAAATGGTTTTGAAGTAGTTTTAGCCTGTCTACAAGCCACACAGTTAACACAATATTTTAACACATCCTTTTTCATGTGAGGCCAATAAAAATGATCAGTCAATATGTTTAAAGTTTTCTGAAATCCTAAATGTGCCATTAATCCACCATTATGAGCTTCTTGAATTAATAATCCCCTATAAGAACATTCAGGAATACATAACCTATTTTCCCTAAACAAATAACCTTCGGTTATAAAATATTTTCCCTGTGTAGAAATTTCACACTTTTTATAAATCTCCTTAAAATCAAGATCTTCCAAATATAAAGGCTTAATACCAGAAAAACCTAATAAAGTAGTATCTGCAGCATTTAATAAAGCATATCTCCTGGATAGAGCATCTGCAACTACATTTTCACTTCCTTTTTTATACTTAATCATGTAAGGAAAGCTTTCAATAAACTCAATCCATCTACCCTGTCTCTTATTTAACTTTGATTGACTTTTTAAATACTTAATAGCCTCTTGATCAGTATTAATCACAAATTCTCTATGCCATAGGTAATGTTGCCAAACTTCTAAAGCTCTTACTAAAGCAAAAAATTCTTTTTCATAAGTAGCTAATTCATAGTACTACCATTTAATTTCTCACTAAAATAAGCTATTGGTTTACCTTCTTGAGAAAGTACAGCCCCTATTCCTAACCCTGAATCATCACAATCTAATTCAAACATCTTTTCAAAGTCAGGAAGGCTTAACACAGGTGCCTGTGTTAATTTAGTTTTAAGTGTTTCAAAAGATTTTTGCTGTTCTAAACCCCACCTAAATCCATTCTCCTTCTTTGTTATGGCAGTCAAGGGAGCAGCTATAGTACTAAAATTCCTAACAAATCTCCTATAGAAAGAACACAACCCATGAAAACTTCTTACTTCAGTTACACTCTTTGGCACAGGCCATTCTTGAATAGCTTGAATTTTGTCTTTATCCATAGATATGCCATCTTTTCCTACCACAAATCCTAAGAAAACCACATTTTCCAGACAAAACCTAGATTTAGTTAAGTTAGCATAAAGTTGTTCTGTCTTAAACACATCCAAAATAGTCCTTAAGTGTTTCAAGTGTTCCTCTAAAGATTTACTATATATAAGTATGTCATCAAAATAAACAACCACAAATTTTCCAATAAAATTCCTCAAAACATGGTTCATAAGTCTCATAAAATTACTAGGTGCATTGGATAACCCAAAAGGCATCACTAACCATTCATACAATCCAAAGTTAGTCTTAAAAGCTATCTTCCATTCGTCTCCTGGTTTCATCCTAATTTGATGATATCCACTTTTTAAATCTATTTTCGAAAAAATAACAGCTCCAACATCTCATCAAGTCTAGGTATGGGATATCTATACTTTATAGTTATCTTATGTACTGCCCTACTATCTACACACATCCTCCAACTACCATCCTTTTTAGGTACTAATAATACTAGAACTACACAAGAACTCATTGATTCCTTAATATATCCCTTAGTAATTCAGAAACCTACCTTTTTAATTCCTTAACTTCCTCAGGATTAGCCCTATAAGCAGGTCTGTTTGGTATAACATCTCCTGGAACAAAATCTATTTGATGCTCTATTCCCCTTAATGGAGGTAATCCACTGGGAATGTCCTCAGGAAATAATTCACTATAATCTTCCAATAATTGTTTAACAGCAACAGGTACTTCTTCACTTAGTCCTAACTGACAATCATAACACTCCTTATAAACCATCAAATACACATTGGCCTGTCTCTTAATAGCCTTTCCTACATCCTTACTCTTAGCATAAAACCCAGATGTTCCCTTAATTTCTTTTGAACCAATTTCAGTCTCCAAACTTGGTTTAGATAATTCCTTATAATCAGACTTAATTTTAATTTGATCTTCAAAAATCTCTTTTGGAGTCATAGGTGCTAAAACAATCTTCCTATCATCCTTCTGTAATGTATATCTGTTCTTATGACCATCATGTATTACCCTTCTATTATATTGCCAAGGCCTACCTAATAACAAGTGAGCAGCATGCATTGGAACTATATCACACTAAATAGAATCCTCATATTTTCCTAATTTTAACTTTACTAAGCTAACTTTTACATCTCCTAACTCATTAAGCCACTGCAATCTATATGGTTTTGGATGTTTAGTAGTGGGTAATCCTAACTTAGACACCAACAAGGTACTAGCAGCATTAATACAACTACCACTGTCTATAGCCATGTTAAAGCATTTATCATCAATCAAACATCTAGTATGGAATATATTTTCTCTCTGTATAGCATTAGAATCAAGTAGTTTGTTACTGTTTAAAGCCCTACGTACTACAAAAAGGTCTCTACTTACTGGTAGTTCTATTTCTTCTTCTGAATCACTATCATCTTCTCTAACCAAACTAGTCTCCAAATCTTCCTCTTCAGATTCAAATTCGATGTCTCCAGACTCTCTAATTAAAATGTTTCTCTTGTTTGGACACTCAGAAGCTATATGTCCCAATCCTCCACATCTAAAAAATTTAATATCTCTAGTTCTGTTTGAACCATTCATAGGATTTGTCATTACATTCTTACCCTTTTCAAACTTATTTCCTGCCTTAGCCTCATTGTTTCTACCTCTAGACTCAAATTTATTAGTATTCCTCCAATTTCCAGAAGTAGTTCCCCCAAAATTTCTCCTCACTGTATTCTTAATCCCAATCCCAGGGGGCTTATATTGTCTAGACTTCGTTAATTGAATCTCTATCTTAGTAGCTATGTTTACCATTTCACCTAAAGTTCCACAAGGATATAATTCTACTTTATCAACTATCTCAGAGTTTAATCCACTCAAAAACCTAGCCATGGTAGCATCATCATCCTCAATAATCCCTGTTTTAATGATCAAGACCTCTAATTCCTTAAAGTAGTCATCCACTATTCTCATTCCTTGACTGATTGTTTGTAATCTTTTATGTAACTCCTTATAATAGTAACTTGGTATAAACCTTTTTCTCATCAAAATTTTAAACTCTTCCCATGTCTGTATGGGTGGTTCCCCACATCTACGTCTAGTTAACACAAGATTATGATACCAAGAGGAGGCATACTCAGTAAATTCTACTACAGCTACCTTAATTTTCTTGTCATCCGAATAGTTATGACATTCAAACACTAGCTCTATCTTCCTTTCCCATTCAAAATAATAATCAGGGTCATTTCTGCCATTGAACCCAGGTATACTAATCTGAAGATTATTTAGATTCCTATCAACGAATTCTAAATCCCTTTCTTTTCTATGGTTCTGCCTAGATCTCCTATCACTATTGTTGGATACTTGGTCTTCTAATTCTTCTAGGTTAGCTATGGGTGGAATTCTGATCCTAGGGTCCATAGGAGCCCTTCCTAATACCCCTGCTTGGTTAGTTTCAACTCTATTATGTTGTAATTCATTAATTCTTACGTCTTGTTCTCCTATTCTTTGTTCTAAGTTAGCAGACAACACAGCAAATTGAGCAGTCATTTGTTCTTGAAAAGTCCTAAGAGTTTCTAATAGATCATTACTGGAAACATATTGATTAACAGATTGCCTATTGTTAGACATTATGAGATTTCCTTAATATACTCAATTAAACACAATCACAGACAGTTAAACAAGATCAATTTATTTTAATAGCCTCTGAAAGACAGTAACCACACAATCTAGTTATAAAAATTTTACAGTATCAACGAACATCAAATATATCAACAGCACAGACTACAAAAAATTTCCAGCTAAATATTAGTTCAAAAATGATAGATAAGTGAGAAAGAATGATATTACCGCGAGCACTTAAACAATTAATCCAATTAACAAAGGACCCCTCTTCTTAGAGGTCTTACTCCTTTCCCGAAACCAAAAAGGCTCGCCAGTTACTTAACCTGTACACTTATCAAGCGGGACAGAATAATATTTCAAAAGAAACTGAAAATTAATTATCACAGATAGTAGTATATAGCAAAATATGGGTCGAGTTTACCAATCAGAAAGTACATCTCAAGAATAGTCAAGATCCAAATTCTTGACCGAACCCTAATTGACAAATCACCAACGATTTAGGGTTTTCTTCCAAGAACTTCGAAATAGCAGACAAAACACTCCGATCGCCGGCTTAAGTATGACAGAAATCGTCAAACCCTTCGTTGTTTGCAAACCCTAAAAATTTGCACTTCAGAAGTAGGGTTAGCGAAAACGACAAATAATGAACCAGAAGTAAAAAAAGAACTTAGTAGCAACAATTAAACCACGAGCACTCGAATAATCAAGGCTCTGATACAAAATGATGGAAACCTATTAGGGTTTCTCAAATAGGATCGAAGAAAATAATCGAGCGCGGGGTTCGATTCACCGGAATCAGCCTAAGGAAATTCCAAAGGAAGATTTAAGAACTCAGAAGCACAGTTTAACAACGGCAACTGAATTTGAGAGACAGAAATGATCAAGAAATGATCGAAGACAGAGAGCAGAAGTAGAAGAAGATGCGAGTGAGAGATTCACCGAGAGAGAGAGAGAATGCGAGAGAGAGAGAGAGAGAGCTCGAGAAAAGTAAGAGTCGAATTCGTATTAAGCCAAAACTATCGTACACAAGCCGTATATGCCATATTTATATGGCGTACAACCGTATAAAAATACACAACGCAGCCATACAATAAGCCCAACCAATACTCGCCTATACAGCCCAAACAAACAGCCCATATGCACAAAAGAGGGAAGGGTCAATGCTGGACAATTCGACCAGCCCAAAAATACAACACCAAACCTCCCCCCAAAATACAAGGAAAATTTATGCATCAATTCCCATCAGCTAATATTAATTCTAGCTAATCATGGTTATTAAGGGTTGATTAACCCACAATCCAACTAATCCATTATCAATGGACCGGGTGGCGGGTTATACAGCCAACCTAACTCCCATTAGCCAATTTATGCCGGCGAATGCATCACATGGGATTACATAATTAAAAAAATACATTCTATAACAACTTCAGCAGCTACAGCAATTTAAATACATCTTCCATGAGCTACATTAATATTTCCTAATCAATCACATAATAAGACAAACAATTATAAGTATAAAATGATTTACAGCAATTATCAAAATTAATTAAATACAAATTTTGGAGATTCGTATCATCCTCTATTTTGAACTCAAGTGGTATGTTCGTACTCTCTTCTATTTTAAGTTTAAATTTTGATAAGATTTTGGTATAATTTATGAGTTTAAGATTTTGGTTTAAGATTTTCAATGTTGAGAATTTTTACAGTTGGGATTTATGATATTGAGAGGATTTTTCCTGCATCAAGTAAGTCATTCTTGCTTCAAAAATATTTAGTATGTGTTACTACATGATAGGTATTATCTTTAGATGATTAATGCATGTTGGCATGAAGAAATGCAATTGTATGTATGATTTTCATACTCAAGCATGAGAATAGGTAAAACTAGGCTATGATTATCTCACAATGAAAAATGCATATTAATATTTGTTGGAAATATGTTGGTTGATGTGAATACCTATTTAAATATAGCTACAAATAATTTATATAAAATAATCAACATGGAATGTATGAGTTGGTTCTATAATAGGGCAAACCAACCAACTTGTTAGGTCAAACCCATCAACTAGTTCCTAAAACAATTGACTAGTTGAATCAACCCAACGACTCATAAACTTGCAGACATCTTAATCTTGATCTCTGCTTAAACCCATCGACTGATTTGGCAAAACTGATCGACTAGTCTATAAATAGTTACTTGGTTTGTTCAAATTGATTAACCAGTTTGATGAAATAAAGTCAAAATGATTAATAAGTTAACCCAAATTGATCGACTGGTTAGGCCAAATCAATCAACTGGTTCAACTTATTTGCTTAATAAGCTTCTTTTTAGTTTGGTTATACTTTGAGATTATGAATGGTACTAAACCATTGTTATTAATGGGATAAAATACATATTTGTATCATAAAATATTGGCCTAATTAAAAGATCGAAATGGCTCATGAATTATGGTATACTATATGAGTAATGAAAAGAATAAATTTGTACTTCACTTATGATAAGTGAGGCTATTGAGAAAATAATAACGGAACTCGGTTTGTATTAGAATTAAAGGTAATGGTGAATATGAATAACATTATCTAAGGATAACTGGTAAACCCACATGGTTGGAAATAATGGAAAGGAAAAGGTTAATATGGATTAATATAAAAGTTGACTTGCTTTCTTTATATAGGCCTTGTATGAGAACCCATCCTTATGAATAAAATCCTAATCATGAAAAGTGAAAGAAAGCCTATTTTGAGTATGGGTCTAGGTTATCCAATCCTTGATTAGCTATCGAGGGTCAGTCTGCGTTGGGGAATTTTTAGTGTCTTCAGATAGAACTTGAGAGATCTTGGTACCTTACCACATTGATGATGTACTAGGGGGTATCGATGCTAAAAGGTCATGTTACTTAGGTATTTGGCTTTGCCCTAAACTTATTTCTATATTGGTTAGCTTTATCCTGGACTTATGTCCACATAATGATTAGCTTCTGCCTAGACTTTATGGCCCTTATTGGATAGGCTTCCATAGTATGTGAGACCATGGAGTGGTGCATAGTCCATCGTACAATGATAATAAAATATGGATGGTAAATGGTGGTTGATAATTATGAATGGCAAGCAAATGAATGGTTGATGATTGGCTACAAAATGGAAGTAATGACATGATTGACCAAAATGACTAAAGCTAATGTATGTCTTGATTAATTGGTTATGAAATGGAACATTGGTTGAGTGATTGACCTATCTTTTACATGGATAAATAGATGGCATATCCTAAAGGAATTGGATAATTGTAAATAATTGTAGGGGTCATTTGGATACTCCCTGCTCTTGCTTATTTAAGCATGTATGTGAAAGTGTTATGATTCCTAAGCATGTTGTACTCTGCTATGATGAAATTGTATATGATAGCATGTTTTATGTAATGTTACCTTTATAAATAGTCTTATCATATTGCATGCTATAACTTATACTCATATATGGTAATTTGGCATATTTGTGTACATTGAGAGAGAAACTTGGCTTACTCAATACTTAGCATACTGATGTGCCCATTTGCTCAGTTATTTGCTCATTCACATGAGTAGAGGACTATATGCAGGTCATTAGGGATGGCCAGTAAAGGGCCTACCTCAATTAGGATGGGACGTGAGAGAAAGGACATCTAAAAGGTTTTGGTGGGATTCATGATAGACCCTTCGTTTTTCTTTAGTTATCATGCCCTCAATTATGTGTTATAACATTATACTTATTTTGCATGTATTTTGTAATGATTTGATCAGAACTCGTTAGGGTCCTCCAATGTAAACACTTTTGGTGTTGTTAAATTAAATTATTATTTGCGCACTCTGCTATTTGTAATGGTTGGATTAGTTTATCCTTGTATCTAATATGGGGTAGGTGGTGGATGCCTATCCTATGTCAAATAAGGCGATAATACCCCATTTTTCCTAGTTGTTTTCTACTTCGGCAATTATTTTAACGAAAATGTTTGGTAGTAAAAAATTAGAGTGTTACACTTGTATTAAACTAGTTCTTTTGTCTTTAATTATAGGTTCTCCCTTACCTTCTTAGCTCCTTTCTTTTTTTTATTTTTTCTCTTAATTCCTCATTTGATTTCTTCATTTTATTTATTTGAACCTACATAAATCTATTAAATAGAACTCGAGGAAAAATGGTTAAATATAACATAAACAATGAGGCGACTATGATCTTTTAGCATCAAATATTGACATATAAAACCAGTACATCAAATGATGCCATGGTTGTAGCACAGTCATTCATAAACCTCACCTTTATCCATAATTCTACTGAGGGAAAACAAGAGTAAATGTGGGGGAGACAACTCTAAGGATCATAGAGCTCAAAGCTCTACCAAGAACCACCTGATTATTATCAAAGATAAGAAGTTTAATGATGGCCATAGATTATGCCAATGGAAGGATAAAGGAAAAGAAGCTTATAGGGAAGGAAGTTGTAAGAGAAACCAAAACTATTTCTTGCATTGTGGCCCACACTTTGCGAGGGAATGCTGACAAAGAGGGAAACTCACATCTTTAATATATGAGAGGTCCAAGGAGTCTAGAGGGAAGGAGCCACAACTTATGGGATCCATGCATCATCTCTACATAGTTCAATTAGTCCCTAAAGGGGAAAAAGGTGAAGGGGATGACATATGTAGATATAGATGTCTATGGCAAACCAACTATAGCAAAAATGGATACAAGGTTCACCAACAACTTTATGTCACTAAGGTTATCTAGGAAGCACAACTTAGTGGTTGAAGGGAACAAGTTTAGCATTACGATAGTGAACTATAGTCCACAACAAATACATGGGATCGCTTTGGATGTTCCCATCAAGATTAGAGGTGTGTTGAAGAAGAAGATGGACTTTATGGTGATAGAATTTGATGACTATCCAATGATATTGGAGCAAGACTTCTTCAATACCACCAAAGTATGTGTGACACCTAGGGAAAAAACTTTGTGCATATTTGATAGGGAGGACTCATGCATGGTGGAGATTCTTTGAGACTCGGATATAAAGGGAAGGAAATTCCTACTAAATGTTAACACAATCTGAATAGTTAAAGTTAACTCAAGAAGAGTGCACTAAACTGAGATAGGCCCAAGATCATGGAAGCAATAGATCCTATTGTAGAGAGGTTACTAGATTAAAATGTATTGAGTGCTAGAATCACAAGATGAAGACCTACAATGAGAGTTTTGTAGCTTCACATGGGGGAGATTGTCATGCAATGAAAGGTTTGAGGCACATATGAGAGTTTTGGGTCAAGGAAAAGCATTATAGTAGGCTTAATATGTCTAAGTATAGCTATTAAAGGAGTTTACTATGGTATAGAAATTTTTTTTAGTGGGTCTTATAAGGTTCTAGAGAGTCCTAGAGAATAATATAGAATATTATGGAATAATGTATAATAAAGAGAAATAAAGGGGAAGTGTTCCAGAGTGTTCTTATACATAGGAAAATGTAAAAAAAAATATGGTGGAAGATTCTAAACTGAAAGGTTTTGGAAGATGTAATTAATGAAGCATTAACTATAAAAGGAGGGGACCTCATTTTCTCTAACCCATCCAAGAGCTCCCTCTACTATCTACCTTGTACTTTCTCACTCTCATAATACAAAGTTTTCCTCTCCAACTCTCTCTCTCTCGTGTTCTCTATTAATCTAAATCTCTTAATTTGTTCCCTTTTGAGTTAGGTTTATTCTCATAAAAAGGTCGTGACTAAACTAAGTAACATATGCAACTCTACAAAAAGATGTGTTGATTACATAGAGTCCTATAAAAAGTTAAATTCCTTAAAACTGAATATTTAATTATTTTTTTAATGCCCTTGAAATCTAAAAAGAAATTTTATCATATGTAGAGATAATAAAAAAAATTATGTACTAAAAAGATTGAAATTTACTAAGAAACTTAATTTAACAAATATGTAGTATAAGAGATTATATTATTTGACATTTCACATGTGCAATGGATAAGATCTTATTTAGGTTTGGAAAAATAAAATAAAATACTAATTTTCCATGAAGGCAATGTTAATTATTAATATACTCTCACATATATATAATATTATATTTATGTATAATTCTATTATATGTTCATGAACATAAAAAAAAAAGATAAGAAAAAGATATATAAGAAAAAGTTAGGTTATGGCACATTAGATTTACCACCCATTATCTGATTACTACATTCCTAAAAAAAATGAAGCTTTTATGTATATTTTTTTTTACTATTAAACTCATTTGATTTTCTCTTTATTTATGACATCGTTTCACTCTATTATAGAATCATATGTTCAACTTAGTTTATTTAGGTCATTGTCTTTGGGTCTTAGTAATCTTTGGTAGATCTTATGATCTCCTCAGTATTATTAATAATGCATGTCATTTTTTTTACCTTATTATTTTCAAATCAATATAATATCATTATCTATAATATATCTACAACTTATTCTTACTTTATAAGTAAATACCTGAAAAATCTTATAATATTTACTTTAATTACAAATATACCCTTATTAATTAAACCCCACCTTCATTAATAGCTTATTGTTATCATGATTAATTAAACCTCACCCTTATTAATATTTTCTTATGACAATTATTTTCATATAACCAAAACTCTGTAGACAAAGTAGTTACAAATTAAATATATACGTATAATCTTTGTTTAGACACTCCTTTTCAATGCAAAAGAAAATTGTGCTTTATCCACTTATATTTTATAGTTTAAGAATCATTCTTTTTACTTCTTGAATATATTGGTTAGATAAAATAATGAGTTTGATTAATAAATTACTTTCTATTAGTTTCTAGAATTAGTTTTCATCATCGGTAGTTAATCCATTCTATGCTGTTTTTATGCATAGTTTGTTCCTACAGCTTTGAATGCTGAATAAAGGAGATGAAGAGTATGCTTAGATGATGGAATAAGAAAGTGTTTGGGGATGTTAAATCGAAGGCTAAGTTGTTTGAGTCTAAATTGGAGAAAGTGGATGGCACAAGTAATGATGGTAATTGTGATGAAGTGGTGCTTTCTAGAAGGGCAGCTTTGAAGAACCAATTATGGAAATGGCATAAGAGGGAAGAAGCTTACTGGATGTAGGTGTCTAAGGTAAGAGGGTTTAAAGATAGAGACAGTAACACAAGATTCTTCCACATTATTATGGCTGTGAGGAAAGAGAGAGCTATCATCAGTAGGTTATTGGATCAAGGTAAGGAGATTGTAGAGCCGTTAGAGATTAAGGAGGTAATGAAATGCCCCGAAAATTTCTAATTTTATAAACTACATTTAAAGGATATTTATTATAAGAATTATTTAAATAAATTATTTTTGAATTGAATTAATGAGGGCAAATCAAGAATAAATTTATTAGTATTTTAATTAGGAGGAATTTGGGTATTTTAGCTAATTAAGCATTTTATTTTAAAAATAAATTAAATAAATTATTTTATTTAAAATAAGAAGGAGAAAATAGTTTCAAATTAATATTAATTTTATAAATAATTTAATTAGAGAAAATTAGGATGTTTTGCTAATTAAAAAGGAATTTATGGAAAATATTTTAAAAATCCTAATTTGGACTAAAATAGGATTTAAATATTATTTTAATCAAATATTATTATTTTTAAATATCCAAAATATTTTAATTAATTTAAATACCCAACATAATTATTTCTCTCTTTTTTCTTTTTCCTTTTCTTTCCTTTTTCTTCTTCTTTTCTTTTTCTTTTTTTTCTTCTTCTCCTTGTTCGGGCTGCCTCTCTCGGTGGCCCAGTTACCTTTTCTTTTCCTTCCTTTGGCCCAGCCCAGCCGCGCGACGCTACCCTTCTTCCGCCCCTCGATGTGCCGCATTTTGCTTCATTTACCACTGAAACTCGGCGTTTCATTTAAACGGCCCCCATCGCGCCGACCGGCCCGGTCTGCCCCCTTTTTCTTTCTTTTCTTTCCTCACGAACCGCCCGGCCCAGCCCTTTCTTCTTCTTCCTCCTTCGCGCCTGCCAGCCTTCCTCGACGCCGACCTGCAACTCGCCACCATTGCCCTGGTTTTTCGCCGGCGATCTCGCCCATTTTGACCGGCCGTTCTCCTTCCTCTCTCTTCCCCCTAACTCTCCGGCCCTTCTCGCCCAACTAACCTCCTCTGTCCTCGCGATTTTTCCCTCTCCTTTCCCTGCGCAACCCCCTACCCGAAACTCACTCCCACCGGCCACCCTTGCCGCCGGTAAGCCCGAACCCTACTGCATTATCTACTCACCGACCCACATAACCCTAACCTCTCCTATAACTCTATAAATACCCCCATCATCCACCCTATTTGGAGCTTTTGACTTCCTAACCCAGAAAACCTATCTTGTCGCCGCCACCTCTTTAGACGCTTCGCCCGCCGCCTCCGGCCAACTTCGCCGCCATCCCTGGCCACCAATCTCTTCCTTGAACCTTTCTCTAGCTAACCAAACCTCCTTCACCCTTCGATTCTTCCTTCACAAGCCGAACGGGCTGTGCAAAGTTGCCTTCCCAAACAGCCCTTTCTTCCACCTCCGCCACCCTTTGCGCCGCCATTAGCCACCTCCTCCGCCGCTAAGGCCGCTTCTTTCACCTCCCAAACTGTGCTGCAGACCCTGCCCTACCTTCCCCTACCCTTATTTTCCTCTTTCTCCCTCTCCTCTTCCCTTTCTCTCCTTCTCCTCCATTCGGCCACCGCCGCCGCCGCCGTGCGCCGCCACCTTTGGCTGCGCCACCACCCTCATTCTGTCCCTCTCCTTCTGGGGAACTCAAAACACCCCAGCTCCCATTTTAATTCTTCCTATCTTATTCCCAGCATGCAACTTTCCCCTCTTTCTTTCCTCTTTTTGACCACCGCCACCACCTCCGTGCGCCACCGCCAGTGCCGCCTATCCCCACCAACATTTGGTTGAACCCTAGACCCTCTCAGCTATTTTCCCTATTTTTATAACCCTTAAATTATTTTATTTCAATTATTTACATATAAATACTATTATTATTATTCTTAATATTTATATTTTAATATGAATTATTATTATTATTAGTATTAATATTTTATTATTATTTATGTTGAGGGCTGAAGCCTAATATATTTTAATTCGATTTTATTATTATTCTTCTTATTATTTCTATAATTACTATTATTAATATTAAAATGTTATAAGTATAATTATTATTATTATTTTCTGTTTCTAATTTCCATTATTCTTATTTATTATTATTAATATAAATATTTTAATATTAGTGTTGTTAATAATGTCATTATTATTATTATTATTATTATTATTATTATCATCATCATTATTATTATTATTATTATTTATGAATTGGGTTATTTATTTTACAAATAATCTTTTTAGTATTATTTTGGTAAAGGGTCTGAATCCCTTATTTCACTTTATTTTTGAGTAATGCCTTTTTATTATTATTTCTACTATTTTTATTATTCTTATTAATATTAATATTGATATTATTTTGGTATTTTTGTTATTATTATTTTATCAAAAAAACTATTCTTATATTAAATTAGTGTTTAATATTATTTTGATAGGAGAGAGTCTAATTTTAGCTTTTCTCTCAAAATAGGTAAAACCAGTCAAAACCCTAAGGAGGCATAGGAGCGTGCTCCAAGACCGGTGTCGTTTTAGGTAAGGAATGCTAAGGCCTTTTATGTGCTTATGTGTATTATGTGTTTCGTATGTTATGTATCTATTGTTTATTATTATTAAATATTTTATATGTGGTATGACTTGGAGTTGAAATATGTTGTGCATGGTATGTGTATTAATTATGTATGATGATATGTGTTGTGTATGTGAGGAAGTCGATGTGGTTTGTGTGAGAGAAAGGATGAAAAAGGAGGATGGGGAAAGAATTTGATTAAGGGAAGTGAGTTAACCTAATTTTATGGTTTTATAAAGAATAATCTAATGTATGATTTTATGTGTGGAAGAGCAGAATTTATGGTTTGTTTGGGAGAATCTAATTTAGGATGTTATTTGGGAGACGGTAATTTATGATGTTATATGGGAGATTCGGATTTATGGTTTGTTTGGGAGAATTTAAATTAGGATGTTAATTGGGAGAAGGTAATTTATGAGGTTATATGGAATAATCGAATTTATGGTTGTTTGGGAGAATCTAATTTTTGACGTTATTTGGGAGAATGTAATTTATAATATTATATGGGAGAATTTAAGTTATGATTTGATTGGGAGATTTAATTTATAATTTGTTTGGGAGAATTTAGTTTATGATGTTATTTGGGAGAATGTAATTTATAATATTATATGGGAGAATTTAAGTTATGATTTGATTGGGAGAGTTAATTTATAATTTGTTTGGGAGAATCTAATTCATGATGTTATTTGGGAAAATGTAATTTATGATATTATATGGGGGAATCTAATTTATGATTTGCTTGGGGGAATTCAATTTATAGTTTTCCTTGGGAGAGTCTAATTTATGATTTTATGTGGAAAAATCTTTATAGTTTGAATTTAGGGTTTGGTATGGAAGAATCTTTATGGTTTGAATTTAGGGTTTGGTATAGGTGAATCTTTGGTTTTGGTTGGATTGAATTTATGGTTTTGTATGACAGAATCTAGGGTTTTCCTGGTGGTATTAATGGATGTATGTTGGTATTAGGGTTTGTATGATGATATTAAGGTTTGTATGGTGGTAATTATAGTTGTATGGTGGTATTAGGATTTACATGGTGATATTGATGGTTGTATGGTGGAATTAGGGTTTGCATGGTTGAATTTAGGGCTTCACGTGGAATTTTAGGGTTTACATGAAAAAGGTTCGAAGGTTTGCATGGAAAGATTAGTGTTTGCATGGAAGTGAAATTTACGTGGGAAAAGTTGATTTGGGATGTAAGGGAGGAAGTAGAAGAGTTATTTGGGTGTTTGAATGTTTTGGGTGAAAAATAATATGTAAGACATTATAAGGGTATGGAGGTGACTGAATTAGGGTTTGGAGTGATTGACTATGGTTGTGGGGGTCAATTAGGGTATGTGGTGTTTGATTAGGGTCTTTGTGTTATCATGTGTATATGGTGATTAAAGTGTAATTATAATGTGTGAAGATTCGTGCATGTCTATGGTGAAAGCCTTTGAATAAGATACTTAAGACACTAATCATTTAAAGTGGAAGATTATTGAGCTGGGTCAAGCCGATCCACCGGTTAGGAATAGTGGTTAGGGTTTAACCCTATGTGTGACCGATCCACCGGTAATAATAGTGGTGAGGACTTTGTCCCGCAAGTGTCCGGCCCACCGGAAATAATAGTGGGGTGACTCGAGCTCAATAAAAATAAATCATAGTTGCCAAAACATTTAAAAGGTACTAATTACTTACAGTGGAACACCATGTGAGCAGGAACCAGCCGATCCACCGGTAAGGAATAGTGGTGAGGACTTTGTCCCGCAAGTGACCGATCCACCGGCGAATAATAGTGGTGTGGACTTTGTCCCGCAAGTGACCGGCCCACCGGCAATAATAGTGGGGTGTTCCTGTGCTCACATGGATTTGATAAAAAGTATGGAGTGAATCGGATTCTGATAAGAGATTAATTAAGTGATTAATCCAGATTATATGGGCCTTTGTACTTTTACCTGAATTGTTAAGTTGTTATGTTGGATTATGCCCTTTTATGTTCTGCATGATTTATGTGTTTGTGTGTTGGCCTTAGTGATCAAGTCACCTTACTCAGTACTGGACCCGTACTGATACTACCTTGGTTGATGGGTCCTGTGATGATCCACTAATGGTGGGGAGCAGACCTCTTGTGCAGGTTTAAGATCAGAGACTGTTTGGGGTGGCAGGCCTGACTTGAGTGAGTAGGCAATCCGGAATTTGACCCATCGGGTTTTATCTTGTTTAAATGTATTTCTATTTGGAAGTTACAAGTGTTAATAAACGTTTATACGTACTCTGATTTTGTTGTATGATCTTTTGAATTCTTTTATGAATTGTTAATTTGAATTTAACGTAAATCTTTTCTTTAGCCTTAGCACTTGGTACTGGAACGGTCGGAGAGAACCGGTCTGGTACTAAGTGTGGCGGTAACATTCCCAGAATTCACAGGTTTTAAGTATTTCTATTTTAATTGCTTTCGCTTTTCAAAAAAAAAAGTAGTGAATTTTGGGGTGTTACAGGTAATCACTTCCTATTTTAATGACCTATATAATCAGCTGGATCTACCGAACATTATTATTTTAGCTTATGGGTTTCATAAGATCTCAATGGAGTAAAGTATAAAGTTGGACAACATTCCTCTAAGGGAGGATGTCTAGAAGGCGGTCTGGTCTTGTGATCCTCTTAAATCCCTAGGGTATGATGGGTATTATATGGGTTTCATTCAAAAGATGTGGGGTGTAATAGGGGAGAAATTCACTGAGTCTATCCTTGATTTCTTCCATTCGAGAAGACTGCCGCTTACTCTTAATACCACATTGATTACTTTGATTCCCAAAGTGGAGGAGGTGAAGGAGGTTAATAAGTTTAGACCCATTAGCCTAGTAGGGTGTATTTATAAGGTGATATCAAAGATTCTGGCTTATAGACTGAAGGAGGTGGTTGATGGTTTGGTTAGTGTTTCTCAGTCAGTTTTAATAGAAGGAAGAAGCATTCTAGATGGTGCCCTGGTAGCCAACAAGATTGCTCAGTGGTTCAAAAAGAGGAAGGGATCGAGAGGGGTGATGATCAATCTAGATTTTCAAAAGGCTTATGACAGTATCATATGGAATTTTGTGCATAGCATTTTGAGTATTATGGGCTTTGGGAATGTTTACAGAGGCTAGATTAAGGAGTGTATCTCAACAACATGTATTTCAGTTCTTGTTAATGGGTCCCCCTCTACTCCCTTCAAGATGGGAAGGGGCCTCAAGCAAAGGGATCCCATTTCCCCCTTTCTGTTTGTTTTGGTGGAAGAGGCATTTAATCAGCTTGTCAGAAGAGGTGTGGATAAAAGCTTGATCCATGGTTTAAAATTAGGGGAAGATAATTTTGAAGTTACCCACCTTTAATTTGTGGATGATACTATGATTTTCAATGGGGCTTCTCTTGAGAATGTCAGGAATTGGAGGAGACTGCTAGATTGCCTCTATTTGTTATCAGGAATGAATATTAACTTTGCAAAATCTGAACTCATAGGTGTTGGTGTGGATGATCATTTCTAGAAGGAGGCTGCAGATATAATGAATTGTAAGATTAGCTCTATTCTAATTAATTACCTTGGCCTTTCATTGGGGGCTAATGCGAGAAATAGCCAGGTTTAGAAACCAGTGGTCGACAAGACTAAGTAGAGATTGGCTTGGTGGAAGATGAAAGTCCTTTGAAGAGTAGGGAGATTAGTATTGATAAAAAGGTGTCTTGAGTAGTCAGCTGATATACTACATGAGCCTTTTTAGAATTCTAAAAGGGGTGGCTAAGGAAATCATTGGTGTATAGAGGAAGTTTTTTCTAGAGTAGTAGTGGGGATAGGAAAAAACTGCTACTAGATAAAAGGAGTGTGATACAGAGACCTAAAATACTTGGTGGCTTGGGTGTGGGGGATTTAGTCATGAGGAATAATGCACTATTATTCAAATGGTGGTAGAGGCTCTATATGGTTGAAGGGGCATCGTCAAAAAGGATTATTTTCTCAATTTACTCTGGAGACCATTTCGAACAATTAGAGATTCCGGAACAAAGGCGACGGTGGACCCCATGGGTGGACATTGTTAAGATTGGATGAATAAACCCATTCTTAATGCAGGGCTAAAGATTGTGCTTGGAAATGGTAGAAGCATCAAGTTTTGGCACAATAAGTGGATGGGATAGGGATCTTTGAAAAGCTTATTTCATAGGATTTTTATGGTGTCAGGTCAACAAGGAGAAAAGGTAGCAGAAATGTGCATGTGGGAAGGGGCACAATGGATCTCGCATCTGTGGTGGAGGAGGTGTCTTTTTGTGTAGGAGGAAAATTAAGTGGAGTAGCTGGAAAGTCTGATCAGGCAGTTTTATTTGAGCAAAGATAAGAAGGGTACGATTAGGTCGGAATATGATGATATGGGGGTATTTTCTATAAGATCCTTCTGTCAGGCCTCTTACCAGAGATTACATGGGTATGACTCGAGTAGTAGTATCTTCAGCTTGATTTGGAATGATATAGCACCCCCAAGGATTGAACTTATTTCTTGGTTTACGGTTCAAAATAGACTCAATACAAGAAAAAGACTGGTCAGGATTCAAATTGTTGATATAAGGGAGTCAGGATACCCTTTTTGCAATTCTGAGTAGAAATCGGTAAACTATGTTTTTCTGCATTGTACCGTGATGGGAAAGGTTTGGTATGAGGGTTGTGAGTGGTTTGGATACACATGGATAGTGCCAAGATCTGTTAAGGATAACGTTGTTGCTTGGCTAGGAGGTAAAAGAAAGGGACTGAGGGAGAAAATTTGAAACACAACTTTCTTTACAATAACGGGAATTATATGGGAATTCATAAATAAGATAGTATTTGATAGTCAGCAAGTTTGCATAAGGCAGATGATTATGCTCATCAAATCAAGAATTGGCTTTTGGATCAAGAATAGAAGAAAAGTGTTTTCTTACAACATTAAGGAGGTGGTCCATAATATGGAGGTTTTCTTGTAATTAGGGATATCAGAAGGGAGTGATCCTCACCTTAGTTATTTTCTGTTTTTGTTGATCTTTGCTTTGTTGTATTACCCTCTCTCAATTATCAAAAAAAAAAAAAGCTTTGAATGCTGAATACAAATGGTGTCCTTGATTATTTGTTTATCATTAATAACCTAATAGACTACCGTCCTTAATGCTTTATCAAATGACTATATTTTTATACACAATTAAATATTTAAAACTTAAATATTACAAGAATAATAATAATAATAATAATAATCAAGTAAAAAAAATATAACAGTCATACTAGTATTTCCATAGAAATATTGCCAGTACATAATAATAATATTATTAGTATGAAGGAGGATTTAAAACTTTGACTGCATCATAGGAAAGCGTCTACTCTTCATGATTTCTCCATTCGTTAAAACGTCGTCAAATTTTTGACGTGCGTACGTAATTTCATAAGGTAGTCGACCTTTGACGCCAATGAACAGCCTGTGTTGGAGGACTTGGCCATTATGCATGACGTACGGTTGATGATCCTTCTTTATATAATCAACAATAGATTCCACAAATGAGGTCATCTTGAATTGCGCATCATTGGCCTCTCCAGTAAAATGACAGACGCCGGCCTCTTCCATGTATTCCAAGAGTCAGTCCGTGTCAGCAGCCAATCCATCTTAGCCATGCTAAACCACAAAGTTTTGTATATATATATATTAGGAGAATAAGGAGAATATGTTTAGTTTACTCTCCAATTCCTGTCGTATTAACGTGGTCAGTGTTTTTTTGTCCTCATATTACCTAACATTTGCACTTCTCCCTAAAATTCACTGTGCATCTTCTCGAAAATAATACTTATAAATAGGAATCTTAAGGAAACGCAAAATAAGTATTTATCCAATAATAATGCTGTACATTCAAATTTAAAACTCAAGCAATAACTCGAATTCATATTGAAATTTTCTAATTGATAATGAAGTAATATAAACTAAAAACAATACAAAATGAAAGAAAATTATGGTTTAAAAATACACTACATTTATTATTGGTATTATTATCATTGTTATTGTTATAATAATGATAATAACAATCACTTTATTATACTTTTATGCACCATAATTTTCTTTTACTCTGTGTTGTTTTTAGTTTTTGTTTTTTAATCATAAATAAAATAAAATAAAAAAGATATTTGTGAACGAATATACATATTTTGGGATCAACTTGGGTTATATTTAGTTTGGGTTGAATAGCATTTTTCTTTATGAGAGAGCATCTTATATGCTAGTAGAAAATTATGTTATGTCTTGGGTGGTATTTGGGGACACTTTCAAAGGAATTTTAAACAGACATGAGAATCTAGGAGGGGGCATATACAACGGAAAGACTTATGGCACAATTGTTAGACAATAATATGGCATGAATCATATAATTAATAAACTATTAATATGAATTAATACACATTCAAATTAAAATTCATGTGAAATCCTAATACCTCCTAGATATATATATATATATATATATATATATATATATATATATATATCGTACCTCCTACCATTGAAGAGAACAATGATTCTAAATTCATGATTTGCTATCTCCGAAATAAAATTTTACAGTTTCACTTCCTTATTCTCAAACCCGATGGTACATGTTACTAATGAGAAATGCGACTAGAGACCTTCCTTGTATTTTTTTCCCTTATTCTTTGATTTCATACGGAAATCACTAAGAAAAATGATGAAGAAATTGCCTTTTCTCCCTTTCTTATGGATGTGTGTGTGTTTTCAAGAGAAAAGTATTTTTGTAGAGAGAGAGAGAGAAAGAGAAATCTACAAAACACACCTTTAATCCCACACATGTGTCATGTAAAAAAATGGGGTGGAGTTGGGTATGACAACCAACAACTATTTTCCCTCACTCTAATTCAAATTTAAATTTAAAAATTATTTTAATCAGAAAATTGAGATAATTTAATTAATAAGATAATTAAATTATCTTACTTAATTTTTCTATCACGCAACACATATGCCTTTATCCATAATAACTTAAGTCTATTTCTACCATCAAGAATTAGATAGAGAGATTTAGGATTAGGCTTAATTACTAACATGTTACCATACAATATAAGCTTTATGGCCAAACTTTATATCTAATTTAATATGGACCATACTAAGGGTTAATATACATTTATACATAATGTAAAATGCTTTAATTATAAAATAATTATATATATATATATATATATGTATATGTATGTATATATATATATGTATATGTATGTATGTATATATGTATGTATGTATATTAACATTCTCCCACTTAGTCCATATAAATTAAATTCTCAACATGGTTTCCTTATGTTAGTACATACTGAATGATGAAACTGATATATAGATCATGATGACAAGATTTTGACATTTTAGAAGTTTTCTTCCATATATCACAATATACTAATTTCATCCATAACTTTAACTTTATGAATAATCCCAATGTTTATTCAAAGTCATTTACTCAATGTGTTTTTTTTTCTCAACAAACCTTATGTATACAAACCAAATGAGAAGTAAACAAAACTTTATTTGAAACATCAATATGTATCATAAAAATGTAGCTAAATAGTGGGTCCAACACCCATATTACACACATGATCCTTAAAAAAATTTTATGGCATGTCTTTAGCTAAAGGATTAACTAACATACAATCAGTATCTATGTGTTTTAGGACCACTTCTCCTTTTAAAACACATTCTTTTATTTTATTTTATTTTTTTAAGTACTTGATGTCTATGCCCTTATCATGACTACCACTTTTGTTGTTCCTTGAGATAAAGATGACAGCTGGAATTGTTACACTTGACACTACCACGGAAAGGGCTTTTAATAACGGTTATTTTTCAATTTTAATAACAGTTTTCAACCGTTATTGAATCGCCCGTTATTATATCTTTAATAACGGTTCATAACCGTCATGAAAAATACACAAAAACCCGCGAATATGTCCGTAAACTTCATATTTAATAACGGTTTTTACTTAAAAACCGTTGTTAAAAATGGAGCTTTTAATAACGGTTTCCCTGTAAACCGTTGTTAAAAATAAGGTTTTCATAACGGTTTATCAGAAAAAAACCGTTGTTGAAAACCAGAGTTTTAATAACGGTTCGTAAAGAAAACCGTTATTAAAACCTCAGTGTTTAACAACAGTTTCTCATAGAACCGTTATTAAAACCTGAGCTTTTAATAACAGTTTTATTTAAAACCGTTATTAAAAATAGGTTTTAATAACGGTTTTTATAGAACCGTTATTAAAAGTATATGTTTTTTTTTAGAATTTTTCTGTTTTGTTCCTGCCCACATACACAGTTGTATGTTCAAACAATTACCAAATCTGCAATGTTTATCAATTCATACCAGCAGGGTATCACACCATAATTTCAATCAATCTATAAATGGTATGCATGTCTCAATACACCAACTATACTTAGGAATAAAAATTAGTGGGCATACCACAACTTGGTAGCTCTACACCCCAAAGTAAAGAGTTCACAGATCTAGGCTGAAAGACCGAAAGATGTAGACAAAATACAAACCTGAAAATGCATGTAGAATATATAGATCGCTACCTAATACCGAATGAATGAGTGCACGTGCTTGGCCCATTGGTCTCTAACTTCATCAATTTCATCAACATTATATTGCTAGCCTCGTGCATAGTCATCGGTGAAAAACTACAACACCCATGTTTCAATTAATATACAGCCATTAGGTCAAAAATATATATGTCATGATTCATTAATAGAAAAATATGGAAAAGCAAACATACATGGCTTGGATCTATGTAGATTGATCTATTCTGGACTATAAGATCCATTGCTCTACATACATAGTATCCACAATCATCGCCGTTTTGCTGTTGTGGACACTGTCAAATGAATTCAGTTAGCTCTCTAACTATTATATATTAATTTGAATTAAAACAAAATACAAAATAGTTGTCTTCCTACTTACCATGATAGGCTCATATTGAAGATTCTTTGGGTCTGGGACACCATTCCCACCTCTCCTTTGATATGTCGTCCGTAGTGCCCTAATAAATAGAGTTGGATACATAATATTGTAAGTATATATACCTCAAATAATGAAAGTAGAATATATATATATGTATAAATAAGCTAATGAAGTAAGAAGTGAAAAGTATACTAACATGTCGATAAATTCCTTCCCACCAAGACGAGCGACCTCAAAAGGAACGTCATAGGTTCGAAGGGAATCAAACACATAAACTTTGTTAAGATCAGGTCGGACGGCGTACAAAACCCAATGTTCAGTTGCGAGGTGAGGAATGAGATAGAGCTTGTTGTGTCCCTCAATCAAAATGCGATCTGCTAAATAGTTTATGTGCCTACCCTCTGTTATTGTACTACTGTCAGCTATGTAGTATGAGCACACAAAAACAATAGAGGACAGCATTCCCTCCAACGCAGCGCGACTAGCTACCAACCTATATATGGACGACAATAATAATGGATATTTGTTAATAACTAATAACTCATATAAGCTTAAGAGGTCGTAAAAATTCTATGTCTCCAAGAGTACTAAAATCTGAAATCTGAAATATGAAATAATGCTTACGTGACATAAACGGCGACACTCGAGGTTGACATCCATTCCTGATTATAAATGTCGCTTATGTCAGCTGTCGATACCATGTAAGTAGCATCGTCCCTTCCAACATACTCAGGACGACAATCAATGGAAATATAATTATTCCCGAGGTAGTTTTGGGCATAGAAATACAATAAAGCTAATGCTGGTGGAGGTTGGCGTATTTCCGAAGAACGAATCTTTTGTGGGGCAACTGATTTTTCAGATTTAGCTCTCTTTCCTTTGGCAGCGCCCTCTTTTGTGTTGCTCGTTCTACTAGTACCTCTCTTAGTTTTACTAGCAGGAGCAGTCTTCTTCTTTGATTCCTTAAATAATAATAATAAACAAAATATGTATTGAGCATATATATATGAAAAGGTATAAACAATGTAACAACTAGCCTACCCTCTAATGAAGATATTGAATGTCAATACCTCTTCAGTAGTGAGACGTATCTGATCCACAGGCCAAAGCACGAAGCTTCCATGAGCTTCTAGCACTGTGGCTGCCTCATCGCCCTCTTTATAACAAGGCAAGGGCGCACTACCAATGATTGGAGTGTCAATACTCACCGGCCTTGTAAGTAGGGCTAAGTTGTACCCGTGGACAGTTTGTGTTTTGGTACTGTGACTGATGCGGACCCTTCCTTTCGCCAAAAGAGTTGAAAGATCATTCGCTAACAAGTCACATTTATGCAAACCCTAAACAAAAATATTACACATTATTAATTATTTATGACACCGAATACATTTAATAACAATTCAAAGTTATGTAATGCTTACCTCGGAAAGAGAAGAAAGACGTGCATCAGCTTCACAACTGTCTCTGACACTATTTACATTAGGTATGTGAAGCTGATCATGGTCGACTAAATCGGATGGCTTATACCCTTGAGATTTAATAAATGACAACTCTTGCTCCATTGTTGCCATCCGTTCAAATGCCACGTTCAATTTATGTGTAAGGATGGCGACTTGCTCATCAGTGGTACGAGAACCACGAGATCGACCACGTACGCTCGTTTTCGTAACACCTAATCCAAGACCCCTGTGTCTTCTAGGGTGTTCTACAATTCCTATAGCCTGTGATACAATGTTATATTGGTCTACCTCCTCCTCACCATCTGACGCTTGAAGTTTGTCCTGTAATGTATATAATATATGTAAAATTAGCTTACATGAATAAGCATAATATAATAGTTTTCTAAAAGAAAAGTAAGTAGGGTTCCAAATATCTACAAACTTACAATTTTTTTCGCTGCAACATCTACATCTTCATTAATATATCCATCTTTTGTTGCTCTAGCCTTCTTCCATAATGTACCAATATTAATGGACGAGGTACATGGGTCTAAGTCTTGGGCTATGAGCTATAAATCAAAAAATATTCTTATAATGTACCAATATAATAAAATTCGTCAGTACGCTGTAAATAGATAAATCACAAAATACATACCAACTCCTCTTCAAGGCCTGCATAACCTTTGCGAGCCATATTATGCCGGTATTTATTCTGCTTCGCAATCTCTTTATTTTTGACACTTTTTTCCTATGTCACCAACCAAAACATAGTGAGATAGTTATTTCAATATTATGCACAATACTAGGATCGATAAAAAAAATTTAAATGTTATCTAACAAATACCTTAAAATCACCCGTAAGACGATATGCAATAAATTGATTCCAACTTTCTTGATCGATGAAACCGTATCGTTTGGGTGGATTCTGCCGTACAAGGACAGACTATTCTACTAGAGTCCCGAGCATATTCAACTGCAAACTTGATGAAAAACTCCACTCCTTCGTTATATTCTCTAGACAGACGATTTGCAGACAACCATTTCCGATCCATATTATTTGAATCTAGATATATCCCACATGAAAGTAATTATTAAAAATCAATTGAATTATAAGTATAATAATTTTCAAATCACTCTTGCTTAGAAAGAATTAATCTCAAATGTATCATGCATGCTATTCTCTATATATATATATATATATATATATACACGAATCATGCTAACAAGTTTCCAAAATTATATTAATGCTGATCAATGAAACTCCTCATACTTACAAAGAGTTCATTATATATATATATATATGCATACATACAAACGTAGCAAAATATTATACAATTAATAGTTCAATTTACAAAAGATATGCATACTACAGGATTTAAGCAATAGCAGCACTATATACATCAAAATGTTGCTACAACTCAAATACCTAAAAAACAAAAACTCATATCTAAAACTAAATCCCCCGATAGGCTCGTCGAGCCCGACTAAAAACTATAACTCTAAAAGTCCACTCATCACAATATATCATTTGATCCCTGACATCATCAAATGAGAGTCTACTCACGGATACTCTAGGGTAACCGAGGTGGATACTCCGAGGCAAGCTATGACAATACCTCCACTCGTCATCGATGACCATCAGTTCTCTCGATATCCTATCATACTCTCTAGCAAACAGCTCACCCTCAATAAATCTCGGGTGTGGTGCATCAGTGTGGTAGACAAACCACTGCAAAAAAGTAGACGTAGCCGATGCCCATGGCTCTATCTGAGGCAGGGTCAACAGAAGGTGATAAGATCTGAAATGGAAGGGGTGATAGGATGAGCCACTCGCGTACAAATGACATAGCTCGTCATATAACCATATCACATGAGTCTGTACATCTCTATGTGGTGCCATATGAAAATACAGTGGAGGGTATGTCATCTGATCACTACCTACAAATGAGAACCACTAAATCTTATCATCAAGGTTGTTCTCGAAATTAAAAGGATCTAAATTACAGAATATGTAAACTGATCTTCAACTAGCTAGACAAATCATAAATATATTCTACCAGATCATAACCAACTATGGAAACCTAACAACATCAAACTATTTAAAATAAGGACATAATCTTTAGTTATATATTTAACAAACTAGCTAAACATCAAACTATCATCAAATCATTCAACCTACGCATAGTAAAATCAAGTAGATATTAATAAGATAATATATATATATATAGTACAATCTAATAAATCCTATATGATTAATTATTATTATTATTATTATTATTATTATTATTATTATTATTATTATTATTATAATATACAATTATTCATCTCTATTTAATTTTTATCAATCACAACACCGATGCCCAACCAACCTCCTCAACTTTTCCCCATGCACAATACCCTTATCCTTAGGATTTTTCCTTATAGCCCTAGTTTATATTGATAAACCCTAACCCTGACATACATGTCTTACAAAATATATATTAAAAAAAGCATATAAATACACATGATCATCTGCATATATAATAATGTGAGTGCTAAAAAAATATATACACCTTAATTTTATACTTAGAACGTACATATCTTATGATAATAATATATATTTTAGGCTTGTGGATTCTCTTAAAATAATAATACATACTTTTATAAAATAGATTATAAACACATTTATATATATATATATATATATATATATATATACATATATATTAAGGTCTCAGCTGGCCACAATCAAAAAAGGCCACAGCAAAAATTTTCACCAAAACATCAAACGACAGATTTTCGAACAACACATCAAACACAACCTCTTCGGTGCAACATGCATGCATTTATATATATATATATATATATATATATATATATATATATATATATATATATATATATATATATATATATATATATATATATATATACATATCAGTAGAGACAAATTAAGCAATGAAGGAAGAACAACACATACGTAAAGGGAGCGACGGTGTACAGGTTGAGAACGGCAACGACGAAGGTACAAATGCTGGCTACGTTCGCAAGAATGGCAGAGGGGTGGTGGAGAGATGGCGGTGCGACGGTTTCCCTTAATTCAGAGGAGCACGAGCGGTGGTGCAAGGGTTCGCAAGAGAAAGAGAGTACGAGAGGGAAGCGGCAGAGTCTGAAATTTTTGGCAGGAAACAGAAGAGAATGAAATAAAAGGAGATTTTAATAACGGTTCCTGTAAGAACCGTTATTAAATCATGTTTTAATAACGGTTCCTCCAACAACCGTTATCAAAAGATGATTTAATAACGGTTCTTACACGAACCGTTATTAAAACCTTGCCAATTTTAACAACGGTTCTTCTTTGAACCGTTATTAAATCATCTTTTGATAACGGTTTTAGGTCAACCGTTATTAAAATTCCCGTGCAAAATTTTACCTTGCACTTGTAATAACGGTTATTACGTAAAACCGTTATTAAAAATTCCCGCGCATTAATTTTCACGGATTTGACGACGGTTTTCGAAACACCGTTATTAATGTCCCGTTATTAATTCCTGTTTCCGTAGTAGTGTCATGAGCATCAAAGTTCTAGAAATAAAATCAACTATTCTAAGACCCAGTATGAATTTCCTTAACTACACATCATGTTTTTAGCTTCAAATGATGAAATGAGTTCTACTTCCATTGTTGAGGTGGCTATACAATCCTTCTTTTTGTTTTTCTAGGATATTGCTCCACCAGCTAGTAGGAAATTGAATCCAGAAGTAGACTTGCATGAATCTACACAACCAGC
This sequence comes from Tamarix austromongolica, assembly GCA_039764185.1. Lineage (NCBI taxonomy): Eukaryota > Viridiplantae > Streptophyta > Magnoliopsida > Caryophyllales > Tamaricaceae > Tamarix > Tamarix austromongolica. The sequence continues at coordinate 11,522,920 of CM077812.1, read as the reverse complement.
AAAGTCTACATTCGAATATCCTACGACCTCAAAATCCTCCGCATGATGATACATGAGCATATAGTCCTTAGTTCCCTTCAGATACCTCATAGCTTTCTTTACAGCTTTACAGTGGTCAATTCCTGGATTACTCTAGTAACATCACAACACCCCAACGACATATGCAATGTCAGGTATTATGCAAACCTAATCATACTTAAGGCTTCCTATTGTAGAAGCATATAGGATGTTCTTCGTGCGATCTCTTTCTAAGTTATTCTTAGGACATTGACTTAGCTGCAATTTGTCTCCCTTAACAATTGAAGCCACACTCGATGAACAATCTATCATTCTATATCTTTCTAACACATTATTTTTATATGCTTCTTGAGATAGTCCTAATATCTATCTGAATATATCTTGATTAATCTTAATGCCAATGAAATAAGTTACATCATTCATATCCTTCATATCAAAATTGTTTGAAAGAAATTGTTTCACTATATATAGCATCCCTTTATCATTGCATGCAAGTAGAATTTCATCCACATATAAAAACAAAAAGCAAACCTTACTCCCATTGACCTTGATGTATGTATACTAATCCATGGCATTATTTTTAAATCTAAATGAATAAATAACACCATGGAACTTCAAATATCATTGTCAAGAGGCTTTTTCAACTCATATATGGCTTTCTTAAGCTTGCATACAATATTTTTGTCTTTATGAGAGGAGAACCCTTCAAGTTTTTTCATGTATACCTCCTCCTCAAGCTCACCATTCAAAAATGTCATTTTCACATCCATTAATTGTAACTCAAAATCAAAATGATCTACTAATGCCATAACTATGCATAGGGAATCCTTGGTGGATATAAGAGATAAATTCTCCTTGTAGTCCTTCCCTTCTCTCTAAGTAAACCCTTTTACAACTTATCTATCCTTGTACCTATCAACATCCCTTGATGAATCTCTCTTGGTCTTAAAGGCCCATTTAAAACCAATAGGCTCAGCCCTATTAGATAATGGTACAAGGTCTGAGACCTCATTAACTTTTATGGATTTCATCTCTTCCTTCATTACATTATATCATAACTCAAATTTTGAAATATTCATGGCATGTGAAAAGGTTTTGGGATCATCAATAGAACAAACTTCATTGTCAAACTCTTATAAGTGCACATAATAGTCACTAGGTATAGATAACCTTCTTTCTCTAGAATATCTTATTAAAGCTAGATCAACATCCTCTTGTGAAGGTTGCTCAATAGATGGTTGCACAAAAACTTCAGGAAGTTTTAGAACTACTTGATCTATTAGATTTATGTCAGTATTCTATAGAGGTACATTGACTTTTTTTTCACCATAACTGGAAGTGCATGGCAAATAAAATTCACTCTATCACATGAAGCGGAAGCTTCCTCTACTAGATGAGGAGGTTCAGGGACTAGGTCCCTAATCTAATCACTCCCACAGATTAAGTTATGTTCATAAAATTTAGTTTCTTGACTCCATAAATATAGTGCTATATTGTAATGTCCCAAAAATTTACTTAGCCTAACCCCACATCATTAACATGCTAATTTGATTCTAATCTCAAAAAATATTATTTTAGACCTAACCTAATATCTTAATCCTGAAACTTTAATCAAATCCAAAACCTTGACTCGAATAAATCGTAATTCATAAACTAAAATACAAATACGCTAAAATTTCTACTCATTCTAGATCTTTTGGCTAATCTAAAATCACTTCAACTAACCCCTAAATCTTTTTCTCTTTTCCTTTTTTTCTCCTTTTCTTTTCTTCCTTCACCTTTCTCCTAACAAACCAAGCCATAATGTTTGAAATTGATGCAACTTTCACTCTCTCCACTTGCACCATCACTTGCTGTAGACATCCATCACCCATCACCCTACTTCCTGTCTTCTTCTTCTCCTTCTACTTCTTTTATCCCTGCCGACCTACACACCATGCACACACCCAGCCACTTCTTCTTCTTCTTCTTATCCTTGCGCAACACACACATTCACCATCACCATCACTTGCATTTTCGCCCCAACACTCTATCATCCCTTATTAACTTCCCTCTTTACACTTCTCTACCACCCCTCGTGCCTCCCCTGCGCCCTCTATAATTTCTTTTCTTATATTTTTTTCGTCCTTACACATGCCAATGCCCCTATATATATATACTACACACTCTCCCTTCTTCCTTTTTGTTTGGCTTCAACTCTACCATTTTTGTGTCAATAAGTCACTGCCTAAGCTCCCTCTACTTACTCCTTTCTTCCTTCTCTATTATTCTTCTTCTTCCTCTTTCTTTTCCTTATTTTTGGTCTGTGCACCATCTCCTTCTTTCTTTGGGTAGATGTATTTAACCGAATACCTTTTTGAACTCTTGATCCATGGTATCCCTTCTTTTGTATTTTGTATTATAACTCAGAGTTAAGCTCCAATTTCATTATTATATTATAAATGTTTCTTTTGTTTCTAATTTTCTTAAGTTACGTTAAATGTTTTAGCCTTGTTATTGATGTAAGGATGGTTACATAAGCCAGACTTATGTCAATTACAGCGGTAACCCCTAATATTTTACTTATTTACTTCCGATGTAAAAAAGAAAATTTTTTAGTAGTAAAAATTGGGGTGTTACAAATTGGTGTTGAAGCTTTTGGTTTTTATCACCGTTTTTTTGTTTTCAAAATTTGAGTTTTAATGGTCCATCATCTAATTTTTAACGATCTATTTCACATTTCAGAAAATCCATTTCATTTTTTAAAACCTAGATTAACTTGTAAGGAATTGAGGATAGGTAGCCTAAGTGGCCTTGAAATGTGAATTATGTTCACTATTTATTAGTAAGCTAGGAAGGCTTTACCCTAACACATTTTCTATCTTGCAGCTAATTAGTCATCGTGGCACTCAACGGTCACATTAGTCATTTGGAGGATACATTCAAGGTATTCATCGAGTTATCCAGTGTCCACCTCAGCCACCGCCACCACCACTTTTGCATTGCTCATAAGAGGGTATTAGAGAAGATAGGCTTCGGAGGTTTATGGGACATCATCAGTCGATCTACGTCGGAGATTAGGACTTGGTCATCCTAGAGGGATGGATTTGAGACCTGGATAGGACATTTGAGACTGTTGATTGCCCACCTACCTAGAAGGCAAGTATTACAGCATTTTTCTTATATGTAGTTGCCGACACTTAGCGGGTAAGTCGTCATGCATGGGATGGGTCGCAGATGTCTTGGGAGGAGTTCAAGGCGGTGAATCGTACTAAGTTTTACCTTGAGAGATTTAAGAGGGATAAGTTGAAGAAATTCATGTAGCTGACTCAGGGGAGCATGATGGTGAGGTAGTAGCAAGCTCGGTTTACAGAGTTGTTGATGTTTCACTAAAAATTATAGGTAGTGAGATAATTGTGGTTTACTAGTTTGATCAATGACTCCTCTTTAGTATCCAGAGGATAATAGGTGTTGCGGCTTTTAAGGACTTAGCCATGTTGTATAAGAGGGCATGTATCACTACTACTTTTGTTCAGGAGTAAACTTTCATTCTGGGTAAGAGGAAATCGAATTCATAGAGTTCTAGAGGAAAGATCCAATACCGAGGAGGAGGACCTCTAGGCTTTAGCAGAGAGGTCAAAATCAGTCTTAGGGAGGTTAATATCAGCACCAGGGTCAGTTAGAAGGTTAGAGTAGATCTTAGGGTCATTCAAGTCACTTCATATTTAGTTTCTATGGTCAGGATCATCTAGGAAAGAGTTATCGAGGCACTCTAATTTGGTGTAGGACATATGGTCAGTGAGGCCACTGGTCTTTTGAGTGTCAGCATCAATAGAGTTAGTATCAGTAGCAAGCAGCACTAATTTTGTAGCAGCGGGCTTTTCAACTACAGGCCTACCAACAGCCTCAACAGCAGCTTCAATAGAGAGCACCCTTCCCACCTAGTGGAAAGCCTAGAGAGAGTTAGGGGATACCACAAGGGCCTCACCCTTTCCTTCTGAAGGGAGGAGGTCAATATTAGAGTTCTGGAGGGTATTGTGGAGGATACCAGGGAGGACAATCAGGCGGGCACCTGAATGTTATCAGCCAAGGAGAGGCTGACAAGTAGTTGGATGTGGTTACTAGTACGTTCTTAATCTTATCGTTACCATAGGATCATTGTGTCTTCGTCATTTGTTGCCAAAGCTGTGTTAACTTCATCTTCTTCTATATCTATGTCTATGTTATTGCCTTCTAGGGATAGATTGAACTATACTAGGTTCTACTCGGATGTGGCCTTTTAGATAGGTGAGGTAGACTTCCTAATAGATCTAGTTGAGATGGACCTTCAAGATTTTGATGTTATACTTGGGATAGATATGTTAGTGAGGTATAAGGTAGGGATTGATTGTTCGCAAGAGCGATTCATCTTGTGGGGACCTCAGGGTGCTAGGGTCTCTTACCGGAGATGCAAGCCTAAGCCTACGACGAAGGTGATATTTACCTATACATTGTATTTTTTGGTGCATAGGTGTTACTCTATGTTTTTATGTAGAGTCCAAGAGATGAACAAAGGCATACTACTGTTGGAGGGCATTCTGGTTGTTTGGAAGTTTTCAGGAGTGTTTGTTAAGGAGATTCCAGGTATGTTACCGATACAATAGATATATTTCACTATTAAGTTGGCACCAGGCACCGAACATGTTTCTAAGATGCCCTATCAGATGTACCGATGTGGAGTTGAGGGAGATGAAGATTCAGTTAGAGGACTTGTTAGCTCACAAGTGTATCCGAACGAATATATCTTTATGGGGAGCACTAGTTTTGTTTGTGAAGAAGAAGGATGGGAGCCTTCAAGGTGCTTTGACCTTCTCTAAGGTTAACTTGAGGTTAGGTTATCATCGATTGTGCATCACCAAGGAAGACATTATGAAGACGCCCTTCAGGACACGGTACAAGAACTACGAGTTTATGATGATACCTTTCTGACTCACTAATGCACCTGCCATTTTTGTGAAATTGATGAAGAGGATTTTCTAGGTGTTCCTTGATCTATTTTTTGTGGTTTTCATTGATGATATTTTGGTTTACTCTCAGAGAAAGGAGAAGCATGAGCAGTATCTAAGGATGATTTTGTCACTCTTGAGAAAGCATAAGTTGTATGCCAAACTCTCTATGTGAAAATTATGGCTTTAAAAGGTTATATTTTTGGATATGTGGTGTCAATAGGAGGAGTTGTCATGGAACTAGACCTAACAAAGTTTCTAGCAGTTATTAAGTGGAAGGAACCCACTAGCGTACCCGAGGTAGGCAGTTTCCTCAGCTTGGCTAGATACTACAGATACTTTGTTTAGAATTTCTTAAAGGTAGCTCATCCTTTGACAAACATTTTAAAGAAGATAGCTAAATATTAGTGGGATGATACTTGTGAGAAAGCATTTTAGGCGTTGTTGTAGTGATTGACTATAGCACTGATTTTGAATTTACCTTTAGATACTGATAGATTTAACGTCCGCAGTGACACGTCAAAGTACAGACTAGGTTTTGTTCTGATGTATCATGGTAAGGTTGTGGCTTACACTTCTCACTAGTTGAAGTAGCATGACCAAAATTATCCGACGCATGATATAGAGGTGGTTGTATTTGTTTTGTGTTGAAGATTTAGAGTCATTATCTGTACGGAACTAAGTACAAATTCTACATCGACCATAAGAGACTCAAGTGTATATTCACTCAAAAGGAGTCGAATATGAGGTAGAGGAGATGGCTAGAGTTGGTGAAGGACTATGATATCGAGTTAACCTACCAAGAGGGTGAGGCTAACGTCATTGCAGATGCCTTGAGTAGGAAGACATCACATTCTTTAGGTTCTATTGTGGTGTCTAGTAATTTGATAGAGGAGTTTAGTGATATGGGGGTAGAAAGAATCCAGCAAGGTGATTTGGAGATTCGCATGCATGCTTTAACGATTACACTGATGATTTTTATGAGATTCAAGCAAGATGGTCTGGGGATATTAAGCTCGAGTGAATTCGGCAAAAGATTCAAGACTTTAGAGCTAAGGGTTTCTAGATTCATAAGAATGGTAGTAGTCACTACATAGGTCATTGGTGTGTACCTCAAAGTTACCCTGGTCTATAGCACTTGATTTTGGAGGAAGGTTATTGTACTCCGTATTTAGTCTACCTAGGACGGGATAAGTTATATAAGGACCTCAATAGCATCTACTTGTAGCCTCGCATGAAGCAGAGATAGTAGATTTTATGTCAAGGTGTTTGACTTGTCAGAAGGCCAAGATTGAGCATTGGAGACCCGCAGGATTGGTTCAGGCTTTAGATATACTAAGGTGGAAGTGGAACTTTATCTCAATGGATTTTGTGAGTGGGATACCAAGGACTCGTAGTTGTTGTGATACGATTTGGGTAATTGTCAACGGGTTGACCAAGTCTATTATTTTTGTGCCAATGAAGTCAACTTGGAGTATAGATTAGCTAGCAGATGCATATTTGAGGTTTGTAGGGACTACGCATGGTACCCCTACTGACTTAGTCTCCGATCATGCTCTGAGATTTCTTTTGTACTGTTGGGGGAAGTAGTAGGAGGCTATGGGTATGAGATTGAGGATGAGTACCACCTTTCATCAAGCTACAGAGGATAAAGTAAGAGGACGATCCAAACTCTAGAGGATATGCTTCATGCTTGTGTTTTAGATTTTTGAGGCAATTGGGAAGATTGTTTATATTTGGTTGAGTTCTCATACAATAGTTATAATGCTAGTATAGGGATGGCACCTTTTGAGGCATTGTATGGATGTAAATGTCTAACATCTTTGTGTTGGAGCGATATGAGTTAGATTGTTATACTTGGACTAGAGTTTATTAAGGAGATGACTCAGTAATTTCGATTGATTCAAGACAAGATGAGAGCATCTTAGAGTCATCAGAAGAGCTACACAGATCAGAGACTTTGTAGTGATGGTTTTGAGCCAGGGAATAAATTTTTGTTGGGGGTTTCACTTATTAAAGGAGTGTAGAGATTTGGTCAGAAGGGTAAGCTGAGCCCAAGGTATATTAGTCCATATGAGGTTCTTGATAGGGTTGGCAAGGTTGCATATCTCCTAGTGCTTCCACCTAAGTTGGCTCGAGTTCACAATGTCTTCCACATTTTTCAACTGAGGAAGTATATCACAGATGCATTGCACGTGATTAGATCAGATGAGGTTGAGCTCAAATATTTGTTATTGTATGAGGAGAGGCCTTTAAGGATTCTTGATACCAAGATTCGACGCACCCAAATTTGATTAGTTCCACTTATGAATATTCTTTGTAGTCGTTATGGAGCAAAAGAAGCTACTTTGAATACCAAGAAAGATATGCATGAGACATATCCTAAGCTTTTTAGCTCAGGTGTGTTAGAATTTGGAGTTTTCTCTCTTTTAAGGGATTATTTCCCAGTAGTATAGTAGTAACTCTGATAGCTTTAACCACCAAGATTGTTTCCTTACATCCTTTTTCTCTTCTTCCCTATCGTAGACTTGTTGACTTCAGAGACGAAGCCTCTTTTAAGGGGGTTGTGATATAATAACCCAAAATTTTTCTTAGACTAACCCCACATCATTAACGCCCTAACTTGATTATAATCAAGAGCAATCTTAATTTAGTATCAACCTAATCTCTTAATCCCAAAACTTTAACTGAATCTAAAACAGTGACTTGGATAAATCATAATTAGTAAACCAAAATCAAAACCCGCTAAAATTTCTACTAATCCTAGCTATTTTGGCTAATCTAAAATCAATTAAACTAACCCCTAAATCTTTTTTTTATTTTCTCTTTTCTTTCTCCTTTTGTTTTCTTCCTTCTCCTTTCTCCCGTCAAACCAAGGTGCAATGTTTGAAATTAATGCAACTTGTTCCCTCCCTACTTGCACCATCACCTCGTGCAAACATCCAACTCCCATCACCCTACGTCCTTTCTTCTTTTTCTTCTTCTCCTTCTTCTTCTATTATCCCTATCGATATGTCCACCATGCACACTCTCCAACACTCCACCATCCCTCATTGACTTCTCTCTCTACTCTTCTCTACCACCCCACATGTCTCCCCTGAACCCTCTATAATTTCTTTTCTTCTCTTTTGTCTGTTCTTACACACGACCATAACCCTATATATATATATATATATAGGGTTATGGGCCTGAGTAAGATATATATAGATATACTACACACTTTGCCTTCTTCCTCTTTGTTTGGCCTCCACTCTATCATTTTGGTGTCAAGAAGCCACTACTTGATATCCCTCTTCTGTCTCCTTTCTTCCTTCTCTTTTCTTCTTTTTTCCTTTGTTTTTGGCTTGCGCACCACCATCTCCACTGCCATACACCACCACAGCCACCCCTCATTGCCCTTTGGCTGGTGGACCGACCACCACCTCTCTTCCCTTCTCCTTTCTCTTGTTTTTCACATTTTTATAAAGTACGTGACCTATGCATGGCCTCAACCACTACCACGTAACACAAAAATTTTCTATCGCACGCCCGTATAACCCAGCACTGCCTACTAGAGATGGCAATGGGTCGGGTCTGGATCGGGTCCAGTGAGATCCAGACCCAGACCCGTTTATTTTAGAAGATCCAGACCCGGTCCAGACTCATCGGGTCTCAAAATTTCAGACCCAGACCCAGACCCGGCGGGTCCGGCGGGTAATCGGGTCCTAAACGGGTCCTTAACGGGTCCAGACATTTTATGTACAAGAACATTACCCATTTACCTGTGAAGTGCGACGGTCGAACTTCGAAGACTCGAGTCACTCGACTCGAACGGTTGGGAGCCTGAGAAGTGGGAGCTAGGAGCCTGGGCGTGGCGCACTGGCGGCGAGTCGGCTACGCGGCGTGGCCGTCTGGGGGGAGTCGGCACTTAGCAGCAGCCAGCAGGCCAGCACTCAGCAGCACACAGCAGCACTTGGCAGTTGGCAGCGGCGGAACTTTGAACTGAAGAGGTCGACGGTCGACACTCGAGTCTCGACTCTCGACAGCCAGCCAACCACTCAAGTCGATGGAGTATGGACGGCGTCAGTCACGGCTGATGGGCGACGGCGCAAAATACAGAATGTCGCCGAGTGATTTGAGAGTTTGAGAATCGAGATTTGAGACTTGAGAGACAGAGTCACAGAGAGAGTGAGAGACTCTTCAGTTCAGTCTTCAGTCTTCAACTCTTCGGCGGGCGGCGCGGGATTCTTCCAAAGTTCCAATTCCATCCAGACCTAATAAGTAATAATATTAGGGTTTAATGATAAATATAAAAAAAAAATTTAATTAAACGGGTCTGGGGCGGGTCTGGGTCTAAAATGATAGGATCCAGATCCAGACCCGTTTATTCAGGTCCAGATCCAGACCCGATCCAGACCCGCCGGGTCTAAAAATTGCAGATCCAGACCCTATATTAACGGGTCGGGTCCTTCGGGTCTGGGCCGGGTCCTGGACCCATTGCCATCTCTACTGCCTACCTATGCACACTTGCATGCTCGCACATGGTCCAAATGCACACCCATGCACATCTTTTCAACTTATGACTTGTTTGTCCTACGATCAAGCATGGTCATGCCACTTCACACCGACTAGCCATGAGCGATTCTTTCTCTCAGTCTGAGTGTGCAACACCTACAACCAGTCGTGCAGCCTCCCATTTTTTTGCCATGTACCCCTATTTTCACCCCTAAACCTTGTTCAACCACCACCAATTTTTTACTATAGCTCCACCACACATTCTACTGCACATCTACACATCCAAAGCTTCCATTTGGATACGGTTATTTTCATTTTTACCCTCTTTACCTTAATTTCTTATTTAATGAAACTCTTCAGGCCTAACCATGGATTTTATTATTTTTCTTAGGTGGTATTCCAGTAGCTTCAAAGGAGAAAGTCTAGGATTTGCATGCTTAGAGCCCAATATCCTAGTAAGTAAGAATACTATTTGATGTTTAGGGTTTTTATGTTATTTCCTTGTATTTTTCTGTGTTTTTTCAAGATATTGTTGATATATGATACAAAATGTGTTGTTCATGATGATATGAATATTATATTCAAAGGAAGTGAGAATGGATAAGAGGTACCATTATAATTTATTGTGATAATGTCATATTTGTGAAAATATATATTATGGCATAAAATGTGAGCCAAATGATCGTTGATAAGTGGACATAAGTATTTTTATGAAGTATCATGATAATTGGTGGATTTGGAAAATAATGTGTGTGGGATGTATAAGAATTTTATAAAATAAAGGTTATTATTTATGCTTAGAGGCAATCTGGTCATTATGGGGTAATAAGGCAATTATTGTATTTTATGTGTTAGGTAGATTAAAATATGATAATGATCTCATAAGGAATGCTTGGAAGTATTATTGTTGTTTTGGGGTCCTTAAATAAATTAATGGTTAATTTAGGGCATAATATCTTATAATGATAATATCATTATTCCATGTGTAAAATTTAGAGGTTATTTAGATTTTGAATACGTTGTTAGTGTTTGACCTTATGAGGTTATCTATTAGAATTGGTAATCATGTAAAATTCATGAGAGGTGTTATAACAAATATGTGGAATGAGGGTTTTGTAGATTTCTATAAGTAGTATGTTTCCATAGGATTATTAATGTATGTGTATCGGAACTAAACTATGCGTTATGGGTACGACAATAATGATGATATTTGAGAGTGACTTATTGTAAATGATAGATGAATATAATTACAAAAGGGAGTGTGATTAGGGTTTGAAAAGGACTTAAGGACTTGGACCTATACTATATGTATGTCTGTTTTAATGTATTTGCTATCTAAGAATCAATCTTGAATAAGATACTAATTACTTAAAGTGAAATAGTGTGTAAGTAGGGCCAAGGTGATCTATTTTTATATATACATACGTATTTCCGTTCCAACGAGGAGAATAGTGGCTCGGGAGCATTTTTCCTCAAGATGATGGTGTTTTTAATCTCCATTACACTGGAAAGAATAATGGCTCAGGAGCGTTTTGCCTCGAGAAGCTGCTTTAGTTTATTCCACCAAATTAAGAATAGTGGAGCTCCTACTCGTCATGAAATGAAAATGTAACAATATAACCTATGGAAAATATACTAATAATTTAAAGTGGAAGAATACGTGAGTCAGGACCAAATGTGTCCTATTCCATTAGGGAGAATAGTGGCTCAAGAGTAATTTACCCTGAGAAGGTGATGTTTTCAAATCCGTTCCGCAGGATGATAATAGTGACTCAAGTGTGTTGTCCTTCAGAAAGTGCTTCAGATTGTTCTACAGGTTTAAGAATAGTGGAGTTCTTGCATTCAATACATATAAAAGAATAAAAATGGATTATACTTAATAAAAGAATCTGGATCATTTTCAATTTTATAAGATGTTTCTTTTATTTGGTTATTCACTTATTATCTGATATGAAAGCATGTGTTAATTGTATCCCCCTTTTGATGTTATTATTCCATTTCTCAGTATGTAGCATACTGACCACCCATTTTATGGGTGCTACTCATTTCCATGAACAAAAGACCCTACTTCTTATGTGCTGGTCTCAGAAGATTAGCTAAATGATTATGCTACCTATGATGCCTTATGTGGGGATGAGTAACTTCATCTATATTAGGGGTTAGGTGAAGAGTAATTGTTATTTAGTAGATTTTTTTAACCGGATATCATTTTAATTAGCAAATCACCCTAAATTTAATAAATTAAAATATTTATAAAATTCCTATTAATTTGAAACTATTTTCTCCCTCTTATTTTAAATAAAATAATTTATTTAATTAATTTCCAAATTAAAATATTTAATTAGTTAAAATACCCAAATTTTCTCTAATTAAAATATTTATAAAATTTCTTATAAATTTTCCCTAATTAATTTCCTTTTATTTTAATAAAAATAAATTATTTTATTAATTTTCATAATAAAATCTTATTTAATAATAAATAATAAAATTAGAATTTTTGGGACATTTCATTACTAGCTGTGTTTTTTTTATAGTTAGGTCATTTAGAAGCAATGGATTTTTCCTTTGAAATAGGCATTGGAGCATTGTTGTTTTTAGGGGACTGAATGGGCTAATGATTCTTGTTGATTGGCTTCCTCCCATCCTTCAATATCACCCATTTTTTCTGAAGTGTCTAGGTTTGTTTGCACTGATTACTGAGGGGTTCTACCATATTACAATTCAAATAGTAATTTAACATCCATTTATACTGCACCTTTTGTGTTATTTTCCCTGAAGGAGTTTTGATTATCACAAATTAGGGCATTCTCTATGAGTATCAACCTCAATTAATACCCTTTCATGTGAAATTCTATCCTTCCTCGATGTCATACCATCCATCCCAATAGGTTTTCCCACAATGCTTTCAATCTTGCTCGGGGAATTATTTGACCAAAGTGTAGTGGAAGACCTGGGAAGTGCACCTAGGTGTGTAAAAATTATAATTCTAATGGGTTAAATAAAACTCATGATACCAACATTTGAGAACTAGTGGCCTCCCTAGTATCAACCAATAAGGTTGTTACAAGATTGTTTCAAAATCGTCCTCAGAGGAGAATTGAAAGAGGAAATAGTCATCCTCATGGGAATGGAGTTTAGGTTCACTAATTTTGTTCCACTGTAATTTTACAAAGTATTACATTTGTATGAATGTCAATTTAGACTGAAAACATACACCACCACATAAAACTACCATCATTGTATTTCCTTCTCTACATCCATAGATTCAATCTCTACCACCATTACTCCATCCTTAATGTTTGGTGCTACATAATGTAGTTGTATAAGTGCATCAAGCCTTCTATTCTGTAGAAGTTTATCCTTCCGCAACATTCTATCAGATTAAGGATCGGGACATTCAAATTCACAATTTTTTCAGGTGAAATGTCATCAATACCTTTCACTTTAAATGCCATATTCTTAGGATTAGATTCTTGAAGAATAATTCCATAGCATATCTTCTCCTCTAATTCAGTAAGAAGGGTTTATGGATCAGGATTGCTCTGATCGGGAATCACATCGACATCATTCTCCTTTCATCCCTAGATTAGCAACTGATGATGGCTCTTGCACTTGAGATGGCTTGACGAGGGTCTTCAACTTCTTCCTTTTCTCCATTGGTAGAGGAGGTGAGGCTCCTGGTCTTAGCATCGAGGAGAATACCTTGTTCTTAATTTTGTATGTTATATATAATTGCACTAAAATTTAGCTCTAATTTTAGTTTATATTTTATGTGATAAAATTGTGCTAGATTATTTGTAATATTTTTAGTTGATATCTTCTATTTAGAATTATAAATAATGTTAGTGCTGACTAATGTTGAATTTGTATATATGTCAATTTTATTATCTTTATAACAATTGGATCCTTTTTCCTTGAAATATGCTTGAGTCAGATGTGGGAGTATGTATACCATTTGATATAATGTTTAAACATTTTTAAATAGAAGTGTGAGTGAGGGGGTGTGTGTGTGTAATCCCCAAAATTTTAAAAGTTTATAATTTAATAAATAACTTTTATTTTGGATAAATTATCTTTTAAATTTATTTAATTTAATTATTTTATAGATTTTTGAGTACATAAAATTGGATATAAATATTTAATAAATTAAAATAAATATTTTGTTATTTTATCATAGTCTTTTTATTTAAATAATTTTCCAAACTAATATTTTACTAAAATTATCTTTTTTAAACCTATATATTTAATTATATTAAATAAATTTATTACCCAAAAATATTCTATTTTATTTTTTTATAAATTAAATTATTTTATTTTGTCTCTTTTTCTCGTTTTCTTGTTCTTTCTCCTTTTCTCCTTTCTTTCTTTTTTCTTTTTCTTCCTTCGGGCCACCATCCCCGACCTACCCTGTCTTCCTCGCCTTTAGGCCGCTGGCCCATTTCTTTCCTTTCTTCCTTCTTTACCTTCCCCGCCCACGTTGTCCAGCCCAGACCCTCCTTTTCTTTTCTTCCTTCCTCCCCCGCGCGAGCCCGGCCTACCTCCCTTCTTTCTTTTCTTTCCTTTCTCCCTCGACCGGGCCGGCCCACTCCCCTCTTCCCTTCGCCCAGCCTAGCAGCAGCCCCCTTCTTTCTTTCTTCTTCTTCCTTTATCCTCGATGCTTGCCTGACCACTTCCACCATCTCCGGCCGCCCCACCTGCAACCCTCCTCCCCCTACTGATCTCCCTATCTCTCTCTCACACACACACCATTTTATTTTTTTTTTGGATATATGAAATGAAAGAATTCTTAAGAAGATAAAAATGAAATTATATTTCCATAATTCCATGGCATAGCCAAAACCAAAAAAGGAATATTTAAAAACATAGAAATAAAATTCCAAATAATTTAATGGCATAATGAAATTTCATTTCCACTTCACTTTCACCAAGCAATGATATACAGTATACCTTCTTAATTTACGGCACACAGCGGTGCATTATCAGAGTACCTAATGACGAGGCCTCAGACTCTTTTCCTTCAAGTGATCCTTCTGACATTAATTTAGCAAATCTTTTGTTGGCGATCTATAGCAGATCTTGAGACCTCAAATCAAGTACCCAAGCTCGGAGCTCCACAAAATGTTGCAAAATGGGCCACACGCTCCTACCATATATGCACATAGGCATAGCAGTCATTACAGAGGTGGTCATCTAATTTCTTCAACTAGTTGGATTCCCTTCCCGAATAAAAAAAAAAGATCGAACAGCCCCAGTAAACAGATTTCTTCTGACAATAGCCACCCATGTCAACTAAAGATCAATCTCAGTAACGGGGCTTCTACTTGCACTGCTTAGACCTGAAATTGCTACTTGATAGCAGAGAACTGAAAAGATTTTCCATTCTCTTCGCCCCAGGGGTTGGCCTGAGAAATGAGGTGTTCCCCACTACAGCGCATGGATCAGTCCCATTTTCTCCATTTCCAACGCACCAACCACCACGCACAGGCATGCCAGGACTGCGGAACAGGAGTTTTGAGTCAACCTCGTCCAATACTGGATCGTTCCTGGGAAACTTCCTCTCAAAGGGAGCATTACTCAGAACCATTCTTGAGAAGTCATCCAGGTTCAGGAAGTGAGGATGCTGCCTTGGGGGTTGTCCCATGATATGAAATGGAGGTCACTGTTCACAGTGGTGTTTTTGAATTCCTTAGCATTACAGATCACAGTGTGGAAGTAGCCTTCTGGGGAGGAGATGAAATTTGCATAATACATAAGCACTGTTCGCGGTAAGTTATCCCATCCCCATATGGAATAGTCAATGAAGGAATGAGAGAGAGCCATCCAAGCAGAACCTGAGTAACAGAAATATTTGGAGTTAGGCTCGGTAGATACTCATATTTTGTGAAGAAAAGTTTGCACGTTTGTAGTGTAACAAACTAAAAATGGCATCAAAACAGCAGCAACTTTGCAGTGTTTGGCCTCAACAGCCTGAGTAAAAGGATGCTTAATTACTTTTAATAAAGTATTCACAGGAGTACGCATGAACTATGCCAACTATTGGGCAGTTCCCACCATCTTCAACAGATTCCCTGGACATCATAAGGTCCTTAGTTAAAAGAGAAAGTCATTTTAAAAATTTACCCTATATTTTTCTCCTACACATTAATGGATATGCTGCTTTTTAATAAATGGTGTAATTGAAACATTTTTCGTAAATTTATTAGCTCCAAAAAAATTGTGTAAATTGTTATAAGAAATTCAATTCAGAAATGAAGAAAGGAAAGATTAACAATAGATTATTAATTCCATTGACATAATTTCATCCATGAACAAAAGTGCTGCCATGCGTACAAACCATGACTAGTGTTTTCATCAGCACAAAATAAGAACAAAAACAAAAAATAAAAATACGTGAATAAACAAATAAATGAAAAACACAAAAGAAAAACAAAACAAAACAGAAAGCAACGTTCTTTTCTACAGCCAGTAAGCATACAGAAAAAAACGTAATAATATATTTAGATTGAGGTTAAGTGAAGTTAGGAACATACAATTAAATATTGGTCCCAGCAGGCATTATCGACTGATATTTATCAGTTTTTGAGCCAACCGATGCACAAAATTGGCAATACATGACATTTTTAAAATTTCACACATTTATCCGCTATATATTACTTATCGACTGATATTTGCTGATATTTTACTGCTATTTACTAATATTTACCAATATTTGTTAATATTTGTAGTGAAAAAAATAAAAATAAAAAAATACTCCATGACAACCGTAACATATAAAATATCATTCATACACCCTGATCCCGCATCACTGCGATTGCAACTACAATCGTCACTGCGGTTTTATTGCCTTGTTAGGAGAGGTTAATTTTTATGTTAGCCTTGATATTCTCTATTTTACAATATAAGGCATACTAGGTTTTTTATTTTGTTTCATAATACAAGTCACATTACAAAAAGTATCAACAATTAAATACTTTATTTTCATTGCTTACCATATATTATTCTCTTTCCGATTAAATGAATAAGAGGTATTAAATTTAATATAAAGTTAAATTAGTAAAAGTAGATAGTCTAGAATTCAATATTTCTTAATATGCAAAAAAAAAAAGTTAATATACCTTATATTATGAAACAAGGGAGTAATATTTTCCAAGACTTAACCTAAGTTAGATTAAATATGAACCTCATTTAATCTTAATTCACCCCACAATTGTTAAACCTCCAAAAAGATAGTTAAGGGAGGTTAAAGCAAATCTCTCAATATTTTTTTAGGTAGTCACCTCTATTCACTTCAATCCAAATAATATCATACCTTATTCACCTTTGTTAACCTAATAAATATCCAAATAACAAATTAAAACATTCACTTTATTTTACCTAATTTAGATTAACTTCAAACCAAACGCACTGTAAGTATTCATATCATTTAACTCAACCATAGCTTGAGGTAGATTGTGAAAAGGATAAAAAAAAATGAATAACACATGGGTAAATGTAAACTATCTAAACAAACATACAAACCCAGAAAAGGGTGCCCAAATTCATTTAAAAAAAAATTACTCCAAACACATTTATATTTTCCATACAGATCGTAAGCAATTAGCAGAGTGAAATACCAACATTATTCTTCATATATTCAATAGCTGTCAATTTCATTCTCTAATTAACAGAATTGCAAAAGGTTCATAAATGGTGCACAAGCCAAACATAACACACTTCAAATCTTCAATCTGCCTAATGACATCATATTTTGCACTCGAGAACTATTAAACATAATTGAAATTAGCATAGAACATATAAAATGCATACTTTTAAGGGGGGGGGGGGGAAGGAATCATTTTCATTACAAACTGGTTAAATGGTTTAAATTTCCAAAAATGATGGTGAAATATCAATTAGTGGAGAATAGAATAAAATATTTATTAGGTTAGGGGGGAAATGGTATTTGTTTCCCAAGTTAGCAGTACTTAAACCATAAAATTGACTCAAGCTATGTTTTACACAACTAGCTAGAGATTTTATCAAAGTCTACATCAACAATAGCATGACTTAACACCAAAAATTGATCTATGCTATGTTTGACACAACAAGCTAGAGCTCCTCTCAAACGTCAAAAATCACATGACTTAAAAATGAAAATTGATTCACCTTACATTTGACAAAACTAGCTGGAGCTTTTCTGAAATGCCACATCAACAAGCTTCTCAAAGGATTTTCTACAAAAAACCTTATGTTTCAAACATTGATACGAGTTTTTTGGCCCAACAAAGCTCGTGTACTAAACCAAGATTTTAGATAAACTTTTTTGGGTCATATAAGCTAAAAACTAGCTAAAATAAATCTCAACCAATTTATATTATAATAGACAGGCACAGCTGATTGCCCTTAGTTAGTACACACGAAACAGCAAGTGAGAAATCAATAATGAATATGGCCAGGAACTTGGAAAGACAATGCAGCTTGCCCTCACAGCAGTTGAAAGAATTCTTGCCCCATGATGACAAGGAGAGGGAAGCACGGCTACCAGTTATGGTAATAAAAATATATATATATATATATATGTAAATTAGCACCAAAAACCATCGTGGAAGTCTGACCAGAAGATTGCTGATCTTCCTTACAAACTCTTCACAATGAAATCAATAACTAAAAGTAATGCAATTCAATACATACATCAATATCATAGAAGTAAAGTCCACTCATAAGTCATTAGAGGTCCAGATTGTTAGTGCAAAGCCCAAACTTAAACCACTTCTTTCATAAAATTAGCTATACTTATCTTTATATATGACCTCTGCTAGAAGTTCTAATTTCAGTTAACATAACAGATTTATGTTCGACCACAGATTATCACTAGGTTGCATAGTTCTTCACAAAGACAATGATTCCTTATTTTGGAAATGCTTTGGGCATGAAACTATTTAGAAATCCTCCCAAACTTCTTTCAGCCATTTTTTTCCCATAATTAGTTGGGATACCTTTATCCTATCTTTCAAGTCTTGAAAATTTCTCCAACCACTTTGCTCTGATGACATATTCAAAAACTAACTCTTCGGAAATTTTAATAGTGCCAACTTCCTAGAACTATGAAATTAGTTATGATCATCATATACCTTCTTAGCCACATCTCACCTCTTATTAGTTATGATAAAACTCCAATAGACTTAAATGTCTTTAAGAGGTGGTTTGCATAGCTATGAAAACTATGTGATATGGATCATATAAGCCTATGATCATGAAATAGAAAAATGATCTAGATTAGTGTTAAAATTAGCGCTTCGAATAGAATTGGTGTAAAAATTGTTAGAACCATATAAAATGGTGGTTCTATTATCAATCCTAGGCTTCAACCACTGTATATAGAATCAATGGTATAATCGGCTAGAATCGCTGGTGGAACCTATAGAATTGTTTGCCACTCCAACAATGTTGAAACTCATCCCGAGCACCAAGTTTCATCATCGTCCACTCCAATATCGACCAGCAAAACAGAGTGTTCATCATTGTCTAATTAAGAATATATATATATATATACACACACACACAAATAGTATGTATGTATGTATAAACTACAAAACTTAGCACCATTAATAGCCCAACCGCAACGTTTCACCTTTTTTTTATGTTTTAGTTTATATTTGTAAAACTAATTCGACCATTTGTAGTTGATATAACTTAACCAACCCCCACAGATCTTACGTAGAGTCTCACCTATGACATCCCTGGTTATACATACATCTATATATATATATATATACATGTATATACAACCTTGACATAATCATAAGATCATTTGTACATACATATTGCTTTAGTCATTACCCTCCCTCCCATCAGGCATTTCCCATCTTGAAGCAGCCTAAATTAATTACCAAGCACCTATGAGCCTTGCATCAAGCTTATATCTAAACATGTAATGTAGGAGTAGGATGGACTCTACCTGCAATTTAGTGCACAAATCCAAATTTCACAAAACTTTAAACTAACAAATAAAATGAATCAATAAGTTCTAAATGACAAGAGATTGACTCAAAACTCAAAGGCTAAAACAAAATAAGAAAATTTAATATGAAATAATAAAGATAACTAGCTAAAGCTTCTAATTCTCCTAAGTCTATGGAGAACACGAAAAGAGGTGTCGTTCCTTCTCATACTTCATCAAAGTGCAGGCCATACGATGTGGTGGAACATAAACTAATGTCTTTTCTTTTCTATTCTGTTATTTATTATATTGTGTTGAATAAATACAAAAAATGAATGGGTTTGCACAGGAACATCAACTAGATTGGATATTTGGGCAATCAATATTGCTGGCTCAATACTAGTTTAGTCTAGTTATGCTATAAACTTAGCTTGATTGTAGGCATAGCCCAATACCATTATTTTGGCCCCTTGGCCAAGTTCATTGAGTTTTTAGCTTAGTTAATCTATTAGGTATTTCATTGGGATAAGGCATTTATATTTGCCAATTGATAACGCTTGATTTGGGCTTAATAGATGAGCTCCTAATTAAGGCTTGCATGTTGAGCTTAAGCTGGTTTGGACAAAAAGCTTTACCACCCCAGTGATACGTATTGGAAGCACATACAACTAAAAATCAGTAATTTACACAAGCCACACAAGAATCAAACAAGAAATGAAGAAGAATTGGATGAATTAGAGGGTTAGGGTTTCGGTTTGGGATTTTGGTTTTCACAATTTATCTTAGGGTTTTAATGCACTATTTTATGGAATTTTAATGATGGATTAATGATTAATGGTTAGGGTAATTATGGCAATTCAGTTCATGGTTAATAGGGTCATTAATGGTGTGGAGGAATTCATTGGTAAAAAAGAAGAGTTGGGGTTAGAGTTTTGATGGAAAGAATGTATTTTCAAGGTTTGTTTATAGTGAGGTTTTTGTGTATTGTTAATGGAAAATTATACGGTTAATTATGGCAGGAAAATCTTGAATTGATAATGGTAATAAAAGTGACAAAAGTCATGGATATAGATGAGGGTTAGGGTTAGAGTTTCAAGAGCTTGAAGATGATGAGTTCTATGTTGAATATGTATGTGTATCGGTGGTGATTATAGAACGATTGTATGGGGTTATTGATGATAGTTTGATGGAGAGATTAAGAGGATAATTGTGTCAGGTGAACGTCGAGAACAATTGGGTTCAATTAAAAGGGAAAATTGTGGCTAGGGAGGAAGGTTAGGGTCAAGGTTTCAAGAGGCAATAATGAATGTTGAAGATGAATTTGTGTATGACCATGGAAGTAGATGGGAACAATTATGATGGAATATGAATGTGTTCAATTAAAAAAAAACTAACTCACTCAAAAAGAGATGAGAAAACTTGAACAAATATTGAAGAATCGAACATGACTTGGTTGTATTATATGAATGAAGAACATTCACAAGCTCACATTTTTATGATGGATTTTACACCTCATTCTCCATGAAAGGATAAGTTAAAATCAAAAGATAAAATCCACACATACAAACCAAACCAAAAAAAAAAAAAAAGGGTGCCATAATTGACACACACCAACTAAAAAGATTAGTTTGCAACTAACAAAATAAAGATTCTAACAATGTCTATCTAAATCTTCTAACATCTAATATATATGGTTGATTCTCCCCTTAATTTGGACTTCCATGTAATGTGCCAAACATTGTCTTCATTAGAAATTTCAATAATTAGGTCCCTCCCCAGTCCATAATTAAGCAAGCATCTTATTAGGCCCAAGTGTGCTAGTTTGGCCCAAATCTTCCACCAATGCCAAAGCTATAATATTAAATAAGCTAACCCATGGCTTATAGAATTTGTAGGACATGCCCCCACATCAAGCTATCTTCCATGCATTGCTCCTTGGCTAGTCTAACTAATAAATGGATTAGGCCACCACTTGAAATGATGTGTGATCCAACATTGTTTGTCTCCTTCCTACCTTGGAGTGTACAGTTATGGTTAGCCTTGCCCAGGGTTCTCTAATAGCAATATAAGTTGGTCTTTCCACTACACTAATTAGTAAAATGACCCTATCAAGCTTGTAGTTTCATTTCTCTATGATATTAAGCCATTTCCTCCATGGATTCTCTCCAAAGCCTTACATGTTTGGCATTTCTTTTCTTGTCCTTTGTATGAATTGGCCTTGATTTGAGTAATTATATGAGATCATACTTATCTGTAATTCTTCAGTTTGTTGCCCATCAGAGTTTCGAAACCTTGTATATTCACAACAGTACAATAGCTTTCCTATATTAGGATTTCATCATCAGAGTCCTTGGTATGCCAATGCCTAATATTTCCAAAGCATCTACATCATATCTCTTCATATCCAATTATCTTGAATATCCTAGGGGTGTGTTTACCATACAATTAAATAGCGGTGCCACTAGAGGGTAGCGGCCACTATTTAGCAAATTTTGGATCAGCTGCGATAACAAATTACTGACACAATTTGATTTTAAAATTTCCCACATTATCGGCTAGTAAATTGCTAATGAGAATTTCTAAATCTCCTAAAAAAATATGCATGATAATTCCTTCTTATTCATTTACAATATATATCTTTGACTAATTTACTATTAAATTATAGTATTGTTATTTATTATCTTCATATCTACCCTTAAATAATATGTTTTTTTTTCCATTCCAAAGTAAATTTAGGGTTATTCAGACAATTTAACATATAATGATTAATGACTCATTTAAATGCTTCTAATATAATATAAAATACTAGTTTATTGAATACTTATATTTAAGCGAACAATAAAAAATAATTAGAGCAAATGGTAAAATAAAAATTCATGTCGCAACAACCACATCACATAATTTATAATTCACGGTACTCAATAACGCAACACCACGACCACAAATGCAACCACAATTTTACTGCTTTTTGTTTACTTTTGGAAAACTACTTTCCTTCTTCTATCTATAATTTTCTATAGAAAACAAGGAAAAAAAATCATACACAACAAGAAAAATGTTTCCAAGAAAGAACTTTGAACATACGTTCATGTTCTTCTAAATTGGATAATGGCAGCGATTATAATAATTATCATTATTATTATTATACTTCTACAACTAATAATAATAATAGTAGTATTATATTATCATTATTATTCTTTTAATGATCATAATAATAATAATAGCAATATTAATATTATTAACAATAAAAATAATAGTACAAAAACAAATAACATTATTATTAATACTCTTATCATTAGTATCACTAAAAATAATCAAAATAATAAAAATATTAATATAAATATTGATGTTAATATTATGAATAATCATGATGATAATAAGATTGCTCAAAATAATCATAAAAAAAATTGATATTAATAATAAAATTAATTATTATTATTATTACTATTATTATTCAAGTTGGTGGTGGTGGTGGTGCTGCTGCTGCTGCTTATAACAATATAATTCTCATTATTATTCTAAAAAAAATATTGTTATTATTATTATAATTATCAATATTAGCAATAATATTTTTATTAGTATAAATAAAAATAATATTAATATTCTTAATAGTAATAGTAATAAATATTAAATATCAATATTCGTTTTAATATTAAAAAATTTATGATAATAAGATAGCTTAAAATAATTTTAAAAATAAGAAT
Organism: Tamarix austromongolica; assembly: GCA_039764185.1. NCBI lineage: Eukaryota > Viridiplantae > Streptophyta > Magnoliopsida > Caryophyllales > Tamaricaceae > Tamarix > Tamarix austromongolica. The sequence goes on along the minus strand of CM077812.1, from coordinate 11,499,821 downwards.
AATAATAATAAATATGATGATATTTTTCTTCTTATCCATGTTATCATTATTATTCACATTATTGATATTTATAAAAAATAATATTTTTATTATTATGCTAAAAAAATAATTACTATTACTATTATTATTATTATCATCATCATCATCAATATTAGTAATAATAATATTATTAGTATAAACAATAATAAATACATTATTAATGTTATTATTATATTGTTAATAATTTTATTAATTTTAATAGTAATATTATTGCTATCATTATTATTATTTCTTAAAACTAGTAATAATAATATTAATCCGAATAATATTGTCAATATCATGATATAAATAATAATATCATTAATATTTTTTATTAATATGAAAATGATTAATAATAATATTGTTATTATTAGTAATATTATTAAAATATTAACATTAATATTATTATTTTTATTAATGCAAATAATATTTGTACTAATATTATTTTTGTTATTTTTTATTATCTACATCATTATTATAACGAAATTAATTATGATATTTTTAATATTTTTATTAATATTATAATAAATAATATTTGCAATAATAACAATACTATCATAAGTATTACTCTTATTTATATTAATATGATATCAATAAATACTAATAAAATAATATAATCATAATCATAATAATAATAATATTGTTGATTTTATAACTAACACTAGAAGTAACCACTTTTCTAATTGGAAATCATGGAGAAAACAAACTTTTCTAAATTATTTTATTATTAACATTAATAATAAAAACAACTTTTCTAATCAGAAAACATGAAGAAAACAAACTTTTGTAATCCAAAAACATGAAGAAAACAACTTACATTTATATAGAAAACTCAGAAAATATAGTCAGAAGTTGTGTTTTAGGTTTTTTTCAAAAAGTTGGAAAACTGCAATCAGAAAAATGGAAAACAAAGTTACGAACATGTTTTCTAAATTTCTAGAAACAGAAAAACAAAAATTGTTTTTCAAAGTAAACACGCCCCTAATTATTTGTTTCCTTGTTGTCCTTGTTATAGACATTCCCTATGATTTTCTAGTCCTCTCAAGCTTAACGTTGGATCAAATTCTCATATTGCATTCTTGAGTTTTTCTAAAGTACATGGGTTAGCAGTTTTTGTAAAATTGATGATTTCTATTGCAACCTCGCTGTACGGAAATGTCAAATAATTAGTGTAACTCATATTGGAAACATCTCTGGACGGGTAAAAATGTCCATGAATCATTTCAAAAAATTGGATATTTTCCCATTCACCGATCATCATCTCTACCTCCCTCACATTCTACATGATTCCCATTTGTAGTCATGAAACAAAGTGGATGAAGCATATGAAGACAAACTGACCAACAAAGAGGGAAGGAAGAGCCTTGGCAGGTTGAAGAAGTCCTAGCAGCTTTAAAAATTAGGTTGGTCATGGCTTTTTCAAACATCACCCATTTTTGTTTATTCTTTTAGGATTTTATGCAGTTCAAATTTCTTCTTGTATCATTAGGCAAATTAAAGTAAAGTTGGGTTAATCCTCTATTTTGATATAATAAGCAAAAATCTCCAGAAATTGAGCTAACAGTGATGTAGTCCGTGTGAGTGATGCAGTCCTTGTGCAGCTTCAACATAGGGCTCATAATCTTAGCCTAAATGTTCAAAAAGGAGATTCAGCTCTAAGTGGATACACCTACTTCCATATGTCCCACAGGACTAGAAGATTTAATAGTATTAGTTAGGATCTTACTGATCATATTTTAATTTAATAATATTTCAAAATTAACGTATTTAGATTTTATTTTACTTTATTCCATATGTGATTGGTGTAATGCTTTGGTAGCAGTCAAATGTGTGTGTGTGTATCAGAGCCAAGCCAATCCCACCATGATTTTGGCAAGTTCACTTTCATTTTGGAGAGGGGGGGGGGAGGAGCAATCACAGCCCTAGCTATATTGCCCCATATTTTCATGTTTTAAGCATTTGAATTCTATAAAATATCATCTTCATAAAACATTGTTTTCATATAAACACTACAGGATCAATATCCATAGAACTCTCAATGATTTTATCGCCCATAAATAATCGAGATGGTTTGAGATATTATCTAATCTGAAATAAGTTTCAATATTCATATAAACCAAGATGGAGCTCCATCATATATAATAGGCTGAAAACTGTTGACACTATATTCTGACCTGTAATACTCATTTTACTCCTGTATGTAACAAAAATAAGTTAGTTGGTTAGAGGTTCTGTTTCAGAGCCAGCTCATAAGTCCATTGTGTGTGTGTGTGTGTGTGTGTGTGTGTGTGTATACATGTACCACAGCACTGCAGTAATATAAACAAATGTGCCTTCCTCTAACTGACCCTCTAACCGACTAAGCTGAGACTAACTAACCAACTTATAGTTGTTACGTACAAGAGTAAAATGAGTATTGCACATCAGAATATAATCTCAACACGATGCAAAGAGTGCAAGCTTCCTTTTCAAATGCGTCTTCTACAGCATCATCTCTAGTTCATACTTGCAATACTGATCTCTCATTGTTGCATGCAAGACTTGGTCACACCTCAATTTCCGCATGAAACATATTTCCATTTGACATTGTTGACATTTGACAGAATTTCCTTGTGATGTTTGTGTAATGGCAAAACATCATAGACTTCCTTTTCCGGCCAGCACTTCTAGAGCTACTCATCCTTTTGAGCTTGTTCTTATGGATTTATGGGGACCCTACAGGTCACCATCTATGTAGAGCTTCATATTTCCTCACTATTTTAGATGATCATCCCAGATGTACGTGGACATTTCTTTTGCATAATAAGCAACAAGTGTTTAGCTCTTTGTCTTGTTTTGTTACTGATGTTTCCACAAATATTCAAGCTTCCATTAAATGCATTAAGACAAACAATGGTGCTGAATTCATTAACTCTCAAATTTCTCAATTATTTGCTACTCATGGCATCATACATCATAGAAGTGTCCCTTATGCACCACAGCAGCTTGGTAGAGATAGAGCAGAATGGGCATGGTGGACCCATAACCCACAGGTCAGGTGCCAGGATAACAACCTGGCTCTAATACCATTTAAAAACTCAATTACTAATAAACCTCCATTATCATGATAATGGAGAGACGAAGAAGATGCACTAATTAGAGCTTAAAGTGTATTGAAAAAGAGAAAGGCTCACTCATTTATTACTACTGTGGAATGTGTGTGTGCACATGCGGGCGGACTCATGAGCTGGCTCTCTAACTTAACATCTAACCAACTTATTGTTGTTACATACAGGAGTAAAATGAGTATTATGGATCAGAATATAATCTCAACAAAAGCAAGGTCAGACTGGCAGTAAGAGAGATAGGAAGAAGAAATTGTACCTGTAAACAGTTTAAACGCAGTTGGCGCACTCCTCCGCTGAGTTACCCAGAATACATCAGACTTTTTCGTCAAATACAGACCTGGGTCTATAATAATCGGTTTTGCTCTCTGAAACCTACACAAAATGCAGCACGGTAAACATATATGTAACTAAAATGGGAACACGCAAGACGATGGAGAAGTATCATACTCTTTCCAGCCAATTTTGCTAGTGTGGTCAATGAAGTTAAGATCCCGCGGCAAATAGGAAAATGTATGCAGCAGATCTGACCACATAAAACCCACAAACAGTAGATCAACTACTGACCAAACATAATCAGATTAAAAGCACCATAGAGATGCACAAACAACCATAATTCAACCAATTCATTGGTGCAAGAGCTTATAAGCCATAGAAATTAAACCTGTTTTTCAAAAATAATAAAACCCATAACACAAACTAACTAAAAACAATGTCAAACAAAAAATTAACAGAACCAGTACACTGACCATCTTGTGTTACAAGGGGATAGTCAGAGGCACTGAGATTGATAAACCAGTCCCAATCCCCACATTCTCTAAGCAAAATAGCCGCTGCATGAAGAGTATTCGACACCATAGTAGGACCCCTGTAAGTCACCAAATTGGCCTTAGTGATCATCCTCACATTCCCAAACTTCTTAAACATCCCATGGTCCCGGACAAAATTCTGCACACCAAGCCTCTCATCAGGTGAAGATTCCAAATCCAAGTGTACAACGTACTGATTAAGCGGATGGTAGAGCGCCAGTAACGTCCTCCCAAGCATATTCCCGTCTCCTGCAGAACCAGAAATGAGGTATGCAAAACGGGGCGGTGGAGAGAGAGTGGAGACAGGAAGTGGGTGAAGCTTAGATTCAACGAAAACGGAAGCAGCGGCAGAGGAGGCAGAGCGGTAAAGGGAAAGGGGGACAGAGGAGGAGCCTGCAGGAGAAGTTAGGGCTGTGAGGAACAGAAGAAATAGAGACACAACGGAGCCGATGGCTAACGGGAAAATCCATTTCCTCTCCATTGTCGTTTGTGGGTGTCTCAGATTTAAGTAATAGTTCCTCAATGTCTTCATCCCTCACATGCCCACCAATGCAACACTTAATCTCTCCTTCGTTCGATCAAATTCATAAAAGATAGAGAGGAAAGACATCATTATATTCAAACATAATCAAAGGAGTTAGGAATCGTGGACCTTGAAACGGGACCGATTGAATTTATCTTGAGAGGCCAGGGCCTGAATAAATGCGATCGATTAGCACTAGAGATAGTTCTTTACGTTGTGCAACCTGAAGCAACGGAACAAAGAGAAAGCAAACCCAGTATTCTATATACAAAGCCGGTGAACGAACAACTTTGATGCATCCTTCCGCGTACGGCGTACGCTTCAAAATCGACTCGAGTTGGCGTGGTCCCATATGCCTATTTTTTGGTTTCCCCGATTTGGTCTTTTTATTTAGCCAAATTTGTTTCTTATCTCACAATTGCAGCATTAAATTAAATTTAATAGGTAAAGTTAGAGAAAGTAGATTAATATTAAAAATATTATTTAAATATTTATTAAGTTAATCTCAATAAATAAATTATGATCTTAATTATTGTGAGATGAATGGATATAAATATTTAAATTTTATTAAAAGAAATGATCTTAACTTTCTTTAACCATTTATTTAAAAGTAAACCTACATTAAAAGAGGTAAATATTTGACCTACATTAAATTAGGTTAACCTTAAAAAATGAACTTAACAATTAAGATAAACTAAAAATTTAGCAATCATTTATCTATATTAACCTTCATCCAAACAACCTATTAGATAGTAGCAATTTATCATTTCAAAAGTTCTCATTTGACATTAATCTAAATTTCCAATTAATCAAATTTAAACAATAATTCAAATTATGATGAACAAACATTATATATGCTTATTAGAACTTTGAATCATAGTGTCACTATTTAAGAGGCCTTGTTCAATATAATATACTAAGATAAATATAAATAAATATATAAATATTTTGTAATACCCCAAAATTTTATCTAACTCTAACCTCAATTAATTAGTATTTTAACCTGATCTAAATTTTAATTTTTGGATCACTTATATATTTTTAGCTTGACCCTAACCTTAGATATTTGATGGATTAAATTTTTAACCAATTTTCTAAATTTTAAACCCAAACCTGATCATAATCCTAACCTCAAATTTTTTTTTTCTTTCGTTTTTTCCTTTTTCCTTCTTTCTTGTTCTTTCTTCCTTCTTCCTTCCGTTATGCATACCTCATAGCCTAGTCACCTACCCGCAGCTCCTTTCCTTTTCTCATTTCCCCTTTAGGACCAAATTAGCCCCAACCCCCATGCACCCACATCCCTTTTCCTTTTCCTTCCTAGCCATGCAACTTGTACCAGCTACTCCCCTACACCATCCCCATGCGCTAAACCAACCCCTACACCATTTGCACACACACCTATCACAACACCCTTGCCAAAACCAACCATGCCCAAGCCCTCACCCTTCGGCTTTTGGTTCCCTCACCTTAACCCCATGTACTTGTATATACATATGTGCATCACCCTCTTCTATTCCTTTCATCCATAGAAGTCAAACAATACCTTCTTCTTTTATTCTCCCTTTACTTGTTTTATTCGTTGACACCAACACCACTACCACCAAGCACCACCACCTTCTTTTTAATTCCCCAAACTTTTATTTTAGGATTAAAGAAAAAAAATTATTGAATAAGATTTAATTATATGTACCATTTTTAATAAAATAATAATAATTATTATTATTATTATAGCAATAAAGAAAGGAAAATGATATAGGGCATATTTAGTGGAGACTAAATTAATTAACTAACCTAAGATAAATTATAAATAAATTATAATAATTTCTAAATTAATAAAAATTATTATTATTATTATTATTATTATTATTATTATTATTATTATTATTATTCCTAAAACTTTCAAAAACCCAAAACATCCTACCACCTCATTTTTTATTTTTTTTCTTTTCTCCTTTTCTTTCCTCTTTTTCTTTATTTTCTTTCTCCTTTTCTTCCTTTCTTTTTTGTCTTCCTTTCCTTCTCCTTCTCCATCTCTTCTTTCCCTTCTCCTTTCCCCTAGCCTAATCCCTCGTTTCTTTTTCTCTCCCCCGACCAACCAACCCAGTGCACGCCCCCTTTTCCCTCTCTCCCTCTCTTTTTTCTTTCTTTCCTCTTCTAACTTTGTCTTCTTCCTCCAACCTATGTAACCCTATGCGCTACTGCACTTTGCAACCCTCCCCTCCTCTCTCTTCCTCCTCATTTCCTCTTTCGGCCCTACAAAGTGTACAATAGGCACATCCCTGCATGGTCCCCTCCCCCTACGAGCTCCCTCTTCCCCTCACCTGCCCCTCTCCCTACAAACCTGCCCCCTGCTTATACAATTGTCCCTGCCTGAGTAGCTGTCATGACCTGCACACCTACAAGTAGCCACCAACCCCACTCCCTTTGTCTTCTTCTCCTCTTTGTCCACTACTTCCCTCCCTTGCACCTATAAACCCCTCACTTCTGCTGATCCTCTCCCATACCTCCCTTACTCTCGCCACCCAATCAGACACTATCATTATCGCCACCATACCGCACCACCAACACCACTCCCTCCCATCCTCTCCTCTGCATCACCCTATACCCAATGAGCCTCTCCCCTTCCCTTTCTTCCCCTTCCTCTTCTCTCCCCACCTATGTAAAGTAGGCAGCTCAAGCTGTCCTTTTGCACTTTGTGCCACCACCAGCGTCACCCTACACCGCCGCCACTACTACTATCACCACCCTCCCTGTCTCCGTTCTCGCATAGAAGGATCCTCTTCCATACACACACCTCCACCTCTTCCTTTCTCCCCTCCCCTTTCTTTCCCTTAGGGTTTCAATGAGAAACCCTAGTGGAGATGGTGAGAGTAGGTGGAGAAAAAGGAGAGTGGGCCCTGACCCATATACATGAGGTGTCTAAGTTCATTATGAGCTTGGTGGAAAATGTTTGGAGGTCCTGGAGTCTTGGAGGATGTAGATGTTCCAAGTTAAGGGATAGGGTTTTAGGAAGTCTGGGTTGGTAGAGTAGTAATAAGTTGGGAGTCTCCATTGGGTTGTACATGTCTAGATGGGTGTTACTTGGTAAATAAGACACGAATAAAATAATAAATACTTAAAGTAGAAGATCATTGAGTTGAGTCCAGAATTAGAATGTTTATTGGTCCACCAGTTATAATAGTGGATAGGAGAATTTTATCCTATATTTATATGTGTTACTTGTCCACTAGTTATAATAGTGGCCAGGTGCGTTTTAACTTGGAGTCGTATTCTTGACCCACCAGTTATAATATTGGGAGTCTCGAGCTCAATAAGTTAAACCCTTAGATGGTAACAATTCATGGAAAAGACACTCATTACATATAGTGGAACACTGAGTGGGTCGAGACCAAACATAGCATATTTACCCTTCCATCGATCATAATAGTGGCTAGGAACATCTTGCCCTAGAGATGTACATGTTTATTGGTCTATCGGTTATAATAGTGGTCAGGCGACTTTTATCCTGAAGTAGTTAATCCTGGTCCATTGGTCATAATAGTAAGGTCCCCATATGTGGATATAATTTGAGAAATGTGTAAAGATGGTACTAATGGCTTAAGCTCTAATAGATGTAAATAATCTAATAAAACTTACTACATGTATAATATCTGTATTTGTGTTGTTGTGCCCTGTCTTGACTATATTATAACATTTCCTAGTACATAGTATACTGAACACCCTTATCATGGGTGTTGCTCATTCCTACGAGTAGTGGCCCCTCCTGAGTCTGTACTGGTAAGTGATGAGGCCCTAGAAGAATTTGCTGCTTACGATGAGCTAGTCAGGGCAAAGTGATGTTTTGATATCTCGGGGTCGAGGCTAGAGAGAGTGTACTCCGGACTACTTTTCATTTATGTTTCATGTTTTTATTCCCCGTAGTGGGATGTTACTTTGTATTTCATTTCACTAATGTATTAACTTTAACTCTTGTGTACTCTAGTATTTTTTGTATTCAATGTTTGACTCTTTTATATTTTTAATCATTTTCTATTACAGTTTCTTATTGTCTTTTAGTCTTGTGATTAGTGTGAGTCTGGCTAGGGACAAGATTTATACTGATCAAGGTGGTAGCACGCTTTTTTTGGTATGTGAATTTCCTTTAACAAATAAAAAATTCCAACTGTGATTTTTGGGGGTGCTACATTCTTGCCCAACCATCACCACCTCATTCCCATCAACCTTCGTAATATGTTGTCATAAAATCCTTCAAATTATATTTAAAATTATATTGATATAAAATAAATGAATTTTGTTATTGAAAGGGTTTGAAATTCTAATAAAGTTATGAATTTCAAGCACGCCAATTGACTGATTTTTCTAAAAAATCGATCAGTACACTCAAAAAATGGCAATCTTATTTTCTAATAAATAGTTGATTGGTTTGCTCAAATCAATTAATGGGCTATCTTGCAATTTTATATCATTTAATGATTTTGATTCAAATCTCTATCTAATGTTTATGAAAACTTCTAATTATAATCTATTTGACTAATAAGTAAATTTTGGTGTTTTGGGAGTATTTTTGCATTATTTAAATCATTTTAAGATTTTGTTTAGATAAATTTTCCCAAAAGCACTTTTGAGGCAATTCTAACCTTCTCTTTCATCTCCTTCACTAACCCCTCTCTCTTAGAAGCTATAGTTTCATGTTTGGCTTCCTACATATCTTCCCTAACTTATCAACCCTCTATTATGCATCTCCATGGCCACACTCCACCTCCTTTCCCTAGTCACGTGTTTTCCTTACACCTTAGTTAGCCACACTCAACCAAAGTCGGACTTTTCTCTCTCCCACTTATAGACGTTAGCCAACACTCTCTTTTTGACACTTCATTCCTAATTCATTTCACTCCTTACCTTCGACACTTGCTCATCGTATCCATTTTATATTGCTAAAAATTCCTAAGTTTTGGGAATTCTTCACTTTTATCCCCTTTTCTTCTCTAGTGAGAAAAATAGAGCCTTACCTCTTGTTCCTCATCCTTTAGTCAAGTTTGTGTATCTTTTCCTTCTCCTAATATTAGCTTTAACTCTCCCTTATTTCTCTTAATCAAGGAAGGATTAAAGTCTTGATAAAGATTAAAGATCTTAACTTCATTCTCATTGAAATTCCATTTTAAGAAAAGGTTGAGTTATGGAATTTTTCTTCTTCTTTTGATTTCATTTTATTAATTTTTGGAAAAAGAATTTTAACTATTTTAACTCTTGATTCCTTAGGAATAGAGGTCTTAGTAGATAGCCATTAGTTTAGGAATATTTTGTGCTAGTAGATTTGCTTTAAGGTAAGATAATCTTATCTCTAATATGAATAACGTCTTTTTTTGTTTGTTGTATCTTCATGTTCTTGGCATATTTTCTATGATGTGTATGAGTTAATTGAGTTATTGGATTTGAGCATGTAGTAAAGTTTTCATCTTTTAAGTTTAAGCATATTTTGAGTTATTTGCTTTTATGTATGATTTTGGTAGTTTTGAGCATGATCTTGTCAAATGCTAAGATACCATGTGTGTATGTGATTCTATGTGTATAGTATGTATTTTTATGTGTTTTATGATATAGGGGCATCTAGGATTAATATGAAAATTTTAGGTAAAGTTTTGTTAAGTGGATTGCAAGTTTAGGTGTTGTTTCACCTAAATCAGGCAATCAATTTGTTAGACCAATTGAGTGGTTGTGTAAACAGTCGCTCGATTTGGAATGTTTGATCAGCTAGTTGCAAGAGCGGTCTATTAGTTTGATGAACTAGTCGACTGGTTCCCATGATCAATTGGTCAATTTGTTAAATCTATCGGCTGATAACCATGTGATCAAAGTAGTATAGTCTCCATTTAGACCTATCGATTAGTTTGGTCAAACCTATGACTAGTTTTTTATGAGTAGTTGATTAGTGTAATCAACCAATTAAATGGTTTGCTGGTTTTATTTGCTTGTAAGGTTAGGTATGACCGGACCAATCAATTATTCTAAGGGACCAATTAATTGGTCCACCTATTTTTGTCATGTTGGTTGATACTTAATGTTCTTTCTTTGATCCATCAATATTGATGTCCCTACGTAATTACAACATTTTAATAATAATTTTAACCATGTTTGACCTAAATTTAATATGGATCAAAATGATAATATTATGATGCCTTGAGTGGATAGGTTTAGTGTTACCTTTAAACACCTAATTGACGACTTATATGTATGGTGATGTATTTGGTGTTATCACTTGAAAAATACCCATTGAGTTATTAATGGAATTAAGCTATAATTTTTTTATATCACTTGGTAATTAATAATAATGGATTAAGATTTTGTTTGAACATTTTTCTCTGATTCTTAGGGTAGCTAACTGAGAGTTAGTGGGCGAGTCGTCCTATTTTTTTTTTATCTTTTTACTAAGTACCTATTTCTTTCTCTACTTGTTTGTGGTTGGTTGGGTGTATACGTATATACTTGTGGTATAAGATCATACTGTGGTAGGTCAGTATGGCATTAGTGTCTAGTACGGGTGGGTGAGATATCCCATTACAAGCCCCATAGTACTTTGTACTGTCTATTGCTTAGGTGGACGTGGTATCCTAAATTTGTAACCCTTATGGCGAAGGCATTCAAGGTGTGGTGGGTGAGGTATTGTAATCCCCCAAAATTTTAAAAGCCTATAATTTAATAAATAAATTTTATTTGAGATAAATTAGCCTTTAAATATATTTAATTTAATTATTTTATGGATTTTTGAGTATATTAAATTGGGTATAAATACTTAATAAATTAAAATAAATATTTTGTTATTTTGTCACACTCTAATTATTTAAATAATTTTTCAAACCATTATTTTACTAAAATTATCCTTTTTAAACCCTTATATTTTAATTATATTATTAAATTATTAAATAAATTTATTACCCAAAAATATTCTATTTTATTCTTTTATAAATTAAATTATTTTATTTAATTCCATTTTTCCTTTTTCCTTCTCCTTTTTCTCCTTATTCTCTTTTCTTTCCTTGGGCCACCGGCCTTAGCCTGTCTTGCCTCCCTTTTGCACGCTGGGTCGCAGGCCCACTCTTCTCCCCCCTCCGTCTCCCGCGTCATCAGCCTAAGCTGCCCCTCCCTCCTTCCTTTTCTTTCCTTCTCCCCTGACCGGGCCAACCCACACCCTTTCCCCTGCGCCGGCCTGCACACATGCACCAGCCTCCCCAACTCTTCTTCTTTCTTCTTTCTTCTTCTTCCTTCTTCCCCAATGCCATACCCAACCATTATGCGCCATCTCCTCTGCCCCACCTACAACCCTCTCCCCCTATTACTTCCCTATATATATCTCTCTCTCTCTCTTGTCATTTTCTCTGCCCTATCCCGGCCCCACCACCTCTCCCTCTCCTTGCCCATACCCCTCTCTTCTCCTCCCTCTCCCTGCCATCGCCATTCCCCTACCACCCTACCACCGCCCTTAAGCTCCCTATCCCCTCCCTTCTCTTCCTCTTCCTTTTCTTCCTCCTTCCCTACCTCATTCTACACTTTTTTCAAACTCTACATGCCTCCCCGGCCTCCTTTTCTTCCCTTCTTCTCCTCCCCTCTCTCACCCTATTTTTTCTTCGTCGTTGCTGTCGCCGCCTCAACACCCACCTACACCACCCCTTGCCACCCTCTACCTCACCCCCGAACAATCACAGCACCCCTCGAGCCACCCCGTAGCCTCCTTCTTCCTCCTCTCCTCTTTTTCTCTTCTTTCCCTCCCTTCTTGGGCAACCACCTTGTACAACCTCGATCCGCCGTCGTTCCACTGCCTCTGCCACTACTTGAGCCACCACAATAATCCCTACAACCCCCTCTACCATCCCCAAACCTCCTTTGGCCAAAACCACCACTCGAAAGCCTTCATTTTCTCCCTCCCTTTTCCTTCCTTCTCAGCCCCCTCCATCTCGACCCACCTCGGTCGCCACCTTCACAACCTTGCTGCCACCGCCTCTGCCACCCTTATTCGCCTTCAACCCATCCCCGACCATCACCTACACCCGCTCTCCACCTCTGCACCCTTCCTTTGCCCCAAATCCTCCCCCATCCATCTTCTTTCCTAGCCCCAAACCACTAACCCAAAAATGTCCATTTTCACTTCTTTCACCCATTTTCGAGCCACTCCCGTCATTCCTTTGCATGCAGCTCATGCTGCATGAGCAGGATGAGCTCCTGCTTTTCTGAGTTTGTTTGTTTAACAAACTTTAAGGTATAATAATTAATTCAAGTATTTGATTAATTAAGTGTTATAAAGTCTTATACTTTGATTTTCATTATTTCTAATATAATAAATTTTGATATTATTTTTAGGTGTTGGTTTTGATAATCAAAGCTTGAATCTTTAATCGGGATACCAATAAGGTTCGTTTTTGCGGGAATCAAGGTAACAGTTAAATCCCACTTAAACGCATGGATTAACGTATGTTAGCACATTAGGATTTTTAATATGTTATTATGCTTAATATATGTTGTTTAATATCATATGTGTAGTTTCTTGTGATGTTGGATGAAAAGAAGCATGTTAGGTTATATGTTATGTATGGAAATATTGTTTAAGGTAAGAGTTTGGTTGCTAATGAAAATGTTAAGTATTATCCATGTTGTATTATGTTATTGTGATCTTTAATGCATGGTTAATATTTTGTGAGCCTTAGGGGTATTTTAGTAGTGTATCATGTACAAGAATATGGTCTAATATATATATATATGGGTGCTAATAAGTATTATATTAAATATAAGAGTTGTGGATGAGGTATTAACATTAATATTTTATGTAGTAATGATAATTTGATATAAGTGGTGTACTAAGGGGCAAAATGGTAACTTCTAATTAAAAAGGGTATTATAGTAATTTTGGAGGCAATGGTAAAATGGTAAATTTGTAAGTAAAAGGATAAATTAGTAATTTTGGAGGCAAGGGTAGAATGATAAATTTGTAAGTAAAAGGATAAATTGGTAATTTTGGAGGTAAAGGATAAAATGGTAATTTTGGAAGTAAGGGGTAAAATGGTAATTTTGAAATTAAAGGGGCAAAATGGTAATTCTATGAATAAAGGGTAAATTAGTAATTTTGTAATTAAAGGGCGAAATGGTAACTTCATAATTATAGGTCAAAATGGTAATTTTTTAATTAAATGGTAAAATGGTAATTTCATAATTAAAGGGGCAAAATGGTAATTTTGGGAATGAAAGGGTGTTACAGTAAATTTTGGAAGTTAAGGGATAAAATGGTGAATTTAAAAGTAAAAGGGCAAAATGGTAATTTTGTAAATAAAAGGGGTAAAGTGGAAATTGGAAAGGAGTAACTTGATAATTATGATAATAGAGAAGGACAATTTGGCAATTTAAATAACCAAAGGGTAATTTGGTAAATTTGATAATGGAAAAGGGTAGTTTGGTAATTATGATAAAAGGGTAATTTGGTAATTTAACCAACTAGAGGGTAATTGTAATCCCCCAAAATTTTAGAAAACCAATAATTTAATAAATATTTGTTATTTGAAATAAATTAACTTTTAAAATTATCTGATTTAATTAATTTATGGATTTTGAGTACATAAATTGGGATGGGAATATTTAGTAAATTTAAAAGAGATATTTTGTTATTTTATCATGATACTTTTATTTAAATAATTTTTCAAACTAATATTTTACTAACCTTATCTTTTTTTTTAAATTAATATATTAGATTATAATGAATTAAATTATTAAATTAAATAATTTATCAAGAATAATACATTTATGATTTTATAAATTAATTTGTTTTATTTTTCCTATTTCTCATTTCCCTTTTTTGCCCTTTTTCCATTTTTCCTCTTTCTTCCTTTCTTTTTCCTTTTTTTTCTTCCCTCGGGCCGCCACACCCAGGCCAGCCCTTCCCGTGCAGTGGGCCTCAGCCCACCTCTCCCTCTCTTCCTCCCTCTCTCCCGCGTGCCTGACCCGGCCGGCTCCCCCTTTTTTTCTTTCCCCCTAGACCGGTTGGCCTGCCTTCTTTCCTTTCTCCCGATCGGCCGCCACAGCTTTCCTTTCTTCTTTCATCTTCTCCCCAGGTGTCGACAGCAGCCCGACCACCTGCAGCTGCCGCCCGACCACCTGCCACTGCCGCCGCCTGCCACCGCACCTTCCCCTGCTACTCCCCTCTCTACCCCATCCTCTTCTCCCCTATTTCGAGCCAAGCTACCCCTGCACCCTATCCATATCTGCAATTCCCTCCTCCCCGTCGCCACCCTCTCCCTACCACCCTACCGCCTCCCTGCCACCCTATGCATTGCCATCTACCCCCTTACCCTTCCTCTTCTTTTTCTTCTCCCCTTCATCCATTTTCCTGCCCCATTTTCGAGCCATCTTCCTTCCCCCGAGCTCCCTCCTCTCTCCTTCCTTCTTTCCATTTTTTTCTATTTTCTCTCTGCGTCGCTGCCGTCCGCCGCACCCAACCCCTGCGCCGACTCCTACCACCACCCTCTACTGCCCTGCACCCCCACGCCGCCCCCTTGAGCCCTACACTTCCTCCCTTCTCCACCCCTTCTTTCTTTTCTCCCCATTTTTCCCCTTATCGCCAGCCATCTTTGCCGCCTTGCTGCCGCCGTCTCCGCCGCCTTCTGCCGCCGCGAAACCATCCTTAGCCACCACCAACACCCCCTCTTCACTCCTGCATCCTTACCTTGCCTCCAATCCTCCCCCACCTACCTTATTTTCTAGCCTAAAGACCCTAACCCGAAAATAACAAATCTTGCCTCCTTTACCCCCCCTTCGAGACTCCTCTTTTTATTTTGCATGCAGCTCATGCTGCATGAGCTGCTGCATGATTTAGTATTTTAATGCAAAGTTCTTAAGGTATAATAGTATTTTAAGTTAAGTGTTTTATTAATTAAATTTTATGAAGTTTTATGCTTGGATTTTTATTTATAACATAATAATGATGGATATTATTTTTAGGTGTTGAGTTGCTAATTAAAGCTTAAATCTTTAACTGGGATACCGGTAAGATTTGATAATTGTGGGATTAATGTAAACATTAAACCTCCCTTAAATGCATGGAAACGTATGCTAGCACATTAGGAATTTTATTATGATTTTATGCATGTTATGTGATGCCTAGCATGTTGTGTAGATGGTTGTTATATTGTTTGATGTGAAAAAGGGAAAAGCATGATAGTCTTTGTGCCATGTGTAGGTATGATAACTAAGGAAGGAGTTGATTATTGATGGAAATACTAAATGCTTGCCTATAATGTATTATGTTGCTAATGTATGTGTAATATTATTGTCTAAGGATATTTTAGTGATATGAAGTATGTGATCTAATATATGTAGTTGAATATAGTGTTGAATGATGACAAGTTTGGGGAGTTAAATGATGAGAATGGAGTGCAAATAGTGGTATTTTATGTAGTGGTGGTAAATTCGTAAAAATGGTGCAACAAAGGGTTAAGTGGAGATTTTATAAGTGAAAGGGGCGTTTTGGTAATTTTGTGAGCAAAAGGATATTTTGGTAATTTAAAAAGAAAGGGGTTAAATGATAATTCATAAGTAAAAGGATAAAATTGTAAGTTGTGAGAAAGAAGGGTATTATGGTAATTTTTGGAGAAAAGGGTAAAGCGGTAATTTTGGAGGTAGAGGGGCAAAATCGTAATTTCATAAGTAAGTGGTAATATGGTAAATTTTATAAGTGAATGGCGACACGGTAATTTTGTAAGTGAGGGGTATTATGGCAATTTTGTGAGTAAAAGGTTAATATGGTAATTTTGGAAAACAAGGGCAAAATGGTAATTTGGTAAGGAAAGATAAAAATGATAATTTTGGATGTAAAAGGGTAAGATAGTAATTTGAAAATAAAAAGGGGTGTTATGGTAATTTTACAAGTAAAAGGGGTATGGTGGTAATTTTCATAAATAAAAGGATATTATGGTAATTTGAAAGTAAGGGGTAGAAGGATAATTTTATAAATAAAAGGATATTATGGTAAACTTGGGAGTAAGGGGTAACTTGGTAATTATGATAACGACGAAAGATAATTTAGTAATTAAATTACAATTGTAGAAGGCCAATTGGATAAGTATGATACTAGAGAAGGGTAATTTGGTAAATTAACCAATTAAAGGGCATTATGATAATTTTAATAATGGAGAAGGGTGATATAGTAATTATAAATATGGAGAAGGGTAAATTAATAATTATGATTATGAAGAAGGGTAAACTAATATTGGTAATTATGAAGAAGGGTGATTTGGGATTTATGATAATTAAAAAGGGTAAAATGGCAATTAAAATAATTGAGAGGGGTAAAATGGTAATTATGATAAAGGAGAAGGGCAATTTAGTAATTATCCAACTAAAGGGGCAATTTGGTGACTTAGCCAATTAAATGATAAAGTGATAATTATTTAACCAACTAAAGGGGCAAAATAGTAATCATGATAATGAAGGAGGGTAATTTAGTAATTTATCCAACTCAAGGGCAATTTAGTAATTATAACAAAGGAGAAGGGCGATTTGGTAATATAACCAACCAAATGGGAAATATGATAAGTGTAGCCATTATGAGGGGTGAATGGTGATCTGAAAAGTGTAGGAGATGATTTGGTAATCTAAATTGGACAAAGGGTAATTCGGTAATTACGCAACCTAAAGGGTAATGGAGTAAATTGTCCAATAAGGAAGGAATACTTAGCAATTATATAAGTAAGGGGTTAATGAGTAATTTGTACCTAACATATTGTTATGATTGTGGAACATTATAATATAATTCAATAATGCTGATTAGCCAGGTAAGAGTATTTGATAATTAGTATGGCCTTAATGGTTTCTCTGTGATATCCTGGATAATCATCGGAATAAGAAACGACTAATGATATCAGAACGGTTGAAAGTAAATAAGTATCTGATTGTCGTGCCTTTGTGATCACCTTTAATTAAGACACTATTACTTAAAGTGAAAGACCTCGAGATCGGGAATGGTGACTCCTTAGGGGTCGCTACCCTAAGGACGTGGTTTAGTCCACGATTATTCTGGTATTTGCTGGTGTGCCTTTGTGCCCCAGCCAGGCCCTACATCTTACTCTTTCTAGCTCTACGGACCTAGTTAGGGGGTATGCATACTTATGGATTAGGTGTCCTTGTCGGTAGGGTACTGAGTTAGCTTTATGCACCAGTACGACCAGGGTACCTTTGCGTCCTTGGGTTCGTGGTTGAAGGGTACTGAGTAGCGGATATGCACCGGTACAACCGGTGTACCTTTGTGTCCCGGGTTATCGATCTCCCGTTCGAGGCAAATAAATGTGATTGATGTACTAATTAAAGAAAGAAAAGATACTATTATTGAAAGTGGAATATTAATGAGCCGGGCCCAGATGATTATGATATTGAGTACCGGTCCACCGGTTATAATAGTGGCCAGGAGCATTGTGCCCTGGATGATGATTCTTTATATATCCCGGTCCACCGGTTATAATAGTGGCCAGGAGCGTTGTGCCCTGGATGATGACTCATTATATATCCCGATCCACCGGTTATAATCGTGGCCAGGAGCGTTGTGCCCTGGATGATAATTTTATATATATTCCGGTCCATAGGCAATAATAGTGGGGGTCCCGAGCTCAATAAAACCAGTTATGTATGTGAATAAAATTATGGGAAAGTACAAATCACTTATAGTGGAACAATGGCTTAAGGCCTGATTGTTTTGAGTTTGCATTATGACATGGCTTAAGACCGTAAGTACCGATTATTCGTAACGATATATTGATATGCTATGTGAATGTTAATTATGTGAATTGTATATATGTATGTAGCTTGTTTCATGTGTTGCATTACGAGCCTGCTTTTAAGTGGGACTTTAAAGGGTTACTCAGTACCGTAGTACTGAAGGGTTCCATTCGTGGGGCCCCTGCCTATTCAATGGGCAGTGTCCCTTGCAGGTCTTTTCAGGTGCTACTCAAGTGGGCAACAGGAAAGAGAGTAAGGTCTCATCCGGAACTACTAGGGTTTTTCTCCCTCTCTTTGAAATCTCTGGTTTTAAATGTATATGTTGATACTGTAACCACCATGGGTGGATTTCATTCTTGTAAACGTTTAGTATGCTACTCTGATTTAAGTATGTTGAAATTCTTGCAAATTGTATTTCATTTTCCTTTAGCCTTAGCACTTAGTACTGGAACGGTATAAGTGAACCGGTCTGGTACTAAGTGTGGTGGTAATACTCCCAAAATTCACGGTTTATTAATTTGCTTCTGCTAATTTCCTTTTAATTAACGAAATTTTTCAGTAGTGAATTTTGGGGGTGTTACAGTAAATTGGTAATTTTGATAATGGAAAAGGGTAGTTTGGTAATTATGATAATAGAGAATGGTAATTTGGTTCCCCCCCCCCTTTGTTACATAATTTTTGGTCGAAACCTCCTTCGAACCCTAGTTTGGTTTTTCCCCTTTCCTTTCCTTTCCTTTCCATTACCTTAACCCTTCATTAATTATATCAATAATTCTAATTATGTTTTTTTAATTGTTCTTAGGTGATATTCCGAAAGTTTTGGAAGAAGCGGATTAGGATAAGCGGGCTTAGAGATCGAAGCCTTTATTAGTAAGGATATTAGTTAATGTTTAGGGATTTTTGTTAAATGTTTAAATGGATATGTGTATTATCATGTTATTGTTATTATATTTTTAAATGCATTCTATTAATGATATGTTATGATAAACTGGTTTATATGCTAGAAAAAGAGTAAGAATGACAAAAGGATGTGTTGATATAATGTCACTACGCTAAGTCGTATTTTGTGGATGAGTATAAATTGTGGGAGAGTAATATGGGCCTAGTGAATTATTATAAGTGGGAAATAATTATATTTAAGATGTTTGCTGATAAAAAGAGGATTTGAAAATAATGATATCGAGAATATGAGATTTTCATGAAATAAGGGCTATCAGCTATCTTTAAGGGTATTTTGGTTAATATGGGTTAATATAGGAATTTTAGGTATTTTTAATGTGTTAGATGGATCAAAATATGCTAATAATATCATGTGAAGTTTTTGAAAGTGATTATGAAAGTCATAAGTTCTTCAGATGAGAAAATAACCTGATTTGGGAATAGTTGTTTTAAAACGATAATATTATTGTCACATGTGTAAAATGTTAGAGTTAGGCCACGAATTTTAGATATGTTGTTAATATTGGTATTTTGAGATTTTATATTAAATTTGATAATTATATGTGTCTTTTAGAAAAAGTTATGACTTACCTATGAAATTAAGGTTTTGGGAGCCTTATGAATGGTAACTTTTGAGATAAGGCTATCATCGCATGTGTATAAAGTGGAAGTTAGACCTTGAATTTAGGGTATGTTAATGATAATGTTATTTGAGGAATATATATTAAATTTGATAGATAAATGACCAATATGGGGTAAGTTATGCTTAAATGGTGAATTTAGGGTTTTCGGGGAAAATGAGCATCTTAATCTTCGAGAACAGTCTTATTATATGTATATTGATGTCTCAATTGCATTAATTAATTTAATAATCATAAACCAATCATGAATAAGACAATAATTATTTAAAGTGAAAGATCAAATGAGTTAGGCTGAAGTGTTTTAGGAGTTGTTCCACCGACTTAATAATAGTGGCTAGGCCCATTTTGCCCTGGGAGGTGCATCAGATTGTTCCACCAGTTTAAAAATAGTAGGGCCTTATCTCAATGTGAAAGATAATATGAGTCTAAGATTAGTAATCAATGATTAAGAGACTAATCACATACACTGAAAGATTGTGTGAGTTAGGACCGAGATGGAGGAGTCTGTTCTACTAGCTTAATAATAATGGCTAGACGCATTTTGCCCTGGGAGGTACTTCTAATCGTTCCACCAATTTAAGAATAGTGGCCAAGAGTATTTTTCCCTAGGAGGTGTAGAATCTATTTCACCGGCTTAATAATAGTGGACAGGCGCATTTTCCCCCGGGAGGTATTTCAGTCTATTCCATCAGATTAAGAGTAGTGGGGTCCCTAAACTCAATGTACATAAAAAGAATGGATCATGACACATATAATAATATGAATCCGGATAAGTAACTACCTTATGTTGATTCTTGTTTTATACTACTTTCTGCTATGAATGTGTGTAATGATATGTTTTCTCAAATTTGATTGTATTGTTACCTTGCTCGGTAAGTAGCATACTAATCATCCTTTTCATAGGTGTTGCTCATTCTCACGAGCAGATCTACCATATTTTGCAAATGATTGATGATTATTAGCTTGATATGCTCGCCTTGGATGAGCGCTAAATGAATTGGTAAAGGGTATGGTTATTCGGTTATCTCTATATTTCCTTGGACTCTTAGTCCTCTATTTTTATTATTTATTCCCTTCTCTCTATATTGAATCCTATATTGCGGTGGAATCAAGTGTTTTCCAAACCTGATTTATAGGTATACGGTTACTTTTTCCTTGCACCTAACATAGATTGAGCATAGGGAGTGCCTCTTCTATGTTGGATAGCGCGTGATACCCCTACGTTTTGTGGTTTAGCTTCCTCTATTAACTCTTTAAAATGAATATTTTAAGTTCCAAAAATTGGGGGTGTTACATTAATTTGTCACAATGATACTGAAATGGATAGAACTATTGATTAAGAATGTCAAATCTGTTATCAAATGTACATATGCAAATGATAATTAAAACTAAAATCTAGATTAGAATGAGGGAATCAAAGGTGTGAAGGTGGAGTTTTCTTGTGTACATAAAAGGGATATGAAAAAAAAGCCTAAAAACACAACCTCTTTTGTCATGTGAAAAGTTTGTTGAAGGTGGGGAACAAGTTGTGCATATGATTATGGAGTAACCACTACTACACAACCGTGCCTATCTTGTACTACCGGACCATGCAGCTTTGTTGCTCTGGAGTGTCTCTAGTGTTGCAAGGCCATGCAAACCTTACATAGATAGCTCATGCACCCTCTGTGCTCTTGATATCCTTTTTCTTTTAGCGCAAATGTGCCTTGTCAGTGCACTAGACTATGCATGTGAAACCCTAAAATTTCATCTAATCTTACTGTAATACTCCAAAAAATTTACTTAGCTTAATCCCGCGTCATTATCGTCGTAATTTGATTCTAATATCAATAAATTTTATGTTAGCCTTAACCTAACTTCTTAATCCCCAAACTTTAACTGAATATGAAACATTAACTCGGATAAACCGTAATTCATAAACCAAAATCAAAACCCTCTAAAATCTCTACTAATCCTAGTTACTTTGGCTAATCTAAAATTGCCCTAAGCTAATCCCCCAACCCTTCTCTTTTTCTTTTTTCTTTTTCCTTTTATTTTATTTCTTTCTTCTCCTCTTCCCACCAACCTCAAGCTACATTTTTGAATTGTTGCAACTTGCATTTGCAACTTGCAACATCATCCATTACCTTTCGACACCCTCATCCATTGCCCATCACCTTTCTCCTTCTTCATCTCCTTCTCTCATCTCTGAAGACCTACACACCCCTATGCGCACGACCCTATCTCCCTGCATCATTCTTATCCTTTTCATCCTTATGCAACACCTAAATGCAACCATTACCACCCTCACCCTGCAGCTACTACCCTACCCCTAACCATCCTCTGCAACCATCACCATCATCACCATCACCATCACCATCTCACACCACCCCCTATTCTTTTCTTCTTTACCGACTCACACCACACACGCACACATGTATATGTGTATGTATGTATGTATACACTTCAAACTCTATTTCTTTCTCTTTGGTTTTTCCTCATTCTGTCCATCTTTGTGTCAAAGGTTCATTGCCCAAACTTCCATTTCCTCCTTCTCTCTTTTCTTCTTCTTCTTCTCCCTTCTTTCCCTATTTTTGGTCTATGTACCACCATTTCCACCATTGTGCACCACCTCGGCTTGGTGGATTGACCACCAAGGTCACCCCAACCTTCCCCCTCACCGTCGTCGTCCATCACTGCTAACTACCGCCCCCTTTCCCTTCTTCTTCCTCTCATGTGCCGCACCATTTCATAGTGCAAGGCCTATGCACTGCCTACTTCACGGCAGTGCAACTTCCTATTTTTGGTCGCGCACCCCTATTTTCACCCCCAAACATTGTCCAAACACCACCAAAATTTAACCATGGCTCCACCACAGATTCCTCTACACATCCACACACCCCAAGCTCTCATTTGACTACGGTTATACCTATTTTTACCCTATTTACCTTGATTTATCCTTTGATTTAACTCTTCGAGCCTACCATAAATTTTTATTATTTTTTGTAGGTGGTATTCCAGTAGCTTCAGAGGAGGAGGTCTAGTATTTACGTGCTTAGAGCCTGATGTTCTAGTTGATAAGGATACTATTTTTTGTGTTATTTGCTTATATGGTTATATGTGTTTTTCATGATATTATTAATATATGATGTAACATGTGTTAATCTTGATAGTTTGTGATGATATGAATGTTATGTTGAAAGAAAGAAAGAATCGATGAGAAGCACCATTATGTTATGATTTTGTTGTGATAATATCATATTTGTGGAATTATATCTTATGGTATGAAATATGGGTTCAAGGATATTATGTTATTGAAAGAAAGTAAGAATTGGTAAGAGCTAGGTACCATGATTATTTTGTTATGATAATGTCATATTTGTGGAAATATATGTATAATGGTATGTAATATGGGCTAGGTGAGTTTTTTATAAATGGACTTAAGAATTCTCAGGAGGTATGATGATTAATTGTGGACTTGGAAAATAACATGTGTGGAAAATAAAGGTTTTTATTTGTGCTTAAGGGTAAATTTGTCATTATGGGATAATAAGGAAATTTAGGTATTTTAGTTAAGAGGTTTAAAATATGATAATAATAGCATGAGGAATTCGTGGAAGTATTATTGTTATTTGGGATCCTTAAATGATTTAATGGCTAAATGGGGGCAAACTATCTTGTAATGATAATACCATTATTCCATGTTGAATATTTAGAGGTTATCTATTGGAGTTGATAATCATGAAAATTTTCATGGGTGGTGTTATGATAAATCTGTGGAATTCGGGTCTAGGATATTTCTGTGATTACCATATCAGGATGTGGTTATTAAATTATATGTATGGGAATTAGATCATGTATTTTGGGTATGATAATAATGATGGGACTTGGAGATGATATAATATAATTTGTGTGAAATAACCAATATGGGAGAATGAACACTAAAGGGTGTGTGATTAGGATTTTGAAAGTACTTAAAGACTTGGACCTATGCTATATGCATATCTGTTTTTAATGTGTTCTATATTTGAGAATCAATCTTGAATAAGCTACTAAACACTTAAAGTAAAAGAACACCTGAGTAGGGCTAAAGTGATATATATATATATATATATATATATATATATATATATATATATATATGTATGTATATGTATGTATATATGTATATATGTATATATGTATATATGTATGTATTCTCGTTTCACTAGGCAGAATAGTGACTCAGGAGCATTTTTACCTCGAGAAGGTGCTTCAATTCGTTCCACCTAATTAAGAAGAGTGGAGTTCCTACTCATCGTGAAATGAAAATGTATCATTATAACTTATGAAAAAGATACTGATGATTTAAAGTAGAAGAATACGTGAGTCAAGACCAAGGTGATCTATTTTTCACTATACACACACACACACACACACACACACGTATGTATCCTATTCCACAGGCGAGAATAGTGGCTCGGGCATGTTTTATCTCGAGAGGATGTTTTTGATCCCTGTTCCACCGGAAAGAATAGTGGCAAGGGTGTGTTATCTCCAAGAAGATTTTCAAACCATTCCACCTATTTGAGAATAGTGTGATTCTTGCACTCAACGTTTGTAAAAGAATGAAAATGGATTATACTTAACAAAGGAATCTAGATCATATTCTATCTTATGAGATGTTTCATTTATTTGGTTATTCCCTTATTATCTAATGTGAGAGCATGTGATATTTGTATTCCTACTTTGGTAATATTATTCCCTTACTCAGTACTTGTCGTACTGACCACCCTTTTATGGGTGCTGCTCATTCCCATGAGTAAAAGGGCTTGAATCTTATGTTTAGGTCTAAGAATATCAATTAGATGATTATGCTGCCTATGGCACCTTATATAGGATGAGTGACTTCATTTATGTTAAGGTTGGGTGAAGAGTAATTGTCATCCGATTTATGTTTTTAGGTGGATACCCTTTTTTGACTCTTGATCTATGGTATCTCCTCTTTTTTATTTTGTATTGTTAAACTCGGATTTAGGCTCCAAATTCAGTATTATAATATAAATATTGTTTTGTTTCTAATTTCCTTATGTTACTTTTAATTTTTTAGCCTTGTGATTGATGTAAGGATGGTTGCATGAGTCAGAATTATGTCTATCACAGCAGTAACCCCCAATATTTTACTTAATTAATTCCATTGCAAATAAAATTTTTTAGTAGTAAAAATTGAGGTGCTACACTTACACCCTATTAATTAATAATTTAAATTAGTCCAAATTCTAATTTTTTGGTTATTATATTTTTTTAGAATAATCTTAACCCTATATAAATGATAGATTAAAGTTTTAGATAAATTTCCAAGATTATGAACCTAAACCTAATCTTAATCCCCAACCAAAAAAATTATTTTTTCCTTTTCTTTCCTTTCTCCCTTTTTCTTTCATTTTCTTTTCTTTCTTCTCAGTCCTTCTTGTTCTATGCATAGCCCTAGCCTCATTTCCCTCCCCCTTTTCCCCTTTCAAGCTAAACAACCCTTACCTCCATGAACCCCTATCACCTTCTCTCTTCCCTTCCTAACCATGCACACCTTAGCATATACCCCTTTACCGACTCCCTCTACACAACTCCCTACCCCGACACCTTGCTCGCCTATGCTTTTGCCACACCAACTCCCTACCCATCCCATGCCTAACCTTAGTCCCTTTCTCTCTTAGTTTTCCTTCCCCTACCCATCCATCCATGCGCGCGCACGTGCACACACACACACACACACACATACATACATGCACCCTTTTCACTATCTTATCCTATCTCCTCTATTATTTCCCTTCTACCTCATTGAGAACCCATCACCTAATCCCCCTTTCCTACTCTATTTTCGCCGCCACACCCAACACCACCTTTGCCCAAGCTTCCTTTCTCCTCCTCACTATGTTGTTTTTGTCATCACACTACACCTACTCGCTATATACCTCTCTACCATCACTCCTCACCCCAGTTGAGCCCTCCTTTTCCCCCTACCCCCTGCCATTGCCATCGATACTTAACACCACCACCACCACCTCCAAGCCTTTCCCATCTCTTTTTTCACCCCTTCTTCTCTTATCCTTGCCTCTACCATTGACCATAACAACCCAACCTCCCTTTTTTTCTCTTCCACTCTAACCCAAAGATCTAGCCACCTATACTCAACTTCTCTACCATCGACCCCCTGTCACCATCATCCACTCCTTGCATACCTAACCATTGATCCCAACACCACTATACCACCACCCTTGTTGCTGACCATCATTAGACCCATCTCCATCACTCTAACTTCCAACCACCACCATCACCTTAATTGTAACACCCCCAAATTTTGAACTAGAAAAACTAATTTTGAAGATAATGAGAAAGTGTTTTTAAAAGCAAAATCAAGGAATATTACAGCCATATCAACCATGAGATAGGTGTAATAATCACTTAGCCCATGCTTGATGCAAGGTAAAATGGAAAATTCATGAAATAATCCATGCTTAACTAAGAATACTACAATTCTATAATAATAATGGAGAGAATGGTATTATAGATTAAAAAAGAGAGATTACAAATCTAAATATAGGAATCAAATCTAAGAGTTTAAATATTTGAAAAAAAAACAAATACTTCCCAACACAGTGGGTAAAAATACATCTAATTAATTAGTGTAACTCTTAACTACATAGGAAAGTAACAATTAAATCCCTAAGCAATTTCTAGTTACCATCTTATAGTATCATTCTGAACATACTCTAGCTAAAAACTCATATCCTTATAAATCATCCTCTACCCATTGGACCAAAAGCCAAATCATTATAGTGACCACACATATAAAGTATCATAGGGTGAAGTACTGGTAAAACATACTACCTAAAACATGGTAAGGCTCATTTAGCACATTGAATTCACATAGTCAAATGGTGATAAGAGTGCTAACATCAAATAACACTCAAGCTCATGGTAGTAATATAATAAGATCATGGAAGAATACTAATATGGTGAACGCATCCTAACCACGTAATGTAAACCATATTATAAATATTTATTTAGTGATGACATAATTTTCAATTATTAAGATAATCCATTTGACCACACCTAGTTCTCCACCATGAAAAAAATTTATGGTAGCTTATAAAAATAATAGGATACCTGTAACACCCCCAAATTTACTACGGAAAAATTTTGTTTTAATAAAAAGGTTTCATGAGGGCGAAACGACAAAACCGTAAACTCGGGGGCATTACCACCACACTCAGTACTAGATCGGTTCACTTCTACCGTTCCAATACTAAGTACTAAGGCTAAAAAGGATTAACTTCAAACACAAGTCGCTAATTGAAACAAGCTTTCATAAAAGAAATGATAGTGTTCACCGTACAGAAATCAGAGTGCGGTTAAAGAGAGTTACAACCTAAAGAGTAGTTAAATAAGTTTTTTGAATACATCAAACACAGTATGACAAAGTAAAATGATACATCACAAAAGTAAGATAGAGGTCGGCCTATCACTCTCAATCCCCAATCCAAGTTTAGGCTCAACTTTCGGCCCCACTCGATGCCTCGTAGGTGTCGTAGGCATCGAAGACGTTGTCCCCTACCTACACAAACTCACGTGGGTCTTCTGCTCGTGGGAATGAGCAATACCCATGAAATGGGTGATCAGTACACTACGTACTGAGTAAGGTAACACATGCGCTAAGGCCAAACATACGAATCATACAACATAACATACATGGCATAATCATATAAGCAGCATGTAGTAATACAGATTATGAAGGCTGGCTATGGTCCGAGTAGACTCATTCTTTAGATCTTTAGTAGATATAGTCGATTCACATCATAGTCTTTATCAATCCATGTGAGTGCGGGAACCCCACTATTATAGCCGGTTGACCTGTCATGTAGGGCAAAAGGCTCTTGGCCACTATTATTCGCTGGTGGACCGGTTTGGCCCCAATTCACATAGTGTTCCACTGTAATTACTTTATATCTTTCCCATGTCTTGTCACAATTTTGTTTGGTTTGTTGAGCACGCAAACCCCACTATTATAGTCGATGGAACAGTCATGCAGGGCAAAATGCGCCTAGCCACTATTATTCGCCGGTGGATCGGTCTGGGCTTGGCTCAACAATCTTTCTCTTTAAATGGATAGTATCTTATTCGTATCTTATTCAACAAGTATTTCACCCTTGACATGCATGTTACCAACTTTCTACTTCTATCCTCTCAAGGGGGTTTGTCCCATATCTTCAGATTCCTGCACCCCTTATCACGTCCCGACATCCATTCCCCCTTACGCTTACACATAATGAAAACCAACTCCTAAGGGTGTGGGTTAAGGCCTAACACCTCATGACATCAAACTCCATCTACTATCACCCTCTAGGGTTTTTCCTTGAAAACCCTAATTGGACCTATGTAGCCCAACTTTCTCTCACTTACACTACTATTACTTCATCCATCGCCCCACATCTTATCTCAACTAGATCCAATCTTAAAACATATCACTTTACCTCTCAACTTTGCATGTGACCGGAAAAGCCCTAGTTGGCCACTTCAAACCCTAGTACCTTTCTTCTCCCACAAGTAACCTTTCTATTTCCCACTCAATGTTTCTTTTCTCCCATGGCACCCATACTCACCCCTTACATAATAAGTTCCCACTTTTAACCCATACTCCACTCTCCCTTAATCATTTTTACTTCCACATTTTCCAGATTATCGCTTCCTCCCAA
This sequence comes from Tamarix austromongolica, assembly GCA_039764185.1. Classification (NCBI taxonomy): domain Eukaryota; kingdom Viridiplantae; phylum Streptophyta; class Magnoliopsida; order Caryophyllales; family Tamaricaceae; genus Tamarix; species Tamarix austromongolica. The sequence continues at coordinate 11,471,330 of CM077812.1, read as the reverse complement.
AACCCTAATCGGGTCCCTTATACACCCTTACACCAACCTACGTACTATTTTTCATCCCAAGTCTCTAATCACCCCACAACTCTTCCCTTAGCTTATTTACACCCTAAATCAATTTTTCTCACGTAAAGATCACCCCCATGCAAGTTTTATCCATCCCATGCAAACACCCAAAGTGCCCATGCAAATTTTAATATTCCCATGCATGGTTCCCATCTCTTATTCATTTTGATCATTCCTTCCTCTTTAATTTCCTCTCATGGATCATGGGGTATTTTGGTCAACCTCATATCCCCCTTAGTGAACTTACTTCCCATTTTATTTCTTTTTATCCTTTCATTCCTATATCATATTAATAATCATCCCAGCATGTATGTCCTAGAGGGTCATATCATATCACATCATAATCACCATATATACAAATCATACTCATGCCATAAGGAACACACAAACATACCTCAACTCCAAGTTGCGCTACACATAAGACAAGTTAATGACAATCATACAATACACGACATAGCATGATATATATAGCATCCAAGGCATACAAGTCACACAACACACAAGGGCCTTAGCTACATCCTTACCTGAAACGACGCCGAACTTGGAGCACGCTCCTACGCCTCCTTAGGGTTTTTGCTTGATTCACCTATAAGAGGGTAAGACTAATGATTAGTTTCCCTCCTACCAAAAATACTATTATTTCTGATTTTAGTCTAAGATTAGGGTTGCTATTATTAAAGGGAGCTTTATAAGTGAAAACTAAGGTTTTTTTTTACCATCAAGTTAGCCTACTAGATATTACTAGTCAAAATATGCTTATGTCACTATTTATAACTGTATTTATATTATTAAATCTAATAGCTTTATTTCTTCTAATAATAGTACTAATACTTGTTAAAATAAAATAGTAATAATAGTAATACTAATGCTCCTAGAAATAGAAGCCCTATTATTTTTAAGGCTAAGGCTAATAATGGTTTTAGAGATAAAATAATAATATAATAGTAGTAATACTAAAAAAGTACTAATATTACTAAAGATAATAATGATAATAATTATATTTGGAATAATAATAATATAAGGGTTCGAATGTTTTCATCACAATAATAGTAACAAAATAATAACAATAATGCTAGTAATAACTAATAATAATACCATAGTAATAATGTTAGTAATCAAGGCATTATAAATAATATTAGCAATATTTGAATAATAAAAATAATAATAATACTAAGGTTGAGTATTCTTCTTCTATAGTAACAAAATGGTAACATGCCAATTTCGGTTTAAATAACATTAATAATAATAAAAATAGTAGTAATAATAATAATAATGATAATAATAATAATAATAATAATGTTAAGCATAATAATAATAATAATAATAATAATAATAATAGTAACCAAAATGATGATAATAATAATAATATAAGTGTCCAAATATTTATATTAATAAATAAAATTGATAATAGACAAAGTTAGTATTAAAAATATTAGCAAGAAAATAATGATAATGATAATGATAATGGTAATAATAATAATGATAATAACAACAACAACAACAACAACAACAAAGATAATCACAATAATACTAAAACTGTAAATCTCCATTAATAGTAGCATTAGTTAGAAATATTTCCAAATTTAGGTGTAGTAGTAGTAGTAGTCGTCGTAATAATAACGTTAAGAATAATACTAATAGAAATGATAAATAAAATGGTAATGGTAATATAAGGGTTCAAATATTTACCATAATAATAAAGATAATAATAATAATAACAGGCCAAAGATAGCATTAGTAATAATAGTAGAAATAATAGTGAGGGTAATAATAATAATAATAGTAACAATGAGGGAAAATCCTAATCATAATAACACTAGAGTTGTATACCATTAATAATAATATTATTATTATTGGTTAGAAAAATCATAAAGTAAAGTTAAGTAGCAATAATAATAATAATAATAATAATAATAATAATAATAAAAGGTATGGTGATAATATTAGTAATAGCTTTTGTATTAGGGTTAATACTAATGGAGGTCCTAGAAGTCGTCTTAGTGGTAGTCTTAATGATAATGGCCAAGTTAGATTTAGTAAGAAAATAATAATAAAATTTACTAGTAGTGGTAGTAGTAACACTAATAATAATAAAGATCACTTTATTAGTACTAAAGTTGTAACCTTTTTAAATAACATGCCAAAGTTATAGGTTAGGTAATAAAGGTGAGACATACTAATAATTTTAGTAACAGTAATAGTAATAGTAATAATAATGCAACACTTATAATAATAATAATAATAGTAATATTAAGGATAATATTATTAATATTACTAAAAATTATTAACACTTATAGAAAATAGTTTAGGGGCTGGGGAAGTTGGAGCACCACCTAAGGTCGGTGGTGCAACCGGCGGCGGCGGTGGAGGAGAAAGAGAGGTGGAAAGATGGATATGTAGGCTAAAGGAGAGGAGGTGGAGGGGTGTTTGAGGTGGTGGAAGGTGCAACAGGTGGAGAGGGGTGGAATGGTGGTGGTGGTGCGGCCGGGAGCGGTGGCGCATGGTGGTTGGTGTGGTGGTCAAAGGTGGTGGAAGGTGGAGAAAGTAGAAGGAGAGGGAGGCAAGGAGAGATGGAGGTGTGGGGAGGTAGGGGAGGTTCCCTGGGTGTTTTGGAGGGTAGAGGAGGTGCTAGTTGCGGTGGGATTGGTAGCGAAAGGCAACGCGAGGGGCGGCGGGAGGCTGGAGTGGGCTGATCGGGTTGACAACTTTGCACGGCCGGGGCGGCTCGTGCAGGGCAAAATAGGGGATGATGGTGGCTCGATTTTGTAGAGGGTGGTGCGGGGAAGATTTTGGTGGGTGGCATTTGCGGGGGCGGTCGTCGATGGCGGCGGAGTAAGGATCTGTTTGGGTGGCAGCAAAAGGTTGAATTTTTAGGCTTGCAAAAAAGGAAGCTAGGTTATGGCTGCCCTTGGGGTGTATTTATAGGCTAATTGAGGTGGGCAATGACAAGGGGAAGAAGACAAGAAGGGGCAGGTTCCAGGTATACCGCCGATGGTGGCAGTCAAGGCGGCACTGCCATGGTAGGGGCGGCAAGCTCGAGGGAAGGGAAAGGGGTAGGGTGCTCGGGAGCGGGGAAAAGGGTTGGTTGGGGTCGAATTTGTGAAAGAAAGCGATGGGAGAGGGAGGAGAGGGCTGCTGGCAGGTGTAGGTTTGTAGGGTCGGGTGCAGTCGACATGGGAAGAAGAAGAAGAGGGAGAGGGGTGGACCAGACGGTCTAGGGGAAAGAAAGAAAAGAAAAAAAAATGGTGGTTCGGCCAGCTAGGAGTTGGGCGCAAAAAACAAAATGAGGCGGGCTTGGGCCGCGTGAGATGGGGGAGGGGAGAAAGGAGTTGGGCCATCGAGCTAGCCCAATCGGGGAGAGAAGAAGGAAAAAGAAAAGGTAAGGAGAGGAAGAAAAGAAAAAGCGAAAAAGAGGGAGAAAAAGAAAAGAAAGGAAAGAAAAAAAAAGGAAAAATAGGTGGGTTGGGTATTTTGGAATATTTGGGTTATATAAAATAATAATATTTAGAAAATAATAATTAATTCTTTATTAGATTAATTTGGGCTATTTTGGGCAAATTTTTCGTAACTTCCATGATTATTAGTAAAACACCCTAGTTTTCCTTAATTAAATTCTTTATTATTTTCCTCTTGATTTACCTTAATTAAATCTCTTAATTTTAATAAAATAATTTATTTAATCAATTTTTCTAATAAAATCCTTATTTGGCCATAATTTCCAGAATTAAAATTTTGGGGTATTTTAATACTACACCTAACATATGGATTCATGATGTATCAAAGGGTTTTTTCTTTGGGGATATCACTCCGACCATACATCACGTACACCTATTGCTAGGGCTAACACACCATGGGATACTACATCCACCCCACATGGTTAAAGTACATCAAGGACACTTATACTAGGATACCTCACACACCACACCTTTAATGTCTCCGCTGCCAGGGCTAAAAGTTGGGATACCACACCTGCCTAAGAAATGTATAATAAGTGTCAAGGGTCTTGTATTAGGATACATCACTCATCCAAACTAGACATCGATGCCATGTCAGCCTACTATAGTATAATCCTATACCTCAAAAATATGAGAAGGAAATAGGTACTAGGTGAAAATATAAAACACAACCAACTAATTCCCGGCTAGCTACCCAAAGAGTTAAAGAAAAAGGCTTGAATGAAATCTTAATCTATTATTTATTAATTATCAAATAATATCTCAAATCAAAAATTAGTTATATTATTATACAAATTGGGTGTTTCCAAGTTATAACACTAGACACATCATGAGGCATATAATCCACTAATTAGTTGTTTAAAGATGATGTTAAGCTTAACCAATTCAATGTGAATTTTTTTCATTTTGATTTATATTAATTTCAACATAAACATGGTTGGGATTGTGATTAAAATGTTGTAATTTCATGTGAACATTAATATAGAAGGCCAAAGGAAGAATAGTAATTAACAAACAAACATGACAAAAATATAGGCGGATTAGTTGATGGATCTCAGGACCAGTTAACTAGGGTGGTTGTACCAGAGTTGAACAAAAAATAAAACTAGTGGACCAATCTACTTGTTTGTCCCACCAATCGATTGTTCATAGAAATAATGTTAATAGGTTTAACCAAACTAGTCGATGGGTTTAAGCAGAGACTAAACCACTTTTGTCATAGGGTAACTAGTTGATGGGTTTGGCAAACCAATCGACCTATCATAGGAACCAGACCACTAGTCATCGAACCAATTGAATTATCTTGCATCCAGTTGATCAAAATCCCCAAACTAAGTAACTATTCACACAACTAGTGGATCAATCCAATGAACTGATTGACCGGTTTGGGTAAAACAAGACCCACACATGTGATCCGCATAACAAAATTTAACCCATCTTGCCATGTTAATCCTAGACTTCTTTCATTTCATAAAACATATAAAGAGACATGCTACGCACATAGAACCATAAGGATGCATGGTAATATTGGAATTAAATGAAACCATGCTCAAAACTATCAAAATCATTCATAATATATGGGAACCAAACATGCTTAAAGTTCAAGAAGAAAAATCTACCACATGCTCTAATCTTATAATACAATTAACTCATGCTGAACACATAAACACACTAAGAGCATGGAACCACAATAAGCGACAAAAGACCTTATTCATATTAATGAGAGGTATCCCTTACCTTCAAGTAATTATTCTAGCACAAAATATGTCTAACTCAATGATTATCGACCAAAACCTTGATTCCTAAGAGAATCAATAGTTGAAACCACTAAAACACATTTTCAAAACTTATTAAAAATGAAATAAGAAGAAGAAGGATAAGAAAAATGACATAACATAACCTTTTCTCATAATTGAAATCTAAAACCAAAAACCTAAGGTCTTCAACCTTTCTCAAAACTTTAACCTTTCCTTACTTAAGATAAAAAAGACATAGCTAAAGCTAAGATTAGGAGAATAAGGTATAGATTATAATTTTTACCAAAGGATAATGAACAAGAGACAAGCCTCTATTTTTCCTAATAGAGAAGAAAGAGACTAAAAGTGGAGAATACCCAACACTTGGAAAATTTTCACAAAGTAAAGGGGAGAGAATTAGCAAATATAGATGGTAGAGAGTGAATTAAATCAGAAATGGAGTGTACAGGAGAGAAGTGTTGGTCAACACACCCAAGTGGGAGAGAGGAAAGACTAACTTAGGTTGAATGTGGGCAATCTAAAGTGTAAGAAGGTCATAAGTTGAGGTAAGGGATGTAAGGTGTGATTAGAAAGAGACACGACAGAGGTTTGATAGATGAGGGGAGTGGTGTAGAAAGTCAAACATGCAACCAAGGCTACCATAAGAGAGAAGAAATTTAGGGAGATGAGTGAAGGTGTGATATGCCTCAAAAAGTATTTTTGAAAAAATTTAGCTCAATAAAATCATAAAGTAATTTAAATAATGTAAAAATAATTCCAAAGCACCAAAATATGTTTATCAGAAAAAATAGATTATAATTAAAAGTTTTCATAATTATTAGAAATAGATTTAAATCTAAATAAAAAGGAATTTTAAATTATAAGACAACCTATCAATCGGTTTTAGCAATCAAGTAGACCAATTTATCAAGAAATTGAGCATATTGGTCAATCAATTATACAAACTACTCGATCAATGAGCTTGAAATTCATAATTTTATTAAAATTTCAAACCTTTTTTCTAAAACCAAAACTCATTTATTTTATATCAACATAATTGAGAGACCGTATAGATACTCTAGACGGGGTGAATGGAGTATTTTGTAACAATAATGGCAAATTAAAATTTTATGAGAAATAAGTAGAAGGATGACAAACAATAAACAAGCGATTTATATTAGTTTAAGAAACTCTATAAAGTTTCTCTACGTCTACTACCAAAACTTTTTACCTTTTGGATTTGAATCTCTCTTTATTTATAGTATTTGTTTGATGATAATCACTCCTCTCTTTGTTTATGAGCCTACAATCTCAATGACCCCCTAGATGATGACTTAAACGTTGTATAGTTATCCTCTCTAAGTTTATGAGACTACAATCTCAATTAATTATCTTAGGAATGTTAGACAACACACAACTCTTTACTTGTGTCTGAAATGATAAGTTTGAATGAATACAATATGAACATTCACTAGATAGCATATGAAAGTGGGTAATTACTAATGAATTTTTTTATCTTGCTAGAGAGATAATAATCACAAGTGTATGAACACTCTAGCTAAATATGAAGAACAAATTGAGCACTATAGAAGTTTAATTTTGATTTGAAAGTGTAAAATCAAAACTCTCTTTGATTCTTTCTAAGATGTAAAAATAATGATTTTAGAAGATTTGTGCTAACTTGATTGATGTTTATTAAAGTCTAATAACCCTTATTTATAGTGTTAAAAGATGGAAAAAAGTGGGAACTAGCTGCCGGGTGTAAAAAGTAACAGTCAAATTACAATAGGAAAAAAATCTCAGAAATGCCCAAACAAGTCAATCAGTTTTCAAACCAATAGATTGGTTTAAAAATAGTCAATTGGTTGACTATTTTTTAATATTGTGCACATTTGCAAAAAAGACCATAACTTAATCTATAAAGTTCAAAATTAAGTGCCTCCTTTTATTTTAAAGCAAACATCTTAATATTTCCAAGGATAAATTATTAATCCAAAAATAATGTTTATAGAATTTATGGTGAGTATTTAAAGTTAGATCATATACAAAACTACTTAAAATAAAATCAATTTAAGATAACCTTTTGCACAAATAATTGGAAATATTTTTCTATGCATGAAATCACTTTAAGGTCTTTCAAAATGATTATTGAATAAGATTAGAAATATCAATTCGTTGAAATATCTAAGTGCTCAATATTTAAATTATATATACAATAAACCTAAGACTGCAATATACTCTTTGAAGCTTAAGTCTTGGAATCTTGAACACTCTTGCTTATCTATTTATGGTGTGTGTATTATACATATAAAATTGAAGTACTTGAAGCTATAGTCTTATTATTTACTCCTTGCTAATCTTTTAGTCTTATTCTTTCCTCCTTACTGATCTTTAACTTTGTGCTTGGGATATAATTTGTAAACTTGATCTCCTTATCACTCCTTCACTTAGTTAAGTGCTGAATACTTCACCTTTTGTTGTGATACACATACACACTTAACAAGATAAGAAAAATTTATAATTGAGTTTTTTTATCATCAAAACAAAGGTTGATTGACCTATAAGGTCAAAAATCTCCCCCTACTTTATGATGACAAACATAAGTTTCCAATATATAGAGAGATAATGTATAAAGATGTGAAAATGAAAATGAATATTTTTTCTAGAATCATACGGATTATATATTAGCTAATTTTAAAATAAAATCACACAACTATCATATGAATGGAATATAATAATAAAGTTTTAGTACATAGCATCTTTTCACCCTTTCTACCCCTTTTTATCATCAACAAAAGGAAAGGGCTTTAGCAAATAAGATCTGCAATAAAAAAAAATAAGTGCATAAGAAGTTAAATGCATATATAGTGGAACTCCCCCTCAAGACATGCACATGCTCTACTAAAGCATAAGGAGATCATTCAAACTCAATATTATCAATGAATAACATGAATGAAACAAATATATTATATCCCCCTTAGGCTATGCCTAGAGTAATAACATAAATGATCAAGTAAAACAAATATACTCTCCCTAAGGGTATGCATATACTCACAATAAGATCAATATCACAATATGATCACTTAAGATACTATTATCTTAAACAATATGAGTAGTGGAGGTGGAAATATGAGTATTAAGATTCATAGGAATAACTTAGATATGATATCACTAAAGCTTGTGAGATTTCATCATTGCGATATTTATAGCAATAAGGCATGGAGTATTTAATGAGTTATAAAGATACTCTAGTAACAAAAATGATATGAAAATAAATTTCAGAGTTACATAAATCCAACTAAGTCAACAAATAGGAGGGTGAGCGCGACAAGGATTATATAAATATATGAGTGTCCCTCAACGTGAACATAGATCAACATGAGACCGCAATGATAATTTCATCTTAAAAGTTATGACACAATATCTTATCACATATTTCCTTTTTATATGGTGTACATAAAGCACAATAAAATTAAGGAATGTGATGGACGATCCATTCAATGAGTAAATTGTCAATAATATGATGAATTAGAGATCATGACAAGCACACCAATGAAATCCAAGGGTATCAATCATTTGTACTAAGTAATACATTTAAGCATAATGAGGATACTTTTTAACATGATGTTGAAAGATAGCAATGATTGTGTACAAGAGATATCATAAGTTAATTTGACAATGAAGTCATATGATCAATTAATTTTAGAGTTGCATCTATCAACCTAGCCAATAAATAGAAAAGTTTGTGTGTGGCTATGATGTGTACAGAAGAATGCAAGCAAAAGGTCACATTGTAATGATCTAAATAGTGAATGTTTATGATTAAATTATATAGGGGCATAAAATCACTCAAGGGTCAATAACATAAGTAAAGGCCAAAGTATAGCTCCTTGAAGCACATGTCATCAAGGAGTAGCATAAAATTAAGAACCATAAATGATGTGAAAAAGAATATCACATTTGTAAGTATATGCCCAAGAAACATATGAGAAATTTAGCATTGCAATTGGTTATATGAAGGAAAGACTAAAGCAAGCATATTTAGGCCACATATTATTTATGCAGTACTTTACTTAAGCAAGGAAGTGTCTCAACTCCCTATTATGCCCATATTATATCAATTGTTTCCATTTTTTTAGTAATGCATGGGTGAGAAGTATAAGGGAAGAGAAATAAGATGAAGCATACACTCAAGAACCAAAATGTTAAAAACATGAATTGGTGAGCATGACTATTATACCAATTTCAAAACATAAAAAAGACATCCATTTATATCAAGTATGAACATTTAATCATCAAAAGGAGACACTTTTTAGATGCATGGATGCAAAGATGGCAAAGGAAACATGTCCTAATCATGATATATATTTCACATTATCACAAGAGATAATAAATACAAGATTTGAGACAATTTAAGACCTATCACTTATAATGAGAGGAAGTTCCATGAAAAACTTGAAATTATTAACAGCAACACCCATATCTCATATTGTCAAGGTATCACAGATATACACATATGTTATCAAATATATTAGAAAATGAGGCGAGATAGGTGAAATGAAAGTTCATGAACTATTTGGCTCAAGCATTCAAGTCATTTGTTTAATAGATGTAATGAAGTGTCATATCCTAATTATTTTTATCTATCACATCTAACAATTTATGATATGGAAAAGAGTAGGCATAACCATTATCCAAGTGATCTATAGACAGATCAACAAGCATGGCACACCAAATAAGGAAAGTAGTCAGCATAAGTACAATATCTTGATTAAATAAGGAATAAAAATATAATCAAGATGCACAAGTTAGGCTATATATATATTCATCAACATGCTATTAGAATAGAGATAAAATTATAGGTTAGTTCAAAATGAAGTGTCACAGTCATAGATCAAAAGGATGAGCATCTTATGTGATGTAGTGTTGAGATGTGACCACATCTAAGTCGTCGTCATCATCTGAGCCAAGGACCTTAGTAGATCCATCACAAACATCATCTACCATGGGAGTGGAGACCTTGGTGTACTCTCCTCTAAGGTAAAACCAACCATGATCAATGTCCTCCATAAATGCATCTGAGTTAATTAACTTAATCTTTTATACTAAGTCACCATCTTGAGGATGATCTATATGATGTGAGGACCTAGGAGAATCATGGTCATCACAAGGATCAATGTCATGTACTCAAAGAATAAGATTCATCCGCCTCTCTTGAATGTCAAGTCGAGAGCATATGTGTGATAAATATTCATCCATAATCCTAACATTAGTGATCATTTATCTCTCTATGTGACCAATCATCTGAACTACTGTCTACTCGAAGGGTGACATTTGTGAAAAGACACGAGTAGATAGAGAAGGTGAATCAATGTTAGGATGATTTGGATGAGGGGACGAAGGGGGAGCATGAGGATTTGGGTGAGAAGTATGAATTGATGAAGAGGGAATTATACGATTTGGATGAGGTGTTGGTGTCTGAGGGGGTACATGTCTCTAAATTATCCACCAACTGATAATTAGAGCAAGTCCCATCCTTTTGATAGCATAGGGCTCATAGATGTCAGACTCTTATCCAATTGTCTCAAGATATTTAGGATTAAAACCTTCAACATATACATGAAAGTGTCTAAACACAAGGGTTAAGAGATATGCATAGGGAAGATGAGCAAGACCATACTCGCTCATATGACACATATAGAGGATGAGATTTCAAGTGATATACATATGGTCACAACACATATTTCCTCCTCCATAGATCCTTTTAGTTCTTATACCTATCCTGAACAACCTTCATCTAATCTTAAATTAACCTAATCTGCTTGGAAGTGTCCTTTACTATCTCTTATCACAACACAACTATCTCGTTTGAGTCGCTCTATCATAAGGGACTATGGAACTTTCCATCCATAGAGTACCTCAAAATGTGTCATCCCTATACTTGCATGATTAATGTTGTTGTAGAAGAATTATCAAGTCCATATGATCCTCTCAATTACCTCAAACTCTAGTACACATGCCTGGAGCATATCCTCTATAGTTTAAATAGTGCATTAAGATTGATCATCTATAGTTAGAGGGAAAGTACTGCTCATCTTTAGCTATATCCCAAAATATGTTTACAACTTTTGTCAGAAGTGTGGTAAGAATCTGAAATCTCAGTCCAACACGATGTCCTTGGGTACCCGACGGTATTGTATGACATGATTCTTGTAAGCACTGGTCATCTATTCTATACATCAAGTTGACTTTATTGGTATGTATATTGATAATTTTGTTAACAAATCAACTACAAGCCAAATTAAATCCAAATCATTACAGGTACTCAGTAAACCAACCATGAACTCCATTAACACGTTGTCTCACTTCCACTCGTGAACCTCTAATGACTGGACTAATCCTGTCAGATGCTTGTGCTCAACCTTAACCATTTGAAAAGTCAAGCACCTGGCTACAAATTCTACAACCTCCCACTTCATACAGGGTCACCAATAAATTAACTTTAAGTCCTTGTAAAATTTATCCCCTCCAGGATGGAAAGAATAAGGAGCTCGATGACCCTCCCCTAAATTCATCCTCCTAAGCTCCTCATAACTCTAGGAAACACACCATTTTCCTCAAAAATAGATACCATCATCCTCAAAAATATAAAATCCCACTACTCCCTCTACTATAACTCGCGTAATCTACTCAAGCTTGACATCTCCTAGTTGGCTAGCTTAGAACTCATAAAAAATGGTTAGTGTGATCGTGAGAGCACTCATCATTATCTCTAAATCCTTGAACCCCGTGATCACAATGTCCAACTCCTAAAGATCGTTAAAAATATAGTATGAAACGACAAAAGAAACCAAAGAAAGTGAAGGATTTCTACTTATAGCATATGCTACAACGTTGGCCTTACCCTTGTGGTGGGCTAACTGCAAATTGTCTCATGTTGAGTGAAGATATACTTGAGGCTCTTATGGTCCATGTAGAACTTAAATTACAGTCCATATAGGTAATGTCTCCAATTATTCAAGACAAAAACCACTATATCTAGCTTAAGGTCGTGATTGGGATAGTTTTACTCATGCTCCTTCAATTAGCGAGAAACGTTTGCCACTATCTTTCTGTGCTGCATCAACACACTCCAAACTATGCTTGGATGCATTACTCTACACATCAAGTCCCTCTATTCCTGATGATAAAGTAATAACCAGATTTGAATTTAACCTCCTCTTGAGCTCCTCAAAATCATCAAAGTACTTCTCATCCCAATGAAAGCACAGTGTCTTCTTCAACAGGGTAGTCAAAAGATGAGAAATTCTATAAAAATCCTAGATGAAATGTCTGTAGTAGTCTATAACTCCTAGAGAATTGTGTATATCCCTTACATTTATCAGAGCTATCCACTCTGATACAACTCAGATCTTTAAAGGATCTACTAACATACCATCCTTTGATATGACACGACCAAGGAAAGCTACCTTGCCCAGCAAAAACTCACACTTTCAAATCTTCGCATACAACTGATGGATCTTCATCAATGATAAAGTGTACCTTAGATGCTACTCATGTTCATCACAAGTCCTAGAGTAAATCAAGATATTGCCGATGTAGACTATAACGAACTGATTGAGGTGCTACTAGAAGATGTAGTTCACGAGAGCTATGAACACTGTTAGTGCATCACAGTGAACTCATAATGGACATACCTCATACTGAAGGTAGTCTTTGATATGTCCTTCTTAGAGATACTCAACTAATTATACCTTGATCTGATATTAATATTTTAAACAGTGTATCCCCATGTAGCTAATCAAAAAGGCCATCAATCTGAGGTAAAGGATAATAATTCTTCACTGTGACTTGGTTGAGTCCTTTGTAATCGATGAAGAGTCTCAACCCACCATCCTATTCTTGACAAAAAAGAAATGTTGCTCCCTAAGGTGATACAATCATTCAAATTTACCCCTTCTCCAATAACTCCTCCAACTATGATCTCAATCAGCTCTAAGCTATAGGAAGCCTTCAACACAGGTTTTATCCTTAGTAGAAAGTTTATCGGGAAGTTTATCTTACACATTGGTGGCGTACATGGGATCTCATCGGAAAACATATCTAAAAACTCTTGTAAACTAAGATACCTTCAATCAATGGTTCCTCAACACCAAGATCTTAAACATTACATAAGTAGAGTGGAAAATCCCTATGTACCAACATACGAAACACAATCGCGGACACCACCCTTAACAAGGGCCTATACTTGCATCTTCGGTAAAAGACCCTAGCACCCTTTGGTCCCTTAAAACCACATGCTTTTGTATGCAATCAATTATAACTTGATATCTTGAGAGCATATCAATCCCAAGGATTACATCAAAGTCACAATGTACACGTTTACTTTCAAATAGATATTAAAAGTAATAGATCAAATAGTAGAAAGAGACATGATATTTTACTCAATACATGAACTAAAAATAACAATTGATAAGAAATAAGAATAAAAAATTCACAAAAATAGAAAAAAGTTACTATAATACCCAATTTTCTCTAAGATCTATGTGTTTATTCCTTTAGGAATGGATCTAAAACATATAACCATATGAGATTTAACATAAAAAGTGAAAAAAATTACATAGAAATCTACTTTACTTTTAAACCAAAAGTAGAGTACAAAAAACAAAATATGTTAAAATATTATAGCAAATGCAAACAATTTACCTAAAATACCCAATTTTATTTGTAATATGTCTTTACTTTCAAAAGCAACATATCCGACATGACTTGAGAACGAGGTGGGCAATATAGAATCACTACACTAGGAAAAATCCACTAAATAAGACTATAAAAAGAGTGAAATTTCACCCTAGTTTTTTATATCAAGCAACTTTTTAATCAAATAGAAGATAGAAATAGATGGAATTTTAATCAATAAATAAACAAAAAATTAGGATCGATAAGGGAAAAACTTTAAAAATTAAAAAAAGTTATAAAATCTAGCTTTGTTACTTAATTTTCTCGAAGATCTATGTGTTTCCTTCCCAAAGCAATAGATATGAAATTAAGAACCGTATGGAATTTAACATAAAAAGTGAAAAAAAAATTATAGAGAGAGTTATGCTACTTTTGTAGTAAAAACTAGTCTATATGTTATGAAAAATGTTCAAAAATTCTAGGAAATATAAAGAAAATACCTAAAATACCCAATTTTCTATGTAATGTTTCTTTACTTTCAAAAGTAAAAGATCTAATGACACAAATATTCAAAGGAGAATGAATATTGGTGTGAATGAGTTGAGTTGTAGGATCGTTTGGGTTACCTTTAGAATAAGAATTAGGAAATTCAACCAAGAAATCAACAAGAATTAAAAAAGAATCAAAGATATCCAATTTGAATATCACCAATCTAAGTTTAATACACATAGTCTTAAAATGGGTATTCAATCATAAAGAAAGAATTAACCAAGTGAACTACTTGTATTATAGTTCAATATCAAAATCAACCAACATGTTACAATTGTCGACACTATATGCCTTATATAGGGGTTTATGACATTACTAAATAGCACACTAATTTAATCAAATGACACTCAAATGACGAACTAGTACATAATGAGTATAACAATATATTTATATCCTATATAATATATGGCTCAATAAGACTATTACAAAAAAAGTAAGCTAAGATTACATGAAAATAATTTACAAGAATCCTAACCAAGATAATGATGCCAACTTTAAAACGCTGACTAGGTCTTCTTAACTTTGAATTTCATACACAATATAGCTTCCTTTGTAATAGCTTATAACATGTGAAAATCTTAAGTATCTTGACTTCTTATATGATTTGATCATCTTCCTACAAATATGTTACATACTTGTAAGAATGACTTTAGGCAATATCATTAAAGTTAGTCAAATCATTATCATCAAAGACAAACAATGTAATTGGCTCCAAACATAAGCATGCTAAATCATCACCTTGAGGATCATCTTTGGATGATCCTACATCATTCTCCCTAAACTGAGAAGAATTTGTCCTTAATTTAGCATCATTAAAATAAGGAGACAAATCACCCACATTAAATTTCCTTGAAACATCGCCTTATGATTCAGGTAGTTTAAGTTTGTAAGCATTATCCTCAAATTTTCTAATAATTTTAAATGGTCCATCCTCTCGTGACATTAGTTTATTTTTCCTTAGGTTTGGAAATCTTTCCTTATGTAAATGTAACCACACTAAATCACTATGAGAATACACTTGTTGACTATGAAGTTTATTTACTTATTTTTTATATTTTTCATTAACTTTTTCTATGTTACCCTTAATTTGTTGATGAAGCTTTCAAAAAATTTCAACTAATTCCTTAGCATCATAGGTTTTTAGTTTACCTTTCCTTAAGGGTACCATATCAACTAGTATATAAGGATTTACCCTATACACAATTTCAAATGGACTCGCATGTGTAGTACTCGAGGGACTACAATCTTATTTAAACTCAATGTAAGCTAACTTAATATCCCAATCTCTATTACTCCTACTTACTAATCCTCCTAGCAATATACTAAGAGTTTGATTAGTAACTTTTGTTTGTCCATCAGTTTGTGGATGTTGTGAAGTACTAAATAATAAATTTGTGCCCAACATGTGCCACAATATTTTCCAAAAATAGATAAGAAATTTGACATTCCTATTTGAAACAATAGTTCTAGGTATGCCATGGTATAAGACTGTTCGAGGGCCAGGCTTGTGTTGATCATGGCGGTAGCAGCCTCGTATTCGTGTTTGTTTTAATTAAATGAATTTTTCAACTATAATTTTTGGGGTGTTACATACTAACTATTATATATTAATTGAAATAGAAATAAAATATAAAATACTCGTCTATCTACATACCATTACAATTTCATATTTAAGACTCCTTAGTTTTGGGACACCATTTCCACCTCTCCTTATATATTCCATCCTTAGTTTTCTAATAAATAAAGTCGATACACAACATTCTAACTATATATACCTAAAAAATAATAAAGTAAAATATATGCATTAATAAGCTAATGAAATAAGAAGTATACTAATATGTCAATTAAATCCTTTTTTTTTCTGGGAGCGAGCGACAATAAAAGGAACATAATATGTTCAAAGGGAAACAAACACATGGAATTTGTTTTGGTTAGGATGGACATCATGTAAAATTTAATGTTCACTTGCGAGGGGAGATATAAGATAAAACTTATTGTTATACCCCTTTCTTAAGATGTGATTTTCTATAGAGTTTATGCAGATACCCTCATTTATTATAGTTTAATTAGATATGTAGTATGGACACTCAAAAATTATAGAGGAAAACATCCGCTATACTACGACATAACTAGTGACTAAACTATTGATGATAATATATTTGCATATTTATTAATAACTAATAACTTATATAAGAGGTAATAACATTTACAGATCAATGAAAAGTGTTATCATATGAACAAATACTTACTTAACATATACAATAACACTCACGGTCGACATCTATTGCTAATTATAAATGTCATTGATAACCTTTGCCGATACTATACAAGTGATGTGGTCCCCCCTAACATACTAAAAAAGATGATGAATTATAATTAGATCACTTCCGAGATGTTTTTTGGGCATAGAAATAAAACAATGTCAAAGCTGATGGTGGTTGATGGGGCTCTTATGGTTGTTGATTCTCCTTTAAAGATGAAATATTTTGTAGGGAAATAGATTTTTCAAATCTAGCTTCCTTTCCTTTCTTAGTGCCCTCTTTTATTTTGCTTTTTCCTCTGGTAACTCTCTTTCCCTTTGGCTTAAGAGCATACTTATTTTTTTATTCCTTAATTCATAGTATTAAATAAAATATATTGATCACATACATACATACATACATACATATATTATAAACAATGTATGTGATATGTTAGGTATAACATGGATGGAGAATATCATTACCTCTTATTGAGACATATTTGGTTTGTGTGGTAAGCCACAAAGCTTCCAAACTTGTGGTTGCTTCATTTCCTTATTGCATACTATCAATTATTTATGACACTTGATACATTTTAGATAAATTCATAGTTTGATATAATTACTAAAAAAAGAGAAGAAAAATGTGTATTAGCATCACAATTGTTTCTAATGCTAGTATTTTTGGGCATGTGTTTGATAAATGATAACTCTTTCTCCATTATGGATATCCATTCAAATGACATGCTTCATTTTTGGGCCAAGAGAGCTACTTTCCTAATGGAATTATGAGATCCACAATGTTAACCACACATGTTTGTTCTCGTAGCCTCTAATCTAAAACCCCTATGTCTTTCAGGGTGCTCTTCAATTCTTTTAACTTGTGACACAATGCTATATTGATTTATACCCTCTAAAGAATTTGATACTTCAAGTCCATCCTCTAATATATGCAAAACATCTAAATTTAGGATATAGGAAGAAACATAATCCAATAGTTTAAGTAAACTAACAAGGGTTAGGGATATCTTCACACTTACAATATTTTTACAGTATCCTCTATATCTTCATTAAGATATCTACCTTTCAGTGCATTGGCCTTCTTCCATAATGTACCATTATTAATGTTTGAGGTACATGGATCTAAGTCTTGGGATACGAGCTAAATCCAAAATATGTACTCACAGTATGAATATTCTTATTAAATTAGACTTTAACATTTAAATAGATAAATCAAAATGTTGTACAAACTCTTCTTTAAGGCTTTTAGAGCCTTTTTGAGCCATATTATGCTGGTACTTATTATGCATAGCAATTTTTTTATTTATTTTGGCATTTTTCTCCTATATTACAAGTCAAAATACTAACTCACAGTTATTTAAATATCAATGAAATATTCTTAATTAAAAAGCTTAATTGTTATAAAAAAACACCTTTAACTCCTCTAAAATACAATACGCAATAAACATGTCCAAACTATCTTGATCAATGAAACCATAACGCTTAGATGTCTTCATTCGTAAATTGCCATCCCTCTTTTTATACATTCTTTTTATTTTTCAATTATGCCCTAAATGTTCATAAACATTCACTAAAATGTCTAAGAAACCTCTTCCTCTTCACCTCTAGGACGATGAGTACTATAATACCCAAAAATTTTGAAATCCTAAAATTTATTTATCCATGAATTAATTTAACCTAATTTCTAAATTGTATTTTATTTAATAATCCTAAATTAATTGTATAAAATTGATATTAATTTTATTTATTTATTATTATTAATCCAAAAATTTTACTCTAAAAACCTAACCTAAATCCCACACCCAATTTTTTTTACTTTTTCTTTTTATTTTTAGTTCTTCACCTTCTTCTCCTTTTTCTTCTTTTATTCTGTTTTCTCTCCTTTCTTTTTCCCCCTCCTTCTCCCTAGGCTACACTGCCACTGGCCTAGGCCCTTATTCTACTTTTCTTTCTTCCCTCCTCGGGCGGCTAGACCCATTTTCTTCTCTCTTTTTTTTTTCCTTTTTCCTTTTCTGTTTTCTTTTATTCTTTTCCCTATATCTCCATTTCTTCTTCTTCCTCCCGCTTGTCTCCTACCTTATGTCACCTTCCCCTTCCATTTCTACACCTGCCCTACACCCCTACATGTCACCCCATGCCTCTCATCTTTCCCCTTTCAACCATGCATATTGGCCTACACGCTACACCCATGCCCTAGCCACCCGCAACTACAACTACTTTCTCCCCTATAGCCATGCACGTCGAAGTTACAAGCCACTATTTTGCCTTTCTCTCTCCCTCAACCTCTCCCCCTTTTTATAAATACCCCCTCTTGAACTCTCCTTCATCTCCTCTCCCACATGCGCTCACTTCTCATATTTTCCTTACCTTCCCCGCCCCACCCCTACTAGCTCTAGCACCACGACACCATCGTCGATGCTAAGCCAACCCCCTACCACCTCTCTTCCCTGCCTACACCTTACCCTTACCTACAGAGCAACCCCTCTCCCTTCTTCTTCCTTTTTTCCTTTTCTCGTGCATATAACCTAGTAGGTAATGTTTCCTCTACCACTACTACTGTAACACCCCAAAATTCACTAATTTTTTTTTAAAACGGAAACAATTAAGATAGAAACACTTAAAACCTGTGAATTCTGGGAATGTTACCGCCACACTTAGTACCAGACCGGTTCTCTCCAACCGTTCCAGTACCAAGTGCTAAGGCTAAAGAAAAGATTTACGTTAAATTCAAATTAACAATTCATAAAAGGATTTGAAAGATCATACAACAAAATCAGAGTACGAGAAATTAAGAGTTAATTACAATACCCTTGAAGTTTCAAATAACACTTGTAACTTTTAAATAGAAATAAATTTAAACAAGATAAAACCCGATGGGTCAACTTCCGGATTGTCTACTCACTCAAGTCAGGCCTGCCACCCCAAAACAATCTCTGATCTTAAACCTGCACAAGAGGTTTGCTCCCCACCATCAGTGGATCATCACAGGACCCATCAACCAAGGTAGTATCAGTACGGGTCCAGTACTGAGTAAGGTGACTTGATCACTAAGGCCAACACATAAATACATAAATCATGCAGGACGTAAAAGAGCATATTCATAAATGCATATGATCAACCGGGTAAAAGTACGTACAAAGGCCCATGAATAATCTGGATTAATCACTTAATTAATCTCTTATCAGAATCCGATTCACACCATACTTTTTATCAAATCCATGCGAGTACGGAAGCCCCCACTATTATAGTCGGTGGATCGGAGGCACATAGGGTATCATACCCTAACCACTATTATAGCCGGTGGATCGGAGACACATAGGACTACGCGTCCTAACCACTATTCCTAACCGGTGGATTGGTTGGCCCCGGCACGCATGGTGTTCCACTGTAAGTAATTAGTATCTTTTAAGCATTCTGGTTTGTGACCGTTGAGCTCGGGAACCCCCACTATTATAACTGGTGGATCGGTCACACATAAGACATCATGTCCTAACCACTATTATAACCGGTGGATCGGTCGCATAGAGGGTAAAAACCCTAACCACTATTCCGAATCGGTGGATCGGTTGGTCCCGTCTCAACATTACTCCACTTTAAAAGATTATTATCTTAAGTATCTTATTCAAAGGCTTTCACCCTGGACATGCATAAATCATCACAAAACAAATCATAAAGTTCCACCATCATAATTACACTTAATCACCACATACACATGATAACACAAAAACCCTAATCAGCCACCACAACCTCAATTAACCACAACAACCCAGAGTTCATTACTCCAAACCCTAATTCAGTCTCTTCCATACCCTTATACTGCTCCACGTACTATTTTCCATCTAAACTATTTAACCACCCAAACAACACTTACAATACATCCTCACATCCCAAATAAACTTTTCATACGTAAATTTCATACCCATGCAGACATTAATCTTGCCATGCAAACCCTAAAATTCCACGTGAAACCCTAAATTCAACCATATCAACCCTAATACCACCATTCAAACCATAAATACCACCATACAAACCCTAAAGTTCAGTCATACAAAACCATAAATTCAATCCACACAAAACTAGAGATTCATCCATATTAAACCCTAGATTCAAACCATGTAAATCCCAAATATTCATCCATACCAAATCCTAAATTCAAACCATAAAGATTCATCCATGCCAAACCTTGAATTCAAACAATAAAGATTCATCTATACCAACCCTACATTCAACCATATTAAACCCAAAGATTCATATCACATAAAACCGAAGATTCATCCTTACCTTACAATTGATTATATTCTCCCACATAAAATCATAAATTAGAATCTCCCAAGGAAAACCATAAATCGAATTCCCCCAAGCAAATCATAAATTAGATTCCCCTCATATAATATCATAAATTACATTTTCTCAAATAACATCAAAAATTAGATTCTCCCGAACAACCATAAATTCGATTATTCCATATAACCTCATAAATTACCTTCTCCCAATTAACATCCTAATTTAAATTCTCCCAAACAAACCATAAATTCGAATCTCCCATATAACATCATAAATTACCGTCTCCCAAATAACATCCTAAATTAGATTCTCCCAAACAAACCATAAATTCTGCTCTTCCACACATAAAATCATACATTAGATTATTCCTTATAAAACCATAAATTTAGGTCAACTCACTTCCCTTAGCCAACTTCTTTCCCCATCCTCCTTTTTCATCCTTTCTCCCATATAAACCACATCGACATCCTCACATACACAACACATATCATCATATATAATTAATACACATACCATGCACAACATACTTCAACTCCAAGTCATACCACATATAAAAATATTTAATAATAATAAACACTGGATATATAACATGCGAAACACATAATACACATAAGCACATAAAAGGCCTTAGCACTCCTTACCTACAACGACACCGGTCTTGGAGCACGCTCCTACGCCTCCTTAGGGTTTTGACTGGTTTTACCTATTATGAGAGAAATGCTAAAATTAGACTCTCTCCTATCAAAATAATATTAAACACTAATTTAATATAAGAATAGTTTTTTTTTTGATAAAATAATAATAATAAAAATACCAAAATAATATCAATATTAATATTAATAAGAATAATAAAATAGTAGAAATAATAATAATAAGGCATTACTCAAAAATAAAGTGAAATAAGGGATTCATACCCTTTACCAAAACAATACTAAAAAGATTATTTGTAAAATAAATAACCCAATTCAGAAATAATAATAATAATAATAATGATGATGATGATAATGATAATGATAATGATAATGATTATGATTATGATAATAATAATAATAATAATAATAATAATAATAATAATAATAATAATAATAATAATAATAATAATGATGATGATGATGATGATGATGATGATGATAATAATAATAATGATAATAATAGTAACATTATTAACAACACAAATGTTAAAATATTTGTATTAATAATAATAAATAAAAATAATGGAAATTCGAAATAGAAAATAATAATAATAATAATTATACTTATAACATTTTAATATTAATAATAGTAAATATAGAAATAATAAGAATAATAATAATAAAATCTAATTAAAACATATTAGGCTTCAGCCATCAACATAAATAATACTAAAATATTAATACTAATAATAATAAGAATAATAATGCATATTAAAATATAAATATTAAGAATAATAATAATAGTATTTATATGTAAATAATTGAAATAAAATAATTTAAGGGTTATAAAAATAGGGAAAATAGCTGAGAGGGTCTAGGGTTCAACCAAATGTTGGTGGGGATAGGCGGCACCGACGGTGGCGCACGGCGGTGGCGGCGGTGGCCGGAAAGAGGAAAGAAAGAGGGGAAAGTTGCATGCTGGGAATAAGATAGGAAGAATTAAAATGGGAGCTGGGGTGTTTTGAGTTCCCCAGAAGGAGAGGGACAGAATAGAGGTGGTGGCGCAGCCAAAGGTGGCGGCGCACGGCGGCGGCGGTGGTGGCCGAATGGAGGAGAAGAAGGAAGAGAGAGGAGGAGAGGGAGAAAAAGGAAACTAAAGGTAGGGGAAGGTAGGGCAGGGTCTGCAGCACATTTTGGGAGGTAAAAGAAGCAGCCTTAGCGGCGGAGGAGGTGGCTAATGGCGGCGCAAAGGGTGGCGGAGGTGGAAGAAAGGGCTGTTTGGGAAGGTAACTTTGCACAGCTCGTTCGGCTTGTGAAGGAAGAATCGAAGGGTGATGGAGGTTTGGTTAGCTAGATTAAGGTTCAAGGAAGAGTTTGGTGGCCAGGGATGGCGGTGAAATTGCCGGAGGCGGCGGGCGAGACGTCTAAAGGAGTGGCGGTGCCAAGATAGGTCTTCTGGGTTAGGAAGTCAAAAACTCGAAACAGGGTGGATGATGGAGGTATTTATAGAGTTAGAGGAGAGGTTTGGGTTATGTGGATCGGTTGGAGATCAGGGTAAGTAGGGTTAGGGTTACTGACGGCTAGGTTGGCCGGTGGAAGTAAAACGGGGCAGGGGAATGCGCAGGAGAGAGAGAGAGGATCGTGCGAGAAAGGGGAGATTTGGTTGCGTTGATGAGGCTGCCGAAACAAGTAGAAGAGAAAAGAAGGAAAAGGCCGGTCAAATGGGGCAAGATCGGCGCCGAAAATCTCGGCTGGGCGGCAGCGGAGGTTGCAGGTCGGTGGCGTCGGGGAATGGCAGGTAAGATCAGGCTGGGGGAGAAGAAAGGTAAGGCTGGACCAAGCGGTCCAAGGAAGAAAGAAAAGAAAGAAATAGAAGGAGATTGGGCGGTCCGGGCGTTGTGATTAAAATGGGGCAGTTAAACGCAGCGTCCAGGTGGGATTAGAAAGAAAACGCGGCACGGCGTGTGAGAAGGGGACGTCGTGCGGGCTGGACTGGGCCGCGCCGAAGCAAGGAGGGAGGGGAGGAAACTGGGTTGCGGCTGGCCTAGACGAAAAAATGGATAGGAAAAAGAAAAAGAAGAAAAGAAAGAAAAAGAAAGGAAAAGGAGGAAAGAAAAGGAAAAAGAGAAAAAGGAAAAGAGAAAAATAATTAGGCTGGATATTTAAATTAATTAAAATATTTGTGATATGAAAAAATAATATTTAAATAAAATAATATTTAAACCCTTTTTTAGGCTAAATTAGGATTTTTAAAAGATTTTTCATAAATTCCATTTTAATTAGCAAATCACTTTAATTTCTTTCTAATTAAATTAGTTATAAAATTAATATTAATTTGAAACTATTTTATCCTTCTTATTTTAAATAAAATAATTTATTTAATAAATTTTCAAAATAAAATGCTTAATTAGCTAAAATACCCAAATTCTTTTCTGATAAAAATACTTATAAATTTCTTCTTGATTTGCCCTAATTAATTCAATTTAATAATTTATTTAAATAATTCTTATAATAAATATCCTTTAAATATAGTTTATAAAATTAGAAATTTTCGGGGCATTTCAGTTACCGACCTTTCTCCTCCCTCCTTTCCACTACTATGCGGGAGCCACCCTGCATAGGTGCCCCA
This sequence comes from Tamarix austromongolica, assembly GCA_039764185.1. Taxonomy (NCBI): domain Eukaryota; kingdom Viridiplantae; phylum Streptophyta; class Magnoliopsida; order Caryophyllales; family Tamaricaceae; genus Tamarix; species Tamarix austromongolica. The sequence goes on along the minus strand of CM077812.1, from coordinate 11,447,046 downwards.
GCCTATGTAACTAGCCCAACAACCCCCCTTTATCCTCTTTTATCCCCCATTTCTCCTCCCTTCTTCTTTCTCCTTATTGGTTGTGTGCCACCCTACACCATCACTAGTCACAAGCTCCACCACCACTAACCCCCACCAATTCTAGTCAATCCTAGTGCCACCACCACCCCTGGACCCTAAACTATCAACCCTCACCCATTCCACCAAAATCAACCACCTCCATCGCTTTAACCTCCCCGTGCACCACTTGCACCATTTTTCTCCCCCACTTTATGTAATTCCCCAAATTTTTAAAACCCTAGGTTTCGGGGACGAAGTTCCTTTTTAAGGGGGTAGTGATGTAATCCCCTGAATTTTTAAAACCCTATATTTTAATAAATAAATTTTATTTTTCATAAATTAGCTTTTAAAAATGTTTACTTTTAATTTATTAAATATTTATACCAAATTTCATACACTCAAAAATCCATAAAATAATTAAATTAAAAATATTTAAAAGTTAATTTATGCAAAAAAAAATTATTTATTAAAATATAGGATTTTAAAAATTCAGGGGATTACATCACTACCCAGTTAAAAAGGAACTTCGTCCCCGAAGTTCAGGAAAACCTAGGTAGCGAAAACTTGACAAAATAATTGAATAAAACATTGACCGCAATAAATAGGTTAAAAATAGATCTGAAGAAAAGTAAAACGATGTTTACGAAACCAGACCAAGAAAGGTCAAATCAAAACAAGGCATAGGAAGTAAAATAAAGGAAGGAGAATTGATATTTAGTAGATCAAATACAATGGAATTCAAATACGGAAGAATTACAGACTTAAAGTCAAAACAAGTTACGAAAATACTATTCCTTAAAATAAGGTTTTGCAAGAGAATAACAAAAGTATAACGTGAAATTCAGAGAGAATAAAGGAACGAAAAATCTAAAGATTACACAATTCTAACAACACAACTAAAACATAATATGCACATAAACCCCCCTTTTTTATAATAAGTTATCTCTATAACATCACACATAAAAACAAAGTTAGCACATGGCTCAATGACTCATAAAAGATCCTCATAAACACAAACCACATACTTCTAGATCAAAGGAGATTCTTAATCCAAAACACTTCACTAACAATATCTCTAATGTACGCTATAACCATGATAGTCTAAACACATAAATTTGAAAATGCTACTACTATAGCAACCTGTGATTAAATGCTAATTGACGGAAACCAAAATATAAACAATTAATGAAAGTTATACGGCATCATTAAAATCACTAGGGTAAATTAGGCACCCTACACTCTATTTATGAACACGAACACCTCAATCTAAACCCCAACATTATCATTATCACCATTCTAGGTTTCTCCCAATTGAAAATGACACATCTATTTAAACATCACTATCAGGGTTACGAACCTAAGTTTCTTACAACTCCAAAAAGTGAAACTACTCCACCAAAATAGACCACAATTTATGTCACATCATACTATATTCGGCAAGGTATACATTAAGGTTTTTAATCCACCAAACTTGCAAGACTAGGCTTAACCTAGTGGGGTTACTACCCCCTTAAGAGCAAACTAATTACAAAACGATATAATTACAACATATTAAATACAGAGTTAACACAAGTTAAGCATATAAAATAACAAGTGACCATATTCAAATACATAATTACAACAACAAATCACAAGGCTACTTATACTACCCAATCACACGATCCTCACAAGCTAATCGAGATTTAAATTTCACTTGAAAAAAAGCAAATACATTTTCAGTTAAAACATTTAGGATCGTGAGAACCGAATCTCTAACTGAAACCCGATTCTCAACAACCAAAAGCTCTGATACCAACTTGTAACACCCCCAAAATTCAATCCTGAAAAATTTATGAGTGTAATAAATTAAAAGTAAAAATTTTGTTATTTTATCATACCCTTTTTATTTAAATAATTTTCCAAATTATTATTTCACTAAAATTATCCTTTTAACCCTTATATTTGAAGTATCCTAAATTAAATTATTGAATCAATTTATTACCCAAAATTATTCTATTTTATTATTTTATCAATTAAATTATTCCATTTTCCCTTTTTCCTTTTCCTTTTTCTCCTTTTTCTTTCTTCTTTTCTTCTTTTCTTTCTTTTTTTCTTCTCGCCAGATTGGGCCTGGACGCGGCCCAACCCCTTTTTTCCTCCTCCTTCCTCCGCGGCCCAGCGCCGTTTGGCTCTCTTCATTGCGGAGCCCCGACACAGCGTTTCGACCCTCAGTTCTCCGAGATGCCGTGTCTCGTTTAATGACAAAATGACCGTTTCCAAACCGGCACGACTCCCCCCTCCATTCCTTTTTCCCTAGACCGCCCGGTCCACCTGGTGCCTGCCTTCTTTTTCCTCACGCAGGCCTGCAACCCCTGACCGCAGCCTACGCCTACCGACGACCACCTGCTCCGTCCGGCTGTCCTCTCCTGCCATTCCCGTCGCTTTCCTTTCCAATTTTGACCCAGTATACTCGTCCTTCCCCTCACACGTATTGCCCCCTTTCCTTTTCCCCACACCAAGCCAAACACACCCTGCAATTCGCAGGGCATGCGTCGGCCTGCCACCGCCGGCTGGCGTGCCATCTACGCCTGCCCCTACCTTCCTCTGTCCCCTCTCTTGGTTCTCCCCAATTTTTGGCCTATAAATACCACCCAAGGATCCAACGTCAGACCCTTATGGAATCGCAGCCCAGAAAACCCCCTTACGCCACCCCTACTTTAGACCACTGCCCCGTCGTCGCCACCCATCGCCACCACCCGATCCATCCACGGAACCCTTCCCTGCATCACCCTCTACCAACCTAAGCCTCCCTCCTCCCTCGGTTTACTCTGCATGAGCCACCCCGGTAGTGCAAAGTCCCTTCCCTGATCAACACTTCATCGAGCCTCGCCACCCTTCGCACCACCGCCCTCCGCCTGTCCCGCCGCTCCCAACACCCCCTGCCCTCCAAAACGACCAGGGGAGCTCCCTCTACCTCCCCATATCTTCATTCTTCCCTGCCACCCTCTCCTCTTCCTTCTCCTCCCTGCTCCACCATTTCTCCACCTCTCTTCCCCCCATCGCCACCGCCGCCGCCACCTGTGCTACCACCATCCCTAGGTGGTCCTCTAAACTCCCCAACCCCTAAACCCTTGTTCTACAAATGTTGGTTATTTTAGTAGTATTATTAGTGTTATTCTTAATGTTATTATTATTATTATTATTATTACTTAACCTAACTCCAAAATATTCATAACTATCATTACTATTATTATTAATGGCCTATAACTTTAGTATTATTATTTTAATATCATTATTGTTATTATTATTATTATTACTACTATTATTATAATTATAATTATTATTATTATTATTATTATTATCATTATTATTTAACCTAACTTCGAAATATTCGTAACTGTTATTACTATTATTATTAATGACCTATAACTTTAGTATTATTATGTTAACATCATTATTGTTGTTGTTGTTGTTGTTGTTGTTGTTGTTGTTATTATTATTATTATTATTATTATTATTATTATCATTATTATTATTTAACCTAACTTTGAAATATTCGTAACTGTTATTACTATTATTATTAATGCCCTATAACTTTAGTATTATTATTTTAACATCATTATCGTTGTTGTTGTTGTTATTATTATTATTATTTTTGTTGTTGTTGTTGTTATTATTGCTATTATTATTATTATTATTATTATTATTATTATTATTATTATTATTATTATTATTATTATTATTATTATTATTATTATTATTATTATTATTATTTTTATTATTTTTATTTCCTTGTCACTATTATTAATATTTCATATATCAATAACCTTACTATCACTACTACTATTATCATTATTAGTAACATCAAAACTATTACCGTTAATAATATAAATATTATTATAATTACTTTAAATTATTGTAGCTATTAAGACCTACTTTTGATTAGTAGTAAAATGATTAGCTACCTTAGGAATAATAACCCTACTTTTACTTATAAAAGTATTATTATTATTTTTAGCCCTAATAGTAAGTTGTGATAAGGGTAAGGTAGGAAGAATAGTAATTTTGGTTAGAGGGAAGTTAACCCATAGTTTTCCCTCTTATAGGCGAATCAAGTCAAAACCCGGAGGAGGCGTAGGAACGTGCTCCAAGACCGGTGTCGTATTAGGTAAGGATGTGGCTAGGATCAATTATATGTGTGTTATGTGCCTTGTGTGCCATGTGTTATGCCATGTTGTGTACTATATGATTTTAATGACTAATTACTTGTAGCGCAACTTGGAGTTGAGGTATACTTATATGAATTCCTTATGAAATGTGTATAATGATTATTCTGTTGTGTTTATGATATTTTATGACATGACCCTCTAGGACATGCATGTTAGGATATTAATAATAAGATGTGAGGTGAAAGGATAAAAAGGGGAAATGCAAAGGGAGTTGACTAAGGGAGATATGAGGTTGACCAAAATACCTCATGATCCGTGAGAGGAAATTAAAGAGGGAGGAATGGCCAAAATGAATGAGAGATGGGAACCATGCATGGGAGCCTTAAAATTTGCATGGGGAAATTTGAGAGTTTGCATGGAGTGGATAAATCTTGCATGGGGAAGATCTTTACGTGAGCAAAGTTGTATTAGGGTGTAAATAAACTAAGGGGAGAATTTTGGAGTGATTGGAAACTTTGGATGAAAATAAGTACGTAGTTTGGTGTAAGATGTATAGGAGACTTTGATTTGGGTTTGGGAGGAAACCCTAATATGGGGGAAAATGTGGAAGTAAGAACAATTAAGGAGGAGTGGAGTAATGGGTTAAGAGTGGAAATTTAATATATGAGGGATGAGTATGGGTGTCATGTGAAGTAAGTAATGTTAGGTGGAAAGTAGAGAGATTACTTATGGGAGAAGAAATATGCTAGGGTTTGGAGTGGCCAACTAGCGATCACCTACAAAATCAATGAGTAAAGTGATATGATTTGGGATTGAAATTAAATGAGATGAGGTGTTGGACGATAAATGAATTAATGGTAGTAAGGTAAGAGGAAATTGGGCCACATAGGTCCAATTAGGGTTTCAAGGGAAACCCTAGAGAGTGATAGTAGGTGGAGTTTGATGTCACGAGGTGTTGGACCTTAACCCACACCCTTAGGAGTTGGATTCATTATGTGTAAGTATAAAGGGGAATAGATATCGGGGTGTGATAAGGGGCGCAAGAGTCCCAAGATATGGGATGGGCCCTCCTGAGAGGATAAGTGTGGATATAGTTAGCCATGCATGTCAAGGGTAAATACTTTCAAATAAGATATGTTAAGACACTAATCACTTAAAGAGGAAGATGTTGAGCCAGACCCAGACCGGTCCACCGGCGAATAATAGTGGCTAGGGTTGGGGTGCCCTACATGACCGGTCCACCGGCCATAATAGTGGCTAGGGCCGGGGTGCCCTACATGACCGGTCCACCGGCTATAATAGTGGGGGATTCTGTACTCAACAAACCGAATGTAATAATGATAAGATATGGGAAAGACACAAAGTAACTATAATGAAATATCATGTGAGTCGGGGCCAGACCGGTCCACCGGCAAATAATAGTGGCCAGGAGCATTTTGCCCTACATGACCGGTCCACCGGCTATAATAGTGGCCAGGTGCGTTTTATCCTGCATGACCGGTCCACCGGCTATAATAGTGGGGTTCCCGTACTCACATGAATTGATAAAGAATATGATGTGAATTGACTATATTTACTAGAGATCTAAAGTATGAGTCTACTCGACTGGGGCTGGACATGTCCCTAAGTAATGTCTGTGGGGCTAAATGCCCGATTGGTTTGGTTTGGCATTGCCCAGAAATGCCCGCTTGATAAATGCCCGATTCGGCTTGGTTTGGTTTAGGCGTTGTCCAAAAATGCCCGGTTAGGTTATCTGAATCTCTTATTGGTATAAGATGTTACATATGTTTCGCATGTTATTATATGTGTATAGTAGGACTTATGATGTGGGTTTTGAGTATGCATAATATTGTATCAACGTAATGTACCATGATTCAATATGCACTTGATGTTATAGTTTATGTCTCTCCCATAAGATAAGGTAGCGGGACTTACTCAGTATTGGACCCGTACTGATGCTACCTAGGTAATGGGTCCTATGATGATCCACTGATGGTGGGGAGCAGACCTCTTGTGCAGGTTTGAGATCGGATATGGTAATTGGGTGGAAGGCTTGGTTTGAGAGAGTAGGCAATCCGGAATTTGATCAATCGGAAATTGTCTTGTTTGATTGTATTTATTTTTGGAAGTTTCAAGTGTTGTATTTACGGGTGTTGTAATTGACTTTTAATTCCTCATACTCCAATAAGCTTTTAAAATTCGGATTTATTTCACATGTTCCACTGATTCATTTAGCGATGCTTTTATTCAATGAAAATATTCACTTGCCATCTGCTTGTGGATATCTCCTTGTGGGAGTTTATCCTCACGGCATAGATGTTTGAAATTTTGTTTGACAGGTTTAGCCTTGCATCTAGCATGAGATAGATGATAGACATTTATCATGTGCTAGATGTGGTGGTAACATTCCCCAAATTCTATTTTAGCTTCCGCTTTATTCTTTAAAAAAAAAATTTCAAGATTGAATTTTAGGGGTGTTACACTTTAGTCACCTACATTTCCTTCTTCCTCCTTTATCTTTCCTTAGGTTACTCTTTTTTCCTTTTAAAAAATAAGAAATAATAATATAAATTGTGTATATTACCATTTATGGTTAATGTTTCAATAATAGTGGAAGAGGAGGCATAGGTCATGCATGTATAGAGACCGAAGCCACTTTAGGAAGGATACAATCATAGATAGGATTTTACTATGTTTAATATATGTCCTTTTGTGTGTTATGTGATGGCATGCATGAAATTATAAATGACTTTAATATTGTATATGTAATTTTAGCTTGATAGTATTTGAAGGTAAGAAAGTTATATGGTTATGACTCTATTAATTTTAAGTCTTAATGTATATATGTGTCCATGTTATATGTTATTACATGTGTGGAAAGTTGAAGAGTCCTTATGTTGGATGTCTTGTGACTTAGGTACGATTTAAGACCTAGGGGTATTTCAGTCAATATTATGAAGACAAGAGCAGCATGAAGGGTACTTTAAGGTATTAATTGGCATAAAATATGTTGGAGATACTGCATGAAATGACTAGGGAAAAAATAAATTGGCTTATGGTAAATACGGTATAGGGGTGAAAGACCATGAATGGGGTGAGTAAAACCTAAGGGGAATTATGATCATATGTGAGTAGAGTGGGGATTTGGTACTAGGGAGTGGATATGATGTTAATGATGGAATTTTGGGTAGTCATGCAAATTTTAGAAATCCTTTTAGCACTACGGGAGGAGATATGATCAAAAGGTGAAATTAGGGTTTTAAGAGGTTAACGCAAGAAACCCTAGGAGTAGGTTATTATTGCATGTACTAGATGGGGAGTTGGAATTCAACCTTAGACCATGATTGTAACCATAACATTTTGGGAATGTGTACCAAATTTAATAGCCATGCGAGATAGAGGGAGGTAGTTACGACCAAAATGAGGAATTAGGATTTAGGAGGGGCCTCGAATAGGAAGGGTATTATCACATGCACAAAATGGGGGACTTAGGCCATATGGTGTGATTTGATGTTTAGCCATAGCATTATATTCATAGGTATGGAATTTGGGGTCTAGATAAGTAATAGAGAAGGGACTATGCTAACTTAGAGAAACTAGGGTTTTGGAGGGTTAACCCTAGAGGCTAGTTATTATCATATATGGAAAACGGGGTAACAATCCATGACACTTGACTATAGGTTTAATAATTACATTTTGAGATTTTTTAATGTATACTAGGGACAAAAAAAAGTAAATCGAAGGCAAGGATATGCCAGGGTTATAAAATTTGGGTTTTTAAGGGAAACAGGGTTGTTTTAGGGTAGTAGTTGGGATGGTACCTTGTATGAGTAGGTGTGCGTGTCTATTTGATGACTCTAAAGTAAATAAAATATAAATAATACACTAATCACTTAAAGTGGAAGATCACTTGATCCAAGCCTAGTTGTACCTGCCGATCCACCGGGAAGAATAGTGGCCAGAAGTTTCTTACCCTAGAAGTTGTACCCTTTTACCGTTCCACCAGTGAGACTAGTAGGGTCCCAAACTCAAGTAAACCAAAAAAAATAGATGATAATAACCTATGGTAAGACATTAATTACTTACAGTAGAATACCACATGGGTCAAAGCCAGTTGTAACTTGATTATCAATCCTCCGGTGAGAATAGTGATCAAAAGCATTATGTCCTGGGGTTGTACTCTGATTAGCGATCCATTGGTGAGAGTAGTGGCTAGTACTGTCCTACCTTGGAATTTTTACTTATTTACCATCCAATCGATTCTAAATAGTGGGGTCCTTAAGCCTAACATGAATAAAATCATGAGATGCTTATCATGGTACTAATATCATATGCTCGAATAATATTAAATAAGTCGATATGATCTACTTATACATGTGTCTTCTATTATTATAGTGTTATTGATTTATGTGAGCTTCTTGATTATATTGTTACCGTACTCAGTACATAATATACTGATCACCCTTATTATAGGTGCCGCTCATTTCCATAGGCAGAGACCCCTTTTGAGCCTATGTAAGTGAATGGAGACTCACTAGATGACTTCGCCGCCTATAATGCTATGATGGGGGTGGAGTGATGTTATTATAACTAGGGTTGGGGACCAAAGAGTGTGTTATCCATTTGTTATTTTTAACTAATTTTATTCTTGTTATTTTTTAGCTAAACTTTTATTTATGTATTTCAAAGCTAGTTTTGAAATGAACACATAACTCTTATTTATGATATGGGTTGTACTTATGCTACATTTATTAGGGTTTTCCATCTATTTTACCTTACCTTGTAGTTTGTATAATGAAGTTCTATGGCCAGACTTACAATGATTATAGTGGTAATACTCATCTTATGTTTGAATGTTCTTCTGCTTAAACAAATTTTTTTAATAGTAAATTTTGGGGGCGTTATAAGTAATCTCTAAAAAAATAAGGCATAAATATGTATACGGATGTTAATGTATTTAAATTAATAACATTTGACATATATAAATGAACAAACAAAACAATGTGGTTATTTACTATAACTTCATGCCAAATATGTTCCTTGTGACCTTTCAGAACCAGCTTCCAATTATTGTAGGAGATAAGAATATAATTACAAGGAATAAGTGAAATGTATGTAAGAAACATATATGTGTACTCACTAATAAGATTATAAGTATTTCATCTAATCTCTACTTTCTCATCTATTTCTTTGCCATATCTTAGCGAACTTTCAATAAATAAATTAAATCCCAATGAATTAATGCATAAAAAATATGAAGTTAAAGTGTTAAGCACATATATCGTATGTTTTAATGTTATGTAATTATCCTAATGAAATAAATTATGTTTCAACACAATAATGTTTAATGAATATATACAAAATATGAAGTAGAAATAACACACACACATATCATATGTTATAATGTTATTGCTCTCGTCATCATCTTTTCCTTATTTTTATTTATTTATCGTCTTTGGATTGGTTTTAGGATCTAATACATATACTACTTCACATTGATCATCCTTGCATAGATTTCCTCCACGATAATGTCCTTGTTATCATCTTTCAATGATTGAGGTACTTACATAGTTATGATACACACTTTTCCCAATTAGAATCATTTTCCTCATCACATTCATTGACATTTCTTTTATTCATAAATTATTGAAACCTTAATTTCATTAAGAGTCATAATTCTTCCCATAAGACTCATATGATTACCAAGTTTAATATACATCCTTATAAGGCTACATTAGCAACATATCAGTGGTTGAGAGTTATTTGAATTCTAGATATGTTGTTAATGTGGCCTTATGAGGATGTATAGTGAACTTGGTAATCATATGAGTTGTATGGGAAGAATTATGACTATTGATGAAATTAGGGTTTCGGTAATTTTATGAATAGTACTTTGGATAAAATTATTAATGTATGTAGATGAAATGGGAGTTAAACCATGAATTATGGGTATGATAATAATGGTGATATTCGAGGATGATATATTATAATTTGTGGTTGAATAATCAATATAGAAGAATGAATACTAGGATTGTGTAATTAGGGTTTGAGAAGATCAAGGACCTTGGTCTACGTGATGTGTCTATCAACTTCAATGTGTTTGATGCTTATGAATCAATCATGAATAAGATATTAATTATTTAAAGTGAAAGAGCATATAATAAGGGCCATGTCGATTTTTTTTTAAATATTCGTTCCACCAGAGATAATAGTGGCTCAGGAGATTTTTTCCCCAAGAAGAAGAAGTTTTTAGTATCCGTTTCACCGGAGATAATAATGGCTCCTGTGCATTTTGTCTCGAGAAGGTATTTTAGTCTGTTCCACTAGATTAAGAAGAGTGGGGGCCTTGTTCATCGTGAAATGAAATTATAATAGTATAACATATGGATAAGACACTAATGCTTTAAAGTGGAAGAGTACATAAATTAGGACCAAGGTGTTGTTTTTATATCCATTCCAACGGAGATAATATTGGCTCAGGAGCATTTGCCTTGAGAATGTGATGTTTCAAGATCCGTTCCACTAGATGATAATAGTGGCACAAGTGTGTCGTCCCTGAGAAGGTGCTTCAGACCATTCCACTAGTTGAAGAATAGTGGGGCTCTTGCACTCAATGTATATAAAAGAATGAAAACAATTATATCTAATAAAGGGGTCTACATTCTTATCACTTGTTGTGAATTCATGTGTTAATTTTAACCCTAATTTATTAGTATTGTTTCCTTACTCAATACGTAGCATACTAACTACTCGTTTTATGTATGTTGCTCATTTCCACGAGTAGGAGACCCTTATTCTTGTGTGCAGGTATCAAAAGATCCTCTAGATGACTATGTTGCTTATGATGCACTATGTGGAGATGAATATTCTTATGCATACTGGGTATTTGGATGAAGAGTAATGGTATCCAATAGATGTATTTACTTGGATACCCTTTTTTTGGAATCTTTATCCATGGTATTCCTTGTCTTGTAACTCGAAGTTAAACTTCTAACTCATATTGTATTATAAATGTTCCTTTTGTTTCTAATTTCCTTCTGGTACTATAAATGATTTTAGCCTTGTGATTGATTTAAGGATGGTTAAATAAACCAGATTATGTCAATTACGATGGTAACCCTCAATATTTTACTTATATAATTCCGCTTTAAAATGAAATTTTTTAGCAGTAAAAATTTGAGTGTTATAAAGACACCAAGTCACTAGGCTTCTTAAAAAGCCTTAATTATAGCCATATATTCTACCTCAGTAGTGGTTAAGGCCGTCGAATCCTACATGGAAGACCTCCAGCTAATAGTTGAACCACAAAGACAAAAAACATATTCACTTACGGACCTATTATCAAGGTCTCCACCATAATCAAAGTCCACAAACCCAACCAGTAAATCAGCTAACCTACCGTAATCCATACAAGATGATGTCATACCTTTTCAAGTACCTTAAGACCCACTTAACTGCTTGCCTATGATCCTTCATTAGATTTACCATGTATTGACTCATAACATTACCAAACTGAGTAATATCAGAGTAGATACACGCCATAGTATATATAATACAACCAAGAACAATAAAATAGGGAAAAGTAGCTATGAACTCCACTTTCTATTTGTATTTGGGGTAATCCAAATCTAGTACTTTGAAGTGAGTATCTAATAGAGTGCTTACCAACTTGGAATCCACCATATAAATCCTCTCAATCACCTTGTTCACATAAGACTCTTGTGACAAGTACAAAAGCATCCGCTCATGGTCCCCTATAATCTCCATGCTAAGGATAGTCATCATAGCTCTAAGATCCTTCATCTCAAACTCACGCTTCAACATTGTCTTCACCCTATAAATATTAGACATATATTTTTCTGTCATAAACATGCCATCAACATACAACAAAAGATACACAAGTGAGCCACCATCTATCTCATTCAAGTACACACATCCATCATGCTCACGCTTAGAGAAACCTTGCTCAAGCATAAACTAATCAAACTTTTTATACCACTTCCTAGGTGAATACTTTATATTATACACTTACCTCTTCAATAAGCACACATGTTCACCCATCTCCTCAATAATAAATCCCATAGGTCGACAAATGTAAATCTCATCCTCGTGTCACTATCTAGAATTGTAGTTTTAACAACCAATTGCTTCAACTGTAAATCATGCATAGCCACAAGTGTAAGAAAGGTACGAATAATAGTAATATAACCATAGAAGAAAGTGCCTCCTTATGTTCCAATCCTATAATTTGACTAAATCCACTTGCAAATAAGCAAGCCTTATACCTTAGTATCTCAACTTCTAGGCTTCTTATTTCAGCATGTACATCCACTTGAAGTCAACTGTCTTCTTCTTCCTAGGTGCCTTCACAAGTAACCACATTTGGTTCTCTAATAAAGACTACATTACCTCTTCCAAAACAACATACCACTCAAAAAATTTAGAACTTTCAATAGCCTCTAACAATGATGCTAGCTTATCTACATCAACAACTGTCTTTACACTAGATAAGGCATAGCCAACCAACTCCTCAAAACCATACCTAACCAAAGGCCTAACAATCCTTTGTAATTTTCCTAGGGCAATGTCCCTTTGCTCCGCTTACTATTTGGATCCACACATTTTAGAAACAATGGGTTTACTAAAAGGATCTCTATCATCTAAGCCAACCTCAACCTCCACTTGGCTAAAAAACTCTCCTACTTCACCTCATTAAACACACCATCATTAGACTTAGTCTTTTGGAGGAACACAAAATCATTAAAATTAACATCCTTTCTAGTTATGTACTTGGAATTATCTAGGTCTCATAACCTATATCCCTTCTCTCTAGATGTAAAGCCAATAAAGATACACTTCTTAACTCTTGAATCAAGTTTACCATCATTCACTTAAGCATAGGTAGGGAAACTAAAGACATGCAAATTAGAGTAATTAGTTGTCTTACTAGATAACATTTTCTTAGGTGTCTTCAACTCAATAGATTAGTTATGTGACAGCTTTACAATGCCATGTAAACCACCTAAGCTTAAAACTCTCCACCTAGCCCTCCTTGTGATAACATATAATGAGCCTTCTCCAATATGGTTATGTTTATCCACTCAGCGACCCCATTATGCTATGATCTCCAAACACAAGTGTGGTGTCTTGGTACCCCATAATCCTAAAAAAAAATTAAGGAAACTATTCTAAACAAACTCATATAAGTATATAATACCTACACTCTATCCATGTAGTAACCCCTCCTTAGAGTGCTTGGTTAGACCCTTAGCACTCATTTGCCCTAATCTCATATACTAAAGTCTCGTAACATCTAAGTTTGTCAACATCATTATCATCACAACATATTTCCCTATAACAATGGGACCCACCAAATCATATAGTGTCCCCGCCCATTTCCTCTTCTTCGCCTCAAGATCCCCTTTTATATCTTTCAAGGTACCACCCACACATCAGTACCCATTATAATCTAAGGAACTCAATGAGTTGTGGTTCTTTGTTATCTCTGGGAAATTTCTTGCATTAGGTAGTGTCTTCACCACAACATCATGAATTCTTACCTTCACCATCCCAATCCCAACAACTTTTATAGCAACATCATTGGATATAAAGATAACTTCAACTTGAGTCGCCTAAAAAGTCTGAAACAAACTCTAGTTAGGACAAATATGGTATGAAGACTTAGAATCCAAGATCTTTCTATCTATCAGTCATCTCAGCCTATCCATCAATGGTCACTAACATAGCTCACTATCATCCTGGGAAGTAACATCATCATCCTTTGTACCAGATGACTTACCAAACTTAGCATTAGGCTCCTTATTTAGACAAAACTATCTAATATGCCCCTTTTTGTGCCATCTATGGCACACCACGTTCTTTTACCAATTCTTTGCTAAGAGTTATAATTCTTACTATTACCAAACCTCCGTTGTTGAGTCCTCATATGGTTATAACTCCCTCAATATGTGAGTCCCCAAAAGTACTAATACCAATCAACTGACTATCTGTCAACTCCCTTTCTAGCAAGGAAGATTCTACATCTTCAAGGACTGCCTTATCCTTCACGTACAACACAATATCACAAACATGCTTATATCTTGTAAGCAAAAAACACAATAGCATCATGAATACATCTTCACCATCAACCTTGATTTCTATATTTTTCAAATTTATCATAATAAAATCAAACTCATCCAAATGAACTTTTAAGGATTAAACCTCACCTAATTTTAGGTCATGAAGTTGACTTTTCAACAATATATGATTTACTATGTACTTCATCATATATAAATATTCGAGCTTTCACCATAAGGCAACAATAATTGATTCCTTTGCCACTTCCTATAATACTTCATTAGGTAGGCACAACTATATGGTAGAAAAGGTCTTCAGATATGATTATTCAAATCTCTCATCACTCATCTATTTTTGCTTATTTAGGTAAGTAGAGAAAGCTTTCTCCAACCCATGATGAATAAAAATTATTCATATCTTTAGTTTTTATAATCTAAAATTGATGGATAGATTGAACTTCTCAGTAATAAATCTTATAACTATCCCAAACACCATATTTGCTTTAGAAACAAAACTCTAATACCAAATTATTACGGAATAAATATGATTGTAGTCTAATAAGAATAGATTTGAACAATTATTAGAATTAAGAAAACAATTGAAACAATTGAGTCAATTGAGAAATCAATCATAAAATAGAAAAATAATGGAAAAATCAGAGATATTTATTTATGTAATTGTGTAATTACAATAGGATTCAACAAATCACTAAACAAGATTAGAGAATCAATAATTCTCTTAATTAAAGAGAACATAATAGACAAGAAGAAGATTGGCACACTTAACAACTAGGGTTTTATCACAAATATGTTATATGAGATAAAAACCTATAAGGAAAAATAATGTGTTATGTAGATGAAACAAAGAACATGGGTCCTCCGTGTTATTTTCTTTACTCTCAACTTTTGCCTAAAAATCAACCCAAAACATTCTGAGGATATATACGATATGTGTTCATAAAAAAGGGCCGCCCGTGTTTGTCACAAAATGCCTATGTCAAGGTTACACTTCTCTAGTAACTTACACAAACTAAAAATCATGTTATGATGTACACTAAATACTCAATAAAAGCTTATCATCATCATCATCATCCTCATTGCCAAGATAATAACTTTTTATAAATAAATAATTTCTACATCTTTGGTTATGCTTTTTCTCTCTTTTTTTTTAATTTCTTTCTATATTTTGCTAATATCGGCCATGAACTGAGGTGAACCTACACTATACAAATAATATTTTATAGCAACATATTACCTTTTATGTAGCATTTTTCCATCAACAAATTATACCAACATGAATGCATATATTTATAGTTTTGGTTTTATAATTCAAAGGCATAGAGAGGTAGAGAGAAAACCTACAACAAAAAAATAAATAGCAGCATAGTAATAGAGGAGAACCCATGCCATACACACAAAAACAAACCTAAGACCAAGCTATATGCCATGCATGCATATATTTATAATGAAATAATAAGGGAAATTTGAGTACCTAACTAAATACAACAGATTAATGGAACAAGAAATGAGAGATGTGATGGAGCAAGAGACGATAGTGGTGTCATAGAGCAAGACACAAACATCAGAGGCGGCATAATAAAGAGTAAGAGATTTAGAATAAAGGTTATACAAGGGTTTTTCTTCAACTTCCACTAAGATTTAATATACCTCTACTCACAACAAGCATAAATGAGTTATAAAAAGGGATTTAGAAGAAAATAAAGATATGAAAATCAAAGTGATTTAAGTACTATGGATTTTATAAAGAAATATTGAGGAGAGATAATAGAGCCTTACATCTTAAGCTTATATATATATATTGCATAAGGTATAGTTAAAAAGTGTCAATGATTTAGGGAAAAATACCAAAAAAAAGCATTAAGGCCCTTAAGTTAATGTCAGCATAATAAATGGGGAGATATAGAGCAGGATGTTTACCATATGTTGCACTTGAGTATTAGAAAGAATAGGCTACAAGTTTTTCTGAATTTTTATAGGCTACACTTGAGTATTAGAAAGAATAGGCTACATGTTTTTCTGAATTTTTATTAGTTTAGGAGTCACAGTGAAGGAGGTCTTCAAAATCTCATTGGTTAGGCATAAAATGGTTGTACACTAATCAAGTAGTCATATGGTGGCTAGAAACCAATCCAAATAAAGCTTTAGGGATTTATTTAAATTTGATGAAATTACAATATACACCCTCACTCTATTTTTATTTATTAAAGGCATTTACCTTGTATTTACAAACATTATCATTTGGTGTCCTAACAAAAGGGAGAAAGGGTATCTAGTGTAAATTTCTTAAAATATAGGGGGTGTACGATGTAATATCCCTTTAATTTTATATTGTTGGCCAAAGGAAAATTTCCATAAAAATAACTATAATTCCAAAAATTATGAAACATAGTGAACATTTAAATTATTATTTCCATCATATATATATATAATCCATAAAACCATTTCAAAAAGATTTAAATTAAAAAAAAAGTAAATAAGATAGTGTTTTATATGTCCCTAGATAAGTTTTAGTCGATTATCACATCTTATGCAAAATTGTTTGCTCTCTGTCTATAGGCTTATTTTATCAATTAAGTTTTGATTTTCCATTGTTCGAGTACTAATCTGAAAAAAAATGACCCTCATTATTTATTCAAAATAAGTTAAGGTATTAAACTTAGTTAAATGACATAAGTGGACATTAAAATGACACATTTATTCTTTTATAAATTATACATATTAGAGACCCTCACAATCTACAATATGTATACAAATCAGAGTCAAGTGGAGCACACTAATTTCCTTGCAGAAAAGATAAAAAAGAAAATTTTAAGAGTTAGAGGAGCACTAGTGTGGTGTTAGCTTAAGGAAATTACAATGCTCAGGTCAGAAACATATGACATAAGTAATGTAAAAAAATGTAAGAGAGAGGTCAGGGTAACTTAGTCTTTAGGTTGTGAAGGTGACCATCAATGGTAAAGGGATTTTTTAGTTAGTAAAGAATAAGAAAAAAGAATAGAATAACTTAGTAGAGGATTTTTTAGTCTAAATCACAAGTTATGATTACCTAGCAAATTACTTTGATTGACTCATTGATACATTATCTTGAAGGGCCTTGTGACTCTACTATTTATAAAGGTTGTGGCTCGTAGTGTGCCCCTATGTGAGCGGGGATGATATCAATATTGGAGGTAATTAAAGATATAAAATTATGGGTTGGGAGATATCAAATATAGTTGTAATGACTGATATTTTGAATCACTCATACTAGACATAGGGGTTAGGATTTTTGCGTACAATATTGTTATGTGAGGCAAGTCAACTAGGCTTGAGGGAAAACCCTTATGAAGCCTTGGGCTGCCTAAAAGTGCTTGGAGCTTTTGGACTTCACCATTATAGGGTAAACCAAAGGATATAATTTTGTTCACAAACTTATAGTTTAGAAAAATGAGGCATTACAAAATTAACTCATATTGTTAGTCTCTTCTACTTCTTTCTAATATTTTGATTTTAGAAGTTCTATTATTTTCTTTTCACAACGATCTTCTAACTTTCCAACATGTAACACCCCAAAATTATGAACTAGAAAATTATATATTAAAGACAATGCAAAATCATTATAAAAATAAAATTGGGGAATGTTATTACCACATCAATGATTAGAGAGGTGTGATTCTCAGCTAACCCATGCCTAATGTAAGGTAAAATGGAACAATGAACGAAAGAATGCGAGCTCTATTAATAAGACAACAATACTAATGATAACGATGATAATAATAATAATATAGATAGAAGATATAGTTTAGAAAATCAAACTATAAAAATCAAAGCCAAGAGTTCAAATATCGTGGAAGAACCAAAAGTTTCCCAACATAGTTGGCAAAATACATCTAACCAATTATCTTAACACTTAAATAAACAAAAATGTAACTCACAAACCCCAAGTAATGGATAAATACTGACATGTGACATCATTCTCAATGTAATCTAACTAAGAATCATGACCCTGTAAATCATCCTCTACTCATCGAACCAGAAGTTAGATCATCATAGTGACCACACAATTATAGTATTAATACGATAAATTACTGGCAAAACTAACTACCTAAAACATAGTAAGGGATCATAATGTACACTGAAGTCACATAGTAGCATGGTGGTAATAAGAATACTAACATAGTTTAACACTCAGACTCTTGAGATTAATATAATAAGGTATACTTGCATGTAAATCATGGAAGAAGAAGAATAGAGATCATGCATTAGAACCATATAACAAAAACCACATTTGAAATCTTCCTTAGTGACCATATACTTTCTAATTATTAAAATACTCCATTCGACCACACCTAATTCTTTGCCATAAACAAAAAGTCATTACAGTATACAATCCAATAGGATACCTCACTCACCACAAAGGGTTAGGATACATGGAAGGAGATTTTCTTTAGGAATGCTACATCCCCCACACATCAAATGCACCTATTATGAGGCTAACACAAATTAGGATACCACGTCCACCACACATGGTTAGAGTACATCAAGGGGGATGTACTAAGATACCTCATCTACCACACCTTGAATACCTCTATAGTGAGGTCTATACAAGTTAAGATACCACATCCACCGAAGCAATGAATAATATAAAGTACCAGGGGACTTGTACTGGGATACTTAACCCACCTACACTAGGTATTGATGCTATGTCGCCCTGTCATGGTATAATTCTATACCTTAAAGATATGTGCATAACCCTTACCAAACACAACATGGTAGAGAAGCAAAAATGTACTGACTGAAAAGAAAAAAAACATAGGGCTACCTACCCACTAAATCATAGCTAACTATCTCAAGAGTCAGAGAAAAAAGCTCTAACAAAATCTTAATGCGCTATATCAAGTAATATCACAAATTATAATTTAATTCCATTGGTATCCAGTTGGGGTTTTACCAAGTGGTAACATCAAACACACCAAAATGTATATAAGCCACCATTTGGGTGTTTAGAGGGGACACAAGACTAGGTCACACAAAGCCTATAATATTATCATCTTGATCCATATAAAAATAAGGTTAACTATGGTTGAAATCATGATTAAAATATTATAATTGCATAAAAAAGGTTATATAGAAGGCTTAAATGAAGAACAATAAGTATAAAGCAAACATGGTAAAATCAAGCGGACCGGTCGATCTACCACTAGGACCGATCAACTAGTCTAGTTATACTAGACCTAGGCTAAAAAAAATTAAAACTAGCAAAATAGTCAACTTGTTGATTCCACCAATTGATTATTCTTAATTACTAATTAATGGGTTTGACTAAAACCGTCACCACGTCTAAGAAAATACCAGACCACTCTTGTCATAAAGCAACCATGTGATTGGTTCATCAAACCAATCGACTGTTCTTGCAACTAGCTGATCAAAAATTCTAAATCGAGCAATTGTTCACACAACTAGTCAATCGATTCAACAAACCGATCAATTGGTATGGACAAAACAACATCTAAACCTACAATCTACTTATTAAAAATTTACCCAACTTTACCATAATAATTCTAGCATGCTTCTGTGTCATAAACACATAAAAAGATATACTACATGCATATAATCACATGGTTACATGGTATAATAAACACTTTACATAATCATGCTAAAAACTACCAAAATTATGTAGAATAATAAAGAACTTGAAACATGATTAAGAATTCAAAGATTAAAACTTTATCACATGCACAAATCTAAGAACTCACTTAACTCATACACAACACAGATATATAACAAGAACATGAAACCAATATAGATAACAAAATGCTTTCTGCATATTAGAGATAAGAATGTCTTACCACCAAGTAAATATTCTAGCAAAAAAATACTCTTGATTTGATGGTTGTCTACCAAGACCTTGATTCATAAGAGAATAAAAAAAAGATTAAAACTCTTTTTCCAAAACTTAATAAAATGAAATTAGAAGAAGAAGAAAAATTTCCATAACTCAACCTTTTCTCAAAATAAAATTTCAAGGAGAATGAAGCTAAAGTCTTCAATAAGGGAGAGATAAAGTTAATATTAGGAGAATAGAGAAGAGATAAGAATTATACCAAAAGATGAGGAAACAAGAGGTGAGCCTCTATTTTCTATTAGAAAACAGAAGGGATAAAAATGGAGAAATGCCCACTACTTAGACATTTTTTTGTTACAAAGAAAGGAGAGGATGAGAAAGTGCAGATGGTAAGGAGTGATAATGAATTAGTAATGGGGTATATAGAGGGGGGGTGGTTGACATCCACAAGGGATAGAGGGGAGTTTGGCTTACGTTGAGTGTGGAAAACCAAGGTGTAAGGGAAACACATGATGAGATAAGGTATGAGAGGAGGTTGGTAAGTTAATGAATAGGTGTAGAAATTCTAATGCACAACCATGATTGTCAAAAGAGAGAGAAAAGTGATGGAGATGAGAAGAAGGTGAGAAATGCCTCAAAAGGCTTGCTTGGTAGCTATAAGATATACATTCTTTAGTCACTTTAGCTTCTATCCATGGATTTTTAGCTCATAAAATGCATGTTAAAATTGGATTTTTAAATGGTAACCTTAAAGAACAAATTTATATGGAGAATCCCAAGGGTTTCGTGATTGAGCTTTAGAAGAACAAAGTGTGTAGATTGAGAAAGTCATTGTATGGCCTTAAAAAAACTCCTAAATATTGGTATGAAAAATTTGACAAAACTTTTAGTGAGTAATGATTATGTGGAAAATGAATCTAATTCTTGTATTTACTCTAAGATGATTAGAAGTGATTGTGTGAGCATATATTTGTATGTTGATAACATGCTAATTCTTGATACTAATGTGATTGTGGTTGTAATCCCCCAAAAATTTCAAAAACCTATATTTTAATAAATAACTTTATTTGATATAAAATTTGCTTGTAAAATTATTTATTCTAATTATTTTATGGATTTTAGAGTATATAAATTTGGATAAGATTATTTAATAAATTAAATATAAATATTTTGCTAATTATCATATTATTTTTATTTAAATAAATTCCCAAACTAATATTTTACCAACTTTATCCTTTTTAAACTAATATATTATATTATAATAAATTAAATTATTAAATTAAATAAATTATCAAGAATATTACATTTTATAATTTTATAAATTAATTTAATTTATTTTACTATTTTTCCATTTCTCTTTTTACACTTTTCCTTTCTTCTCTTTTTTTTTCTTTCCCCCCCTCCTTTGGGCCGCCAGACCCCTTGGCCTGCCACCCTCTCCCCCGCGTGTTGGGCCTTCGGCCCGTTCCCCCCTTCTCTCCCTCACTCGCACGCCCGTCTCCCCAGCCCGCCTCCTTCCTTATTTTTTTTCCCCTGGACCGGCCGGCTCCTTCCTTTCCTGCGCCGGTCCGACCGCCCGCCAGCACCCTTCTTCTTCTCCCCTCTTCTCCTCCCACGCTCGACTCTTTCTGCCATTGTCGAGCGCCGACTGCCACCTGCAACCTGACCACCACCTACCTCCCTCTCCCTCTCTCTCTTCCCCCGTCGTTTTCCTTCCCTTTTCGAGCCAAACCGGCCCTGGACCACAGCCTCGCATGCTCCCTCCCTTTCCTTCTTCTTCCCTCTTCTTCCCCTGCCACCCGACCACCACCTGCCACCTGTAGCACCGATCGTCGGCCTGCCCTGCCCCTCTCTTCTCCCTCTTCTTTTTCTCCATCTACCCAGCCCTCCATTCCCCTCATTTTCGATCCCTTCTCTTCCTCCGAGCTCCCTCCTCTCTCCTTCCTTCTTCCCCATTTTTCTTCCTTGTTTTTTTTATCACCGCCAGCCTCCGCCGCCTGAACCACCAAGCCCAGCCCTGCGCCGCCTTCTGCCACCGCCTGCTACCACCCTGCACCCCCACACAGCCCCTTCGAGCCCTACACTTCCTCCCTTCTCCTCCTTTTCCTTTTTCTTCCCAGCTTTTTCCCTTACCACCGAGCCACCTGCAACCACCATTTCCGCCGCCGTCCGGCCGCCTCTGCCGCCTCCCAAACCACCAATCTCCTCCCTGCAACCCCCTCTACAACCGCCATGCGTTATTTGGCCAAAACCAGCCCTTGAACCCCTCAATTTTTCCCTCTCCTTTTCCTTCCTTCACAGCCCCTTCCCCTCGACCCTTCTCGGCAGCCGACTTCAACGCCTTGCCGCCGCCGTCTCCGCCACCCTATGCCGCCGTGAAACCACCCTTAGCCTCCACCTACACCCCATCTTCACTTCTGCACCATTCCCTTGCCTTGAAACCTCCCCCAACCACCTTCTTTTCTAGCCTAAATACCCTAAACCGAAAATAATGGATTTTGCTTCCTTCACCCTCTTTGAACCCTTTTCTCCCCATGATTATGCATGAAACTCACGCTGCTCATGCAGCGTGAGCTCCCCCTTATTTTGGATTTAATTTGGAAAAGTTTTGAGGTATATCCATATTTAATTAAAGTGTTGTATTATTAAATAAATTTGTTTTATAAAGTTTTATCCTTTTTAACTTCTTATTTCTAACAATAATGATGGATATTATTTTTAGGTGTTGAGTTGCTAAATATGCTGGGTAAGATTTGATATTTTGTGGGATTAAGGTAACCGTTAATCCTCCCTTAAATATATGGAAAAACGCATGCTAGCACATTTAGGGTTTAGTATGATTTTATGCATGTTTTGTATGCTTAGCATGATATGTTTATGGTTTCTTATATTGTTTGTTAAAAAGAAATAGCATGATAACTTTTATGCTATATGTAGGTATGTTAAATAAAGAAGGAGTTGGAATATGGATAGAAATGTTAAACACTTGATTATGATGTACCATGTTGTTAATGCATGAATGATGTTATTGCTTAAGGGTATTTTAGTAATTATGCTTATGAGATAAATAAATCAATGTGTATAGTTGCTAATGAGTATTATGTTGAAAAATGACAAGTTGGTGGACTTAGATAATAAAAATGAAGTATTAATACCATTATTTTATGTAGTGTTAGAAAATTCATAAAAATGGTGAATAAAGGGGTTGAGTGGAAATTTTATAAGTGGAAAAGGGTATTTTGGTAAATTTTGAGATAAAAGAATAATATGGTAATTTTATGATTAAATGGACAAATGATAATTTACAAGTAAAGGATAAAATTGTAAGTTGTGAGAAAGAAGGGTAAAATGGTAATTTTGTAAAAGAAAGGATATTATGGTAAACTTGGGAGTAAGGGGTAAATTGGTAATTATGATAACGACAAAAGATAATTTAGCAATTAAATTATGATTGTAGAAGGGCAATTGGATAAGTATGATACTATAGAAGGGTAATTTGGTAAATTAATCAATTAAAGGGCATTATGGTAATTTTAATAATGGAGAAGGGTAATATAGTAATTTTGATTATGAAAAAGGGTAAATTAATATTGGTAATTATGAAGAAGAGTAATTTGGGATTTGTGATAATTAAAAAAAAGGTAAATGGCAATTAAAATAATTGAGAGGGGTAAAATGGTAATTATGATAAAGGAGAAGGGCAATTTGGTAATTTGTTCAACTAAAGGGGCAATTTGGTAATTTAGCCGATAAAAGGGTAAAGTGATAATTGTTTAACCAACTAAAGGGGCAAAATAGTAATCATGATAATGAAGGAGGGTAATTTAGTAATTTATCCAACTCAAGGGCAATTTAGTAATTATAACAAAGGAGAAGGGCGATCTGGTAACATAACCAACCAAAAGGGAAATATGACAAGTGCAGTAATTATAAGGGGTGAACGATGGTCTAAAAAGTGTAGGAGATAATTTGGTAATCTAAAGTGGACAAGGGGTAATTTGGTAATTATGCAACCTTGAGGGTAAGGTGGTAATTTATCAGGTAAGGAATGGATACTTAACAATTATATAAGTAAAGGGCAAATGAGTGGTTTGTACCTGCCATGCCTTTGATATTGTGGAATATTAATATGATTAAATAATGCTGATTAGCCAAGTAAGAGTATCTAATGATTAGTATGGCCTTGATGGTTTCTCTGTGACATCCTGGATAATCCTCTGAATAAGAAACGATTAATGATATCGAAACGATTGAAAGTGAATAAGTATCGGATCATCGTGCTTTCTGTGATCACCTTAATTAAGACACTATTACTTAAAGTGAAAGACCTCGAGATCGGGAATGGTGACTCCTTAGGGGTCGCTACCCTAAGGACGTGGTTTAGTCCACGATTATTCTGGTATTTGCTGGTGTGCCTTTGTGCCCCAGCCAGGCCCTATATCTTACTCTTCCTAGCTCTACGGACCTAGTTAGGGGGTATGCATACTTATGGATTAGGTGTCCTTGTCGGTAGGGTACTGAGTTAGCTTTATGCACCAGTACGACCAGGGTACCTTTGCGTCCTTGGGTTCATGGTTAAAGGGTACTGAGTAGCTGATATGCACCGGTACGATCGGTGTACCTTTGTGTCCCGGGTTATCGATCTCCCAATCGAGGCAAATAAATATGATTGATGTGCTGATTAAAGAAAGGAAAGATACGATAATTGAAAGTGGAATATTAATGAGCCAGGCCCAGTGATTTATGATATTGCGTACCGGTCCACCGGTTATAATAGTGGTCCAGGAGCGTATTGCCCTGGTATGTGATATTGCGTACCGGTCCACCGGTTATAATAGTGGTCCAGGAGCGTGTTGCTCTGGTGTGTGATTATGAGTACCGGTCCACCGGTTATAATAGTGGCCAGGAGCGTTGTGCCCTGGATGATGATTACATATATATTCCGGTCCACCGGCAATAATAGTGGGGGTCCCGAGCTCAATAAAATCAGTTATGTATGTGAATAAGATTATGGAAAAATACTAATCACTTATAGTGGAACACCATGTGAGTCGGGGCCAGACTGGTCCACCGGCAAATAATAGTGGTCAGGTGCGTTCTGCCCTGTGTGTTTATCTTCCGGTCCACCGGCAATAATAGTGGTCAGAGGCGTTTTGCCCTGTGTGTTGACTTCCGGTCCACCGGCTATAATAGTGGGGTTCTCGTACTCACATGGATATAAAATATGATATTGATGGATTAATGACAGAATAATGGCTTAAGGCCCAAAGTATCGATCGTGACTTATAAAGTATTATGTTTGTCATTGTTATGTATGCATCTCTCATTATTTATATGTGTGTGGCTTGCATTATGTGTCATATGCGGGCCTATCTTTAAGTGTGGTATTAAAGGGTTACTCAGTACCGTAGTACTGAAGGGATTCCCTTTATGGGGCCCCTGCCTATTCAATGGGCAGTGCCCTTGCAGGTATTTTCAGGTGCTACTCAAGTGGGTTACGGGAAGGAGAGTAAGGAATTTTTCGGTATCATGGCTTTTTCTCTTTCTCATTCAATTTCTCGGATTTAAATGTTAACGTTGTTAAAGTAACCACCCTTGGTGGATTTTATTCCAGAAAACGATTTGATGCGCTACTCTGATTTAAATATGTTGAAGCTTGCAATTTACTCTGATTTATGCATGTTGAATGTCTTTCGAATTGTATTTCATTTTCTTAGCCTTAGCACTTGGTACTGGAACGGTATGAGTGAACCAGTCTGGTACTAAGTGTGGCGGTAATACTCCCAAAGTTCACGTTTTGTTTATCTGCTTCCGCTATTATCTTTTAATAAAACGAAATTTTTCAGTAGTGAATTTTGGGGGTGTTACAGTGGTTAATGAGGCAAATCATTTTTATCTTCTCACTTTGATACGAAAGATCTAGGAAAAACCGATGTAATGCTTGGTATTAAAATAAGAAAAATTGAGAATGATTTTTCTTTGAGTCAGTCACACTATGTTGATAAGATTGTAACACCCATAATTTTCTCTAGTGAAAATTTTCATTTTAAAATATTGTAGAAGTAGAGAAATACCAAAAACACTTAGGGTTATTGTGCACATCTAACATAGGATAGATATCTGTTGCCTTTCCCATATTAGATATAAGTCTAAGAAACCCAACAAACCAAAAACAATATTAGAGGCACAAGAACATGATTTATAACTTCTATTTTTTTTTTCACAAAATAAGACCTTATCGGCCCCCCAAGATTTTTAAATATAGAAAGTACAGAGATATAATAGATATAAAATGGAAATAGGGCCCCCAAACCCTGGTCCATTAAGGACCATACAACGGTCTTTGGATGTCCACACTCTCAAGCCCCCAAGCCCAATACAAGGTAGGTTCACTTCCAACCATGTGGTGAGATTTCCATTAGTACTTAACCAAGTTTAAATCATCCCATTAAGCTAATCTATTTAGGTCAATAAATCATATTACATTTTTCCCTTTATGTATTCATTGCATATTCATTCTAGTTTTTCCATTAAGACCTTCTAAAGTACTTAGTGAGAATATTATGAATTATGAACAACTTAATCTATCCAATATATCAATTAATTCATGTTAAGATGCATGTTCTCATCATTAAAGAATCATATTATAACATTGTGCATAGTATCAAAACATATCAAGTTCAAAAGAACAAAAACAACATGCCCTGACCAAACCGGTCGATTGGTTTGAGCTAATCGATCGATTACTTTAGCTCACCTAAGTCCTAGAGTTCCCTCAAACTAGTTGATCAGTAAAGTCAAACCAATCGAATGTTCTACAACTAGTTGACTAGTTTTGACAAACAGGTCGATGGATTTAAGTAGAGAGCAACCAAAGTCACCATATATAATTCGGTCAATTGGTTTATGCCAACCAATCGAGTGTTATAAGGACTAGTCGATCAATTTAGCTTAACCAACCAATCAGTTTGCTTCCATAAAACACATAATAGAAATTCTAACATGATTCAAACTCTAAAATCTTACCACTTCCAAACCATAACATTATTATAGCATAAGGCTAGGATTTAACAAGATCATAAAGTGAATCATGCTTCATTTACAAGCAAAATACCATATTTCTCATAAATCAAGCCCCTTTTCTTAGAAATCTTAAATAATCCAACATGCATCATTAAAATGCCAAACTCTTATATATGCATAGAAAGGTTAAAATTTTACAGAGAACATTAACTCATATGCTTATTCATATTACATTTCAAATGTAAGAATAACTTACTTGAAGTTTAACAAAATTTTCCACCAAGGAGAAAAACCTTAAGTTAAAATATTTCAACTTCTAAAACCTTAAAAAAAAGTTTAAAACTCAAAAATCATCAAGTAACCTTTACAAATCAATATACTCAAATTAGGGAAGAAAACGAGCTTACCACCTCTAAGAGAAAAATAGAAGAAGAGTTAGTTGAAAGCAACTTAACTTCTTACTAACTATAAATATTTCTTGCTTAAGAATAAATTAAGAGTGAACCAAATTATAAAAAAAGCTTGAAGTGGAGGAGAATTAGCACAATTATTTAAGAAACATAGGTATTTTGGAGGCTCAAAGAAAAGTAAGAAAAAAGATAATTAGGGTTATTTATAGCTAACTAATCGGTTATAGAGTGAGCGAGGATATATAATAGATCAAAAATCCTAATTTTATAGTTTAAATATGAGTTAAACGAGTAATTTTTATCAAGAATAGGTTGGATTTCATTTCATAGTTTAAATGGTGATTTTTGTAGAGAATACAGGTCGAGTCCATCTAGAAAATATCGAACACAAGAAAGGAAATGATAGATTAGCATGGGAAGAAAATCTCCTAGCCTTCTAGTGATAGTCTAAAATAAAATCATACGTTCTTGAGTTGTGTAGATGAGAGAGGAAGAAAAAGACAAAGAGTAAGGTCATTCTACCCCTCTTTTATCGAAATCAAGCCCTCAAATTTTATAGTTTAAATATGAGTTAAACGAGTAATTTTATCAAGAATAGGTTGGATTTCATTTCATAGTTTAAATGGTGATTTTTGTAGAGAATACAGTTCGAGTTCATCTAGAAAATATCGAACACAAGAAAGGAAATGATAGATCAGCATGGGAAGAAAATCTCCTAGCCTTCTAGTGATAGTCTAAAATAAAATCATACGTTCTTGAGTTGTGTAGATGAGAGAGGAAGAAAAAGACAAAGAGTGAGGTCATTCTGCCCCTCTTTTATCGAAATCAAGCCCTCAAATATGTTTGAGGTAGACATTAAAGTCACATAAATGATTGAAAGGGTTAATGATGACTTAGGAATAGCTCAGAGTTAGATTATCAAAGTCCTATCTTGATGTAATATTTTTTTTTTCCAGAAAATTGAGCTTAAAAAAAACAATCAACCCTACAAACTATTTTATTAGTTTTGTCAGATTAGTTGACTGTTCTATAGACTAATCGATCAGTTTTCCTAAATCAGTTGATCAGCTATGTCAAATAAAATCCTACCCGAAACTATAGATCATTTCATCAGTTTATATAACTAGTCGATCAATTGACCTCGGTTTTGTCAAATAAAACCCTAGCTAAAATGACCAACTAGTCAATTGGTTTATAGAACCAACAATTGGTTAGCTAGGAAAACTTACTTTATTCAATTTTTCAAAATTTTCCAAATTTTTTATTACATTAAACCTAAACTATAGTTCTAAATCAATATAGAAATAATCCAAATTTCATTAAATCCATGAATTTGCCATTTTATATATCTTACAAAAATGCGGAGTATCATAGAGATATTATAACATGTTGATTGTCATGATGAATTTTCCATGAAAACTCCAAATCACCCTAGCATTTATTTGAAAAATGACTAAGATTACAAGAAGAATATGCTAAAATTATAGGCAATTTGATGTTTCTCATGAATTGTACGAAACCTGACATTACATATGCTATAAGTAAACTAAGTTGGTGTATTCAAAACCTAGATAGAGATAATTGGATTTCACTTCATCATTTACTTAGATACCTTAAAGGTGATAAGGATTGGAGTTTACATTTTTATAAATTTCCTATTATGTTGGAAGGATATAATGATACTAATTGAATTTTAAATAATGATGAGATCAGTTCCAATAGTGGATATATTTTCACATTGGGAGGAGGAGTTGTGTCATAGAAGTCTATAACGCAGACTTATATTTTTTGATCTACAATGGAGTTCAATTTTATTACCTTTGAGTTAGCTGGTTAATAAGTAGAATAATTTTGGAACCTACTAACCGATTTACCATTATGGGGAAAACATAATGTGCTGGTTTTCTTGCACTATGATTCATTGAAAACTATATATGTTGCCAAGAACAATGTATATAATCGTAAAACAAGATAAATTTTTGTAAGACATAATTATATTATAGAATTGTTAATAAATGGTATGATCTCCTTAGAATTTGTTAGATTAAAAAAAAATCTGGCAAATCCTCTTACGAAGGGTCTAAGGAGGAGAGTTATCTTTGAATCATTGAGGGGGATGGGGCTTAAGCTTATGAGTTGAAAAAAATATGGTGGATACCACTCGTGGTCAAATGAAGCCATATAACTACTCTCTTGCACTATATTTCCTCCTATCCTTATGATGCGTGGTAGTGTGTTTTGATTGGTTAAGCTTATGCTCTTAATGAGTTTATAACCCTATTATTAGGTGGTCCTAATGAGACGAAATTGATGAACTCACCCTTTGATGCATAATGAGGTTGAGCATATTAATGCTCTTGATGAATCTTTAGCTAGTTTTGGTGGTACTTGTAGAACACACTTGATGGATTCATCTAGGTGAGTGTGAATGTGGGTCACCTTCTATAAAAGACTGAGGCTGTTTTTCTAGAGCACTCAAATACCTAAGGTGTGAGCATGAATATTAAAAATTATTGTTTTTACTATCGTGGTATTTATATATTTTAAGTTAAGACATATGTTGTGGGGGTCTCAGTCGAGGTTCGTTCATGATTCGTTCACTTCCTTAAAATTTATGTTGCCTCACTTCACTACGTATCAATTCAATCTTTGTGCCATTGGTACTTAAGTATCATTCCTTCTTTTACTCAGAGATTCTTGTGTCTTTCTTTTTCCATTGGTGGGGGATTGTCGGAGGTAATGATAATTGTCAGCCTTGCTCATTTCTTGCCCCACATTGGTGGAATAAGAGGTTTTAGATCTCTTTTTATACCCCTGTTCCAAGGCTTTGTTTGAAATTTTACTTGGATTATTTTAACTATTTGCAAGCTGGGCTTAGATGCTCATGCACATGTAGCCATGCGTTCGGTTCGAGCTAGACTGGGTATGGTGTGGTCTTTGATCCTGAACCTTATTTTTACTTTCTACTTGGACTATTTCTATAGTATGGTTGTTTAGATCCTATTTTTTCTCCACTTTCTCACACATTATACCAATGTTCTTCCTCTTTGTGTTGGTCTTACAGGGATGTGGAAGTGGTTACCAATACATTTTTCCTTCTATTTAAAAGAGTGGTATCTTTTTGGTGGTAACACATTTCCTTTCAGACGCAATGATCTTTCATTTTCTTCTTCAGTTTATTTCTGATTATATACAATAAATTTTTTGGGTAATTTTTCTTTAAATATCAGACTTTTCGTTCTTGAATGCAAGAGAATGAGATGTGTTTTATCAACCTTAGGGTGAATCGGCATTGCAATTGCATCTCGGTCTAGCCAAACGTTGCTTTTAAGTAGCAGATTATTTTCACGGCATAATAAATATAATTTACAAGCTTCAATTTCTTTGGTATTTTGAATCGTATGCTTATGTTTTAATGCTTATACTCATGATATATTCTAACAGTGACAATGAGGATGAAGGTTGGAGCGACTAGTGGTGGTAGTTCATGGCTAGAGACTGAGGGGGTGGAATTGGTGTTCAAGAAAATGGGAGCACAATGGTTGGGGTTAAGGATTTTATTTTGTAGAAAAATGAATTGAAAAAGGAAATAAGGAAGGGGGTCTTATGGGTTGTTGTCAGTTTTTTTCTCTAGATATTAAAGGGTTCTAAAACAAATGATATTAAAATACATCCAATAAATATTTTTATCAAATTTTGAACAACTTTAATTACTTTAAAATATTTTCAAAAAGTCAATCTTTAACTAAAATAGACAAAACAATATAAAATTTAATTTTGGAAAGAAAATATTAAATAAGTTACAAAAATCTTTAATATAAATTTTTTCGAAGATCTTATCGAATTCTTAAAATTAAATAAATTTAAATACAAAAATATTTATCACGGACAAAAATTATCAACATGATTTTACTACTTCAAAGATATTTTATAATTTAAAAATAATTCATATTTGTTAACGAAATATTACCTCAAATGGAGTCATAATCAAAGGACAGAGTTATACTCGCAAATAAATTTAAAATATTAAAATCAAAACATGCAATAGAAACAAAAATATACTTTAAAAGTGACAACATTGGATCATGTGAATTTAATAAAATTATAACTATAAATAAATTTATCTAAAATTATATAAAATAAAAAATAATTAAATAAATTTCAATTTGAATTTGAAACTGCCAATAAAATTTGAAAACAAATTGAAAACTTATCAAAAATATGGCAGAATCAAGATTTAAATGAAATAAATCAAATGTCGAAACTCATATATCAAAACTATTATTTATAAAAATTAGGGTTTTCAAAAAAGGAGTGTTGCATTAAAGTTAGCTTTATTTTCTTAGAAAATATACAAATTATTAAAATTAATTATTTTTATTTAGAGGGGATACATTTGACAAAAGTGATTCGACTTTAATCAATTCATAAATCTAATTTTGTCACTCTTAGGTTGTAATTGTATATTTAAGTGAATTATTTAGGCATAAATAATTATTTTTAAATTATAATTTAATAAAATTTAGATCATTTTTAATAAATTAACTTTTAATGACTTATTTGGTATGGGATAATAGGAGTAAATTTTTTCCTCCTATTTTATATATTTTATATCAAATATTTAAAAATGATAAAATATTTTTTTTTAAAATATTTATTTTAAATCAAATTAAAATCTAAAACAAACAATTGTTCAAATTTTTTTAAGTCCAAATAAATTATATAAAAACTATAAAGTACGATACTCATTTTTCTACGTTTTCCTACTTCACATCACTAAATAGTATAAATCGGCCGATAATAACCGCCAAGTCCCACCGCTCCCAAACGTACACCGTACCAAAACCAACCCGAACGACATATTTGGCCGCTGCCTTCTGAAATTTGAAAATTCACGCTTTTGTATTTTCCTCGGCCCCACGTCGTCCGAAAAGGGTTTCGAGAATGTCCAAAGTTGGTTCGATTAATTCCGATAACAATTCCATTTTCTAGCTCCACGTTACCGATTCTGTTGACTGCTCCGCTGTCATAGACTCATAGTAGTTAACTTGAAAGTAATAACGAATGAAAAAGCTTGAGCACCCGATCGTAGGGCCATAACTTTCAGGTACTTTAGGACTCCGTACATGTTGATCTTTTGCTTATTATTTGAGTTAATATGCAAAACGACATTTTATTGATTCTCTAATGATTCTTCTTGATGATTTTTTCGCTAGCATTGTAGATGACAGATTTTGATATTGTGATGAGACGTAATGCGATTGGTATTGGTCAACTATATGATTTAGTTCAAAATCTGATTGTCCCCCGGTAATGGTGTACGATTATGGCTGTGTACTCCGTCGAGAAATGGGGGTGGCGAAGAAAGCGAAATGTGATCCCAATCCTATGGATGGAGACTCAAGTGCCTTAGGAACTGTTTGCTGTTTTTTTTTGGTGGCATAATAATGTTCACAGCCAATTGTAATTGTTTTACAGTTGGGGAGCTTTTCTCTTTTCCTTAAACAGTAAAATTAGTGACCGGATTTTACGAGCAATTCTTGAGGAGGGTTACCAAGCTCCGATTTTACAGTGAAAAACAAGTAGTCATACGCCTGTGGTGCCATGCATCTTCTTTTCTCATCTAAGATTTGTCCAATATAAGTATTCGACCTATTAAATTTATTGGTTTTGCTTGCATGCATAAGAAATCTATGTATTGGCCTTATGACGTTTCACCAGATGTTACAGAAAAGAAGTGATTCGTGTTATGAGTCTTATGACATTATTACTATCTTGCTGTGCCTTTTCAATTAGCTCTTTAAATTTCCAGCGCCTGCGTATGTTGTTCCCTTCGGGAATGTGTTCTTTTGGTCCTGACATTTTTTCCCCTTTCTGTAATTCTTTGGTGCAGGTGAATCACTGGTATCCCATAGTTGTCTTTGATCATTTCCTTTGTACTGGTGGGCCATGGCCTTCATTTCTTCATTTAATAATGCATATGTTGCTAGTATGCAAGGATGTTCTTTTAAATCAGAGAGAGACTGTATTTTAATGTTCTCTGGTGGTTTAACATTCAAGAGGTTGGATAGATGCAGAGGGAAGAAAGGCCTATTTGTGGTTAAGGCAGTTGCTGAAAATCCCGATATTGACTTTAGTAATCTGGATTGGAAGCAGCGGTACCAAAAAGATTTTGAGGCAAGGTTTAATTTACCACATCTGAGGGATGTATTGGATGTAAATCCAAGACCGACCACATTTTCATTGATGAGCAGGTGCCATCTCTCTCTCTCTCTGGAAAGTGAAAAATTTGCAAGGGGATGATAACCCTTTAAAAGAGAGCAAATATATCAATTTAGCTAGTAAAAGAAACGGAAATTGCTAGGAGATAAAATAAAGGCACTCCAAATAGCAGGACACAATGAGAACATACTATGAAATTTAATATCTATCTCATAGCTATTGAAAGGGTTCTTACTTAGTAAAAGTTACAAACAACGATAGTTGTTCTGACTAAATAATACACCATCACCAACACTCAATTCTCGAGCTCCTAGATTATCGGATTGAAGGTTTTCTTTTTCTTTTTCTTTTTTTTGAAGAACTAAAGCAATATCTCATTAGTCAATGCTCGGAAAGATTTAAAAGCCTTAGTTTTGATGGTCTTACCTATTGCAACAGATGTCCCTGTCACAGTTGATTCAGGATGAATAACAACAAGAATGCTGAATAAACTAATCAAAGTGCAAAACAATTTCATGAACATGTTTGATTGAGAGTGTTCAGAATTTTTTTTATGGTTATTCTTAATAATGTTATTGAAGAATCCTGTAGATAAGCTCAATAAGCATCAATTAGGTTCAAAGATTTGATTGCAGAGGTTTTTTAGTCATGGGTGTATATCGTCATTTTGTTTCTCCTTTGTTGCTTTTGGGTTTGTTATTCTGCATGGGAAGCAAAATGATACTGATATGGTAATATTGACAATAAAGCACTCCAGATCTAATCTTTTGAATCAGAGATATCTGAACTTGAAATGCCCCAGCATGGTGCAGGTGATATGAGAACATGCATACCAATGTTGTTGATTATGAGAAATCATCATCTCTTTTGATTACACATACACACACATGTATACACATGTACACACAAACACACTCAGGGTCCTCTTTTCCTAGTTTGGTGGTACCTCCAACAGAAGGTAGCTGACACAACTATTTCGATCATTTTTTTTTTCTCTCTTTGAGAATTTCTTCTAATGGTAAACTCCAATAAGCTCCAACAAACTCGTTTATAGCTCTCGCTATCTGATTTTGGGAAATGCATTTCTACTCACTTTAATGCCCATCATCATAGACCATTGAAAAATGATTAATGGAGTGATCTATAAGGCTATGATTTGGAACAATTTATTATGGTAGTCACATGGCTATGATTTCTGTTGTAACTATTTATCAAATATGAATTGAGCAGAATCATATTGTCTGTATCTACTTTGCACTTTCTGATTATGTTCTTTTCTTTAGTGGTGTTCGCACTGTGGATAGTTGGTGGAAAACTCAGAATGATGTGGCAGACGCATCCAATGCTCCATCAGTTAGGAAAAATGATTATGTAAATGATGACGATAGAGCTCTTTTGAAGGTATTTCACACAGTTCCTATCCTGTCTTACTGCATAGTGAAAAAGGACAAGAAAAGCAACAATGTTATATGTATGTTTATATTCATGATTTTACCTTCTCATGTGGTTTCCCTAAAGACAGCGTTGTTCTTTTTGAATGGCTGATTTATGGGTCTTGATCTTGATGCTTGTTATGTGAAGGATTCTAGCCCTTTTGTTACTGGTGTGACTGCAGAACTTAAAAAATCTAATGCAGCATTATCTTCGTCCCCTCTTCGCCCACACCCTCTTCTTCTTATGTGGTTGATGATTGTTATGCTGAGGATGCTTGCTCTTTTGCAATTGTTGAAACTTCATAACATCAAAAAGATCTTGCTTCAGTGGTTACAATTATTCTAGAAAGAGTACTTCCATCTAAATTAGGTTACAGTAAATGCAGAGTTTTACCACTGCTGCGCACTGCATTAAATGGCCTTTCCTTCCTATCTTGATGATATCAAATCCAATCGCATGCAACTTCTGTCTTATTATGGGTGCATTATTTGGTGCTCATGTAAAAACCTATTTGTAGGTCATCAAATATTCTTCACCTACTTCTGCTGGGGCAGAGTGCATGGATTCTAATTGCACCTGGATAGAGCAGTGGTAAAGATTTATCATCTTGTTGTCTACTATTCTTTGTTTATTTTTGGTTTGTAATGGTACTACTATTTATCATGCTTGATGTTCATTATATTTATACAATAGACTTGGGTACTGTATAGTACTCTGTCTCCAGCCTGTTTGATGCCTAAGTTTATTCTTCATCAATTATAATTTTTTCATTAAATGAAACTTGGTTTCTTGTTTGCTTACAGTTCTAGTTGCCCACAGGGTACACCGTGCAGGTCCACGTAAGCATATTTACTTTGAACCTAAGAAAGTAAGAGCTGCAATTGTCACCTGTGGTGGGCTCTGTCCTGGCCTCAATGATGTCATAAGACAGGTAAGTCATTTGATGATACTATAATACTCTGTTTGGAATGAGCTGAACCTAGGTTAGGGTAAACATTACAAATTTAACTTAGGAGATTGTTGTTTTAACCCTGTTTGATTAAAGTTAATGGAGGTTAAAATGTTTTCATTTTTATTTTTTATTTCTTTTTACTTTCATTTAATTGTTACCTTTAACACCGATTTCGGGAATAATGAAAATTGGGTGAATTGGGGCTAAGGATTAGGTTAATATGTCAAATAAGTTCCCAAATAGGGTGAATCCATTCAATTTGACTCCCCCCAATTCAGCATAAGCATCCTAGGAATTCCATTAGCTTGCAAGAACCCCCCTTTTTTTGAATAATTGTGTACAAGTTAAAGGTGGTTAACACATTTTCTTGCATTTTTCCAAGTTTTGGAATGCATAATATTTGTCTTCTTGAACTGTAGCATTACAATTTGTAAAGTTGTGTCTTCTTCATATATGAAGATTGTGTATGTACAGAAATATCCTATGACGATCAGTAAGAATGTTTCACTAGGAGAATGGTCCTCAGTGGGAGTGGAAGCCCCTAAATTTTATTTCCTCATGACAAAGCTTAATAGTTTATATCAATGATATCCTGCATGCTCAAAATGTGAAAGCTAAGTCCAAAAACTTTCATCACCTTCTTAACAAAGTGAAACAAAAAGAGAAGAAAATAAAATAAATGAAAAGGAAAGTGCCGGATGATTTTTCATTGTTTCTTAGTCAAATGTATTTTCTTAGAAGAGTTCTCTAAGAATTTTGTTCGAGTTAATCAAATAGAAAACAATCCCCGCTATGGTCTGCAATGAAATAGTTGTGGTGACCTTAACCTCTCTTGACCTTTTGGTTTGTTGTCATGATTTCTTCCCTCTTCTTTTCATGACTTGTGCTTATGCTCAACCTTTTTACTGAACATACTTCTGGCATGTGCAGATCTTTTTCACTCTTGAAAGGTACGGGGTTGAGAAAATATTTGGGATAAGATATGGTTTGCGTGGATTTTTTGACCCTGAGTTGCCGATGAAGAAGGTTGGGGCTACTTTCTTAGGTGTTTGTGCTATTATTAATCGAGATATTTATTGCTTTTTGATTGCATGCTACTCTTCAGCTTACTCGGGATCAAGTCCGAGACATCAATCTTGAAGGCGGAAGCTTCCTTGGAGTGTCTCGTGGGGGTGCTAACATTAATGACATTGCAGATAGTATAGAGGTATTGTCAACTCATCCTTTTTATAGATCAATGTCACTTCTCATATTTATGGTTGTAGTGGTTTCTAGCAAGAGTTATACTTTTACATTTTCTCTTGGGTTTAGGGATCTATCGTTGGAGTTTAGAAACACGTATGGTTTTCTATAGGATGACGAATAGGGTAATGTGACAAATTAATAGTCTGTGGGATGATAGAAAAGAACCAAATAATAACATAAACAAATCAAGATGTATAATGGTTTGAGGGTCTTCAATTGCATCCGACCCTCTCAAGATTAATAACCCATAGTTTCTTGCAACTTCTCTTAGCTAGACTCACTCTCTCAAATGTGTGTTTAGTGATTCCCTAACCTCTTAAGATCACGTGCATTCAAACTCCTTGATATCTTAGAAATACTATGTATTTACCCTACTCTGTCAGGTTCAAGAGCCTATAATCTCTTGCAGCTTGTCTCCACCTCTATATTAGTTACAAGTTGGATCTAGGTGTGAAATGTGAATACAAAGATAGTTGCCTTACTAGAATGGATAGCAAATGAACTATTGTAGTGAGTATTTTACTTAGCTAGAGTACAATGAATTACAAGAATATGAGCTCATGTAGCAAGTGAATGACCATGAGCATTATAAGAGAACGTTTTAAATAGTAAGGTGAAAGGTCAAACTTCTTCAAAGCTTATGAATGCTCAGCTAAGGTGAGAACATAAGAGAGTAGAAAAATATTAATCGGTTTTTCAATTTTCTACCCAGTATGCAATGGTCGCTTGTTTTGTTATTGGTTGTTTA
Source organism: Tamarix austromongolica (assembly GCA_039764185.1). NCBI lineage: Eukaryota > Viridiplantae > Streptophyta > Magnoliopsida > Caryophyllales > Tamaricaceae > Tamarix > Tamarix austromongolica. The sequence goes on along the minus strand of CM077812.1, from coordinate 11,408,883 downwards.
TTAGACTCATGGTCTTGTTATATCAGGTGATGATTGGCTTCGAAAATATCAAGAGTCCTTTTTGACAATTGGTTGACTGCTCTTACAATGTGTCGTTCATCTTTCATTACAACTCCATAAATATTGCCATAACTCGAGTCTCAAGCTACAAGGCTTGGAATTGAAGTTTGTACTTCTGCTAGAATATTGACATCCTAAGCTTTTCAAAGGTGTTATTCACTCAAATATATTGTTTAGATAACTAAGGTTGATTTGAAACCTAAGAAATTATGATTTTGAATAATTATTTGCTCTAAAATATGTGATATGTGAGAAAGATAAGACTTTCAGCTTGCTTGACAATTTCTTTTATGAAATTAATACAATTAAAAAAAGTGGTCAAAGTACAACATTTTTACATCTAAAATGTTGGATTAAAGGAACTTACCTATAAGCTTCAGTCTTCAGATTTTGACCTTGAGAAACTTGCTTTTGTTCATGGATGCCAATTATCATGCACAGAGAAACAAGTTAGATAAGGAAACATGTTTGTTTGAATGAAAACATTTTTGATTAAAGACATGGAACCTTCCCCTTCATGATACATTTGGCAACATTATAATGATCCTTATATTTTTTATTATCATTTATTTATTTATTTATTTTTTGCTGAGAATAACATTGCTTTTGTCCTTGGAACTTATTGACTCCTGCTAGGCGAGGGAACTTGATATGCTTTTCATACTTGGTGGCAATGGCACTCATGCAGCAGCTAATGCGATACACAATGAGGTACTTACATTGCTACTAGGGTTAAGAATTATATTTCTTTTCCTTTTTGGTAACTTGGGTTTGAATGATATTGTATTAGATATTTTCCACATATTCCATGGCATTTGGCCTAATTGTACTTAGATACCATGTGTTTTAAATAATTCCATTTAAAATACTATGTATTTTAAATTTATTTTTGTTGTGATACCATCCTATGAATGCCTTTATTCTTAGCTTACTACAATGATATAACTTATTATCATATATATTTCTAAGCTTAATTGATATAATTTGAATATTTATAACTTTTTCCCCTAGAATTTCCTTTTTTTTTTGAATTTGGTAAGATTATAATGTTGTTCGTGTTTAAAGAAAATTCCAAATTTTTTTAATATTTTTTTGGAAAAGATCCAAAATTGTCCCATCCAACTTACAAAATATATGTAGTATTTAAAGTATTATCATTTTGGTATTGTAAGAATAAAAAATTAGTGGAATGGTACTAAAGTAAAACTATATTTTAAACACATGATATTTGAATGGAGTTGTTTGAAATACATGGTACCTAAGTAGAATTTAGCCAAATGTCATGGTACGTAGGATTCCTGTTATATTTCCTCTATATATGTGGAAAATTTTCCTATTTATGTTTAAGATGACAAACATTTGTAGAACAAATGTGAATATAGTTCCATCTCATGCAGCATGATGCTAATGTTCCATGTTAAAGAAGGATCTATGTTTCTACATCTTCCTTGTGCACATTATCTATGCAATTCAACCACTTTGTTGAACCGTTTGTGTTTTGTGTTGTGGTGCTGATAAATTAAGTGTTTCTTCTAATTATTGAACAGGTTTCATCCTAAAAAATATTTATTTCTTGATACAAAATGGCTAATCCAAAGCAGGAGAGTAGGGAAAAGCTACTTTAATTCATAGGATATTGACAAAATAACCGACATTTAAAAGAATGGTGAAAGTAGTTGTGAAAAAACACATTTAGTTGAAGTGTAAGCAGAATACCACTCTTGAATGTTTATGGCTTTCCTTTTGATTGCATCACACTTTAGTGTCTTATAAACATTAATGAGTTGTTTGGTGTCTGTGCTAAAAGATGACATGACATGTTTATGGCTTAGTATAAAAGTGGTTTGGTAAAACTAAAATTAGGGCTGTAAATAAGCTGAACCGACTTGTGAGTTTTTTGGGCTTGGTTTGGCTCATTTATTTAGCTAAACAAGCCAAACTTGAGCATGAAATTTTTTGACTCGTGCTCGTTTACAACTTGACTTGTTTACCACGAAAGTTCGAGAGTTGGCTCTGCTTGGCTCGTTAATACGTGAGTCGAGCTTGAGCCTTATTTTTAGGCTTGTTTATTAAATAAGCAGAGCCAAGCCTTCTTCGGTTCGCCTCAGCTTGACTCATTTACAACCCTAACCAAAATACTCTTTTTGGTTTCTTACAATAATAAATACACTAGAAAAAGTGGATTCAACTTTATTTTTTCTTGTATTATTTTCTTCTATAATGTAACACTGGGAAAAAATGTTAATGGCTCCTTTTTCGGAAAGGGCATGTGTTAAACTCCTAAATTTGTTTTTTTGCCTAACTTGAGTTCTATCCTATGATATAAACATTTTTTATGTTTCATTTTTTCTTAATGACTTTTACAATTTCTACCTCTTCTGTGGGAGAAATATCAATCATTTATCATCACACCAGTATACATTTTAGGAAGAAGTGAGAGTTGATCTTTTCAATAAAATAATACGTGCTAAAGAAAATGCAACTGAATTTTTGTGATGAAATGTTATTCTATTGGGTGAAGCCCGTGTTATACTTTCTAAGAAATAAGAAAAGTGTGATACTTTGTAACTTTTTAGATCTTGTTTTGTTTCTCAATAGAGATGTAGCTGTTGGAGTGTAGTTGCTTTTAGCTGATTGATTAACTAAGTGTTTGTTAGATGTATTTGTTATATGGTAGTTTGCCATAAATGAACACGGACAGAATTGCGCTATAAGTTTGGTTACAAAGCAAATATATTAGTTCAACTTTAGAACATACTTTTATATACATAATTCTTTGTTTTGGCTTCTTTCATTAATTTTTTTCTATAGTTTACTCCCTCATAACACATTTTGAATAGCAGACATCTTAGGCCTACCCAAGGCTCCTGTGCAACTCTAGAATTGTTGGATGCTAACTGCCTAAGGGGCACTTTAAACCTTCTTGCTTCCGAAGACAAAGATATATTCATTGCATACTAACATCATGATACCCATTTTTGCTTGCATTTTTTAGTTCCTATCCACCAAGTTCACTTGTTTTATTAACCAAAATAAAAAATAGAAAAGGGCTTTTCCTTTTCATGCCTAGTTATTTTGAGGTTTTGAGACTATTAAATAAAGAATTCTTTAAGTACTTTTGAGGTAAAGTGTAATGTCATGATCAACCTATAGGAAAACGCTGAAGTAATTAGAAAGTTCTAGCAGTTTGGGACTCCAAAGAACAGATTGGTTGCTGAACATAACAACATACCAAAAGGCCTATGTGGTTTGTTACTTTAGTTGATATGGAGTAAAAGGTAATAATATGATTGAATGCATATCATATATTTTGAAGGAATTAAAGAGACATGACTCTTTTGTTAAATTCTATATGATGCTTTTGTCTCATTTTCCTCAGCAAAAAGAAGTGGCTAATTTTTGGAATTTTTTTGTTCATTACAAAGAATTTTGAGATATTACACAATACCTTTGCAATATAGTTAAATTGTGCCACATATTGGCTAGAACAAATTTGATGATAATAGAATGATTTAATTGGCATGCGGATATGATAGGAGGGTTAGCTAGGATAAAGTATGATTACGAATAATAAGCTAATGGGTGAATGGCTAGTTTAGCCGATGCTTTAGCTAAAGGTTAGGTATGATGAATATAAGAATAAGGTATGGATGGATGACGATCAAATGATGTAGATAGTGAAGGGTGACAATGGAATCGTATCTAAGTGATATGGATTAGTGTTTATTTGAATCTATAAAAGACATAAATTTGGTTTTCTTGAATCCACATGAAAAGGCTTCTTTAGTCCACAAAAATGAATCTAGAATCAATGTGTTTTTTGAATCCACACTTGGAAAAATTTGAATACTTAATTTTAAAGAAGATTGTTGTTACATTAGTTGCTAGATGTGTGTTACAATAGGTGGTGAAAAGTGGGCTTTACACCTTCTCAATGACGCATCCTCATCAAAAGATAAATATGACGTCCTCAACTAAATAACTAGATAAAAAAAAGATAACTAAGTGAATCTCAAGCCAACTAGATGTGCGCCTAAGGCACAAGGCGTGAGGGTTTGGGCTTTTTTCATCCTAGGCGATGCGACATTGGTAAAACACATCTAAAGCGCACTAAGGCACTAAGGTGCGCGCCTTACAATTTCTTTTTATATTTTTAGGTTTTAATTTCTTTCAAAAAAATTTGCTATCAATTAGGAGGGAAAGGGAGGATGGAAAAAAGGTCATAGGAAAACCTAAAGACATATTTTTGAATGGAAAAGGAATGCAGTGCTTAGTGTAGAGAAATAAACTTTGATTAGAGCTTTATTTTCATAAATACAATAACAAAATCTCATAGTGGGAAGGAAAGGGAAATGAAAAAGGGTCGTGGGGATCAATAAACATGATTTTGAAGAAAAAGATTATATATTATGAGAAGATGATAAACAGTTTTAGATCGGTAATATTGTTGCCTTACTTTGCCTTCGCCTAACGCCTAAAATCTATGACCCCTATCACTTAGGTGTGCCTTAGGATTTTCAAACACCACAAGTAATGCTTTTAGAGTAGCAAAAAATTAATAAACTACTAGAAATCATCCCCCATGGCTGCCAAGTGTAACCCTCATGTTGGGTCAATGTCTTCTTGCACCCATTGGATCATATTAAAGAATTTGAACCTAATATTTGAAGCATTAAACTTAGTCTAAAATAATAGGCTCAAGTAATTAAGTTGATCCAAATAATTTTGCATCATTCTCCCTCTCTTGTAAAGCATTTGCCTTAAAATCTTCATCTTCAAGGTAAAGTGAAGGATCTCTAATGTTGAATGTAGAATCAACACCTCCATAGTCATTAGGAAGATCTAACTTGTATGCACACTCTCCATACTTCTCAAGAACCTGCTGCTTTGGGTATGAGCTTGTTCTTGCGCTTGTTAGGGACACATTCCTTCCTTAGGTGTAGCCATACAAGAAGTCCAAGCTTAAAACTGAAGCTATTATGTTGTGAATATGTGCTATCATATGATGGAAATTGAGTAAGATGAGAAAGTATGCGCTTATACGATATTGTTACGATAATTCTTATGTTGTAAACCTTAAGTGAATTAGAATGATATATAATATTTTAATGTGGATTTAACGCTGCATATGTGGTAAATTATAAATGAGTATAGTTAAGATGTATGGTGATGTAATAAATTGAGGATTGAAAAATAATGATATTGGACATAAAGGTTTTTTTGTGAATTGGGATATTTTGGCATCCTTATGGGTATTTGGGCTTGTGATTCTTGTTGTACTTGAAACTTTTATTGGACTTCTCAATCTAGGCCTTGGTCATGTAGCATGTGAAACTCGTTAATCCTCACCTTAGTCTTGGAGTTTATCAAATCCTTCTTAAGATTATGACCTAGTTAGTAGGTAGATAAGATTGATTCCATACACAACGTCAAACAGACTAGGACTTGTTGTAGATGTGGGGGTCCGATTGTAAGTAGACTCATGATGGCCCAACTTGACATCCTAATCTCATGTGCTCTTACTAGCAAGGCCTCTCAATAACATTCCCAAAATCCTATTAGTCACTTCGGTTAGCACATTAGTTTGTGGATGTTGAGAAGTACTACAACATATGCCACAATGTCTTTAAGAAATATTACATCTCAATTTGAAACTTTACTCTTTAGAACTCCATGTAAGAGCACACTACTCCCTTGAAATATAATTCAATAACTAGTGTGTTTGGCAAGGCCAAAAGTAGTTTATAAGCTAATTTTTAGTTTATTGAATTTTTTTTCTCTTTTAAAAACTCTATTTGGTTAGTACCTTATAGCTTCTAAGCTAGTTTTGTTAAACATACACAATGTATGCAACATCATTCATATTGCGACATGTGATAAAATGAGCTATCTTTGAGGTTCTATCAACAATCACCTTAATGTATCTTTTCCCTTTTGAGGATAAGGTAAATTAAATATGGAATCCATGCTAACACTTTTCTAAGGACTAGTAGGAATCCCTTATGGAAAAAACTCTTCTTAAAGCATCCTTAGGGGGGTGTTTGAATAGGGTAGAATAAATAATAATGCCTAATTTAATATTTATGAGACAAAAGTAGATAATTTGGCAAATGATGAGCACACGATTTATATTAGTACAAGACAATCCAAAAAGGTTTATCTACGTCCACCACCAAAAGGTTTTCCTTTTTAGACTTTGAAACTTGCCTTTGGTTATTAATGATCTCTTCACTATAGGTTTAATGAGCCTACTATCTCAGTGGTAAGATGATGTACAACTTAGTTAAGTTATCCTCTTTTGTTTACCGTTGAAAAATGAGATTTCAAACCTTGGAAATAAAATCAATAAAATCATTTGAAAGCATGGTTTGAAAGACTTGAATAGTTTATTTGTGGATAAACCAATTTAAGTCCTAAGAGATCAATGAGAATAAGTTAAAATAATTTCGTTTTGAAACACTCCATATCACATTAACTTAGCATGATGCAAGGAACAAGATTATTTAGCCATAGGCAATAAATCTTGGTCATGTTCATTTTAAACATCATAAATTGCTTTTAGAATTCAATAAAACATAGGAGCATTTTACCATTCAACATGTAATTTTCCGATTGTAGGCCTAATGTGACTAGGAAAGGGATTATGATACTGTTGTTTATTCAGGTTTCATGCTTTTGTTTCCCAACCACGAAGAGACAAGCTCATCTCCTTCTTTTCCCCTATAAAAGTGATCAAATACATGCTTTTCATACCTAAACCTTTTTGGGTCCATAGGGCATAGTTCTTAAACTTTTATCAATAAAAATGGAATCCTTTTAAAACCAAATCATATTTGAGGTAGAAGATTGATGTCTCTTTTTATATCAATGTAAATCACTTGTACAATTTTCACAAACAGAAGATACAAACTTAAAAACCATAACTTTCTTCTTGAAATTCTTTTATTGCAAGGAGTTGAAATGTCGTAGCAAAATTTTTTCTTGTTTAATGGACTTGAGAAAGAGAGATTGACTTCTAGTATTTCTTTTTATTTTTGCAACTTTTTGGGCCTTGAACTTGCTCTTGAAAAATTATGTGAAAATTAGTTCCAATATCAATATCATTTGAGAGCTTTTCATTTTCAACATGTTTGAATGAAAAATAGTTTTCAATATCCTCAACTTTTGCATCGAATTCAAATTTAAGATTTTCTTTCTTTAATGTAAACTACTCAATTTTGATTTTCAAACAGTCATGCATAGATGACTAGTTGGAAAACATATTATTCTAATCAAAATATCAGCTTATCTTCTCAAGATAGATTTTAGTATCGTTAAGCATGGAAATCACATTATCTTGAAAAATAAAGTGGTGCAAGATACTTTATTATTTTAACCTATCATTTCATCTTCATATGGCAACATGAAGGAAAATTCAAGGCACTCTTCCTCTTTCTATTCCTCACCATCATAAAGTGTTTGCAATTTGTCCCAAATTTCTATAGGGGCGATGCTTTCTTGAATGTTTCATACTTCTCTTCAACTAAGACACAATGATAGCTTTTTGAATTTTGATTGGACCATGTTGGATGATGGACCATTAATCTTGATCATGTGCTGTGAAGAAGTTTTTCATCTTCATCTTCCAAATCTCATAACTTTCTAAGGCAAACATTGGAGGATTTGAAGATGCCAAACCTTCATCCATCAAGATATCTATAAGTTGAATGTGGATCTTTTGCTTTGATTTGTTAAATCTTAAAGAAGCTCTGATATCAATTGAAAGCCTATATGAATACTCTAGAGGGAGGGTGAATAGAGTATCTTGGGTAGGTAATGGTAAATTAAAAAATTATATAAGAAAATAAACACTACACATTACACAAGACGGGTTGAATAGAGTATCTTTAAGGGTAAAGGTGCATTGGGCCCTTAAACCACTATATATCTTGTGTTGTGTTTATTTTCTTATATGAATTTTTAGTTTACCATTACCTATACAAGTTATTGTTATAAGTACATTAATGAGGTTTGGAGGGAAAAGAGAAGGGTAAATTTGAAAATATAGCTTCAATTTTTTATCGTTTTTGTAAAATAACTTGCATTATGAAACAAAAATGAAAAAAATTAATGGCTTTCTATTGTGAAATAGAGGAATACAATGTATGCTTCTATCAACATCATTATTTTTGGTGTAATTATTATTTTTTTTCCTTTTTGTGTTATTAGAAAGTGTTAGTGTTTCCATTTTGACTAGCCTGAAGCTTGTTACTTGAACATGTATTGAAGAATGAGAAAAAAAAAAAAAAAAAAATCTAACCAGCTTGTGCTATTAGATGAAGAATTCCATACTTATGATATTCAGTCAGTTTATACTAAACTGATGCTTAATAAGTTGAATTAAAAATTGAATATTTCACTTGTGCAGTGCCGCAAGAGAAGGATGAAGGTATCTGTCATCTGTGTTCCGAAGACAATTGATAATGATATTCTTTTGATGGATAAAACTTTTGGATTTGATACTGCTGTGGAGCAAGCACAACGGGCAATAAATTCTGCATATATTGAGGTATGTAAGAGATATCCTGCCTCCTGCTGCTTATGTAAGTCGTTTGATATGTGGGCTTCTTTTTCATCTTAACATGTCAAAATTTATGAAAAGCTGAGAAAATCATGATTATGCACCCAGGCTCATAGCGCATATCATGGGATTGGTGTTGTGAAGTTGATGGGAAGAAGCAGCGGTTTCATAGCAATGTATGCTTCACTTGCAAGCGGCCAAGTTGATGTGTGCTTAGTTCCTGAGGTGTGTCAGATATTGCATTCTTTTCTCTCTTTTGCATACTTTTCCTCTGCTCCCTCTCTTTTATGTCTTCAAATGTTTAATGATTGGGGTATCTCAATAAGGGGACGATTGTATATAATATTGATTGGTCCAGGTACCCTTTTGTTTAGATGGAACTAATGGGGTTCTGCAGCACCTGGAGCATCTCATCCAGACTAAAGGTGCAGCTGTCTTGTGTGTTGCTGAAGGTGCAGGACAAGTGAGTTTTGACACTCTTGGAGATCAAAAATACCTTTGGCTATTTTGTACTTGTTTTGAAAACTTTCGCAATATAATTGCCCCCTCCCTCCATCCCAATTTCCTAGAAGCATATCTAACTGTCGTAAATTTTGAAAATTAATACTCCTATACTCCAGTAGTTGTCATACTTTGTAAAAGTGAAAGGTAAAGGGGTTACAATCAAACATGAAATAGTTGTTGGTCTAATGGGCTTTTGAAAATAGTTCACTACTAGCTCAATTGCCAGTAGCAGTAAGGCTGCAACTGGACCCTATCAAATATGGGATTCATATGTTAAAATGAAAGTTTTGGCAAATATTTGGGGATTACTTTGAATTGAAAACTTTGACAATATTCATGGCCTAATTGATGAAGGGAGTATGTTTTTATACCAATAGTTCATGTCTTTTGAAATTGTTTTTCCTATTTAAGGAATATGTTGGAATAAATGAATCCTATTGATGATTGTATTCTTTGTAATTTATTTAAAGAGTAAGCGTTTGGAAAGAAAAATATCACTAATACGATTGTTGATGCAATCATTTTGCAAAAAAGTGTTGTATTTGAGATACCTTTTGTGTATGGCGATGATGGGCTTTTATATTGGCTAAGTATCTTGGCATGTCCAATGATGGGTTTTTGCCTTGCCATTGGACGATTTGTGGGTATAGTGAAGGTGAGTATTAGCATGTCATGATCTTGGTGTGGGGTGGGCCAAGTCTACCATTGGGCCCACATGTCCCCAACAACTCAATCCTATCGCATTGGACTTGATTTTACTAATAAATCGTAGGCATTAGTTTTTATTATCCCTTAGTGGGTCTTAGTTTATCAAATGGTTTGTGTGCTAGGGTTAGCGGTCTACTAAACCCTAGTTTTTAATAGCCTATAAATAAAAGGCTAGAGCCTCACTAATAGAATGTTGGATGGTTAATAGAATTGTTAATTCTCTCCCTTTTGCTCTCTACTCTCTTATTTCTAGTTCTAACAAACCCAACACTAATTTTCCGACAATCATAATTAATTCCCCTTAATTAACCTAATCCCATCCCTCAAATTCATCTAATTTCATGAATATCACTCCTAATTAGACTATGACTCAAGCAGGAATCTCAGATTCGAGTCCATGCCATAACACGCCCAGGTTGTCATTTCATCTTTTAAAGATATCCATTTTAGATATCAACATTATTTGTTTGGATAGAAGGTTTGACAGTGATCCTTTTTTTATTATCCTACATTGATCCTTTTTGATATCCTTCCAAGCTCATAGTTTTGAGGTTCATGAAGTTAGTCTCTTGGATTTCCTAGTAGTTTCATATGGTTTTGTGTATGTTCATGATGATATTTAGACATTAGAAGAATTAGAAAATAATTTTTTTGGAACAATATCTTCCAGTTCTTCATGAATTAACAATTTGGCCCTGAAAGGCCTTAGTGGTTTGTGTATAAGGACATGCATTATTTCCTTAGGTTTTGATGGATTGGTTAAAACTTTGGTTATAATCCCATTTTATGGAATGAGTTCCTTGCTTTTGTAGTTCAATTAATCTCCTATGTTAATTTCACTTTTATATCTTTTTCTGATTGCTGTCATTCAACGATGCTTGCTGCTAGGGCTGCAAATGAACATAATTGTTCATAAGCAAGCTCAAGCATAGCTTAATAATGCCTTAATCAAACTTAGCTTGTTTAATAAATAAAGCACTCATAAGTACTTCAGCTAAACATGCCAAGCCTAAGTAGTGGAGATTCAACTTGTTTGTTTGTAAGATGGCTCATTTATGTGCTCATGTGTTGCGGTTTAGGCTTGCCATTAGGCTTATTTTCAAGACTTAAGAGAGCCTCTAAATCCAAGAATAGTGGGCTCGAGCCCCTTCAATCTTGATCTAGGGTCTGATGAGTTGATCAATTTATCTCTTCATCTTGTGTGAAGAGGGGAGCTACAGAGTAGGTTCTCATTCTCATTTGGAGGATTAGCTAGCCCCAAGCAATAAAATCGCAATCGCGGTCGCGATTGCAGTTGCGGTCGCGGTATCGCGGTATCGGAGCGTCGTGAACGATATTTTATATGTCGCGGTTGTCGCGGCGTGATTTTTTATTATTTTTTTTCACAATAAATATTAGCAATTACTAGTAAATATCGTCAAATATCGGTAAATATCGGTAAAATATCGGTCGATAACTGATATATCGCCGATAAATACGTGAAATTCTAAATCCATCGCGTATCGCCAATTTCGCGTATCGGCCGACCCAAAATCCGATAAATATCGGCCGATATTGCGTATCGGAACCGATATTTAATTGTATGGCTAGCCCTTTCAAAGTTCTATTCCACTGCTTTATATACCTGCTAATCCAATGCCCACCCCGTCTTATATTGTGCCGGAAATACCGTATAAATAAGTATTGTTAGACTAAAATGTCATATTTTTTGTATAGTTATGATTAGGTTTTGCATTCTACTTCTAACTTTTTTCCTACTTATTATAATTCTCTCTTTTATGAGTATTGCCGAGTCATAATGGAGCATGTATTTATTTAAGGTGTCTTAGGTTAAACTAGGCTAATTTTACGTAGTGAAGTTGAGCAAGTTTTGAAATCTAACTCAAGTTGATATATCAATCCTTAGTTTGAGTTTGACCAGCGATGTATTTATTCAATTTGCTTTGAGCTTGGGTCGAGCTCAATTATGTTTGGATCAATCTTGGGGTGTTTTTCAAACAAGACCAAGCATGTTTAGGTTCACTCTTTTATTAAATGAACAAACCCAAGCAAAGTAAAGTTTATCTCTACATGCTGCATAACTTTCTATCTTTGTAGTACTATGTTAACCCCTTGTAACACCTAAATCTATGGAAGCCTAGCTATATCGTCCTTCAATTGAGCAATTGAACCCTCCATTGACAATAATTGCATCCACCTAGCTTCAGTTAGCCTTACACATGCCCGAAAGCTTATTGTGATTGTGGTGATTTAATGAAAATAAGTCTAGAGATTAGATGTATACTCAAACAAGGCAGACCACCACTTCATGTATTTATGACAAAGATGATTTGCCGAATTGGAAGCTCTATCAGGAACTATAAACATAGTTCCCCCCCCCTAAGTTGAATACTTACACTGAACAACTTGAAGAAGAGTTTCTCATTATTGGTTTGATAGCCCAAAGCCGAGGCACGATCTAATACAAGTCAAATTGTTTACCAAGTTTATGGGACTATATGGCTTTATTATGATGCAATCATATTGGTGGAATGAGTCACTCTGGTCTCCAGTATGCAATTGAGCTTATTTGTCTGTATAATAAATCATGAACTAGTTATATATAACCACACTAGGCATTCCAAGGAGAGACAAGGATACAACATTAACAAAACCTAGAAGTAACAAACTGCCAAAAACAAAAAGGCCTATCCACTAAAAATTGATGGGAGCATGCTTATGAACGAAGAGTGTCCTATACTAAGAAAAATTTGACCCGTAAGAAAAATTTGACTCGTAATACAGCAGACATTGGATCAGGATCATAATTTTCACAAGCAACCCTTTTTTAACTTTCCAAATCATATAAATAGTAGCAGCTAAAGTCAATTTCCATTCCGAGCATTCATGAGAATATTCACTTTGTAGCTCTTTATAATGGCTCTAATGATCCGTTTGGATCTGGGTAAATCGAGGTGAGAGTAAACATTAGAAATTAACCTAGGTAAAGGGAATAGAGGTAAATCGAGGTGGATGTTTTAAAATTTTCGTTTGGATTGAGGTGAATGAAGGTTAAAAAAATAAAACAAATGAAGGACGAGATATATAACGGGAGAGAGTGGATGAGAAGAGGATGGTGATTCAATTGATATAAATTGGGGGCATTTTTTTCCGGTCAAGTCAAAATATTACCTATATGTTAACCTTTGCATCCGTTACTCCTAAAATCGGGGGTTAACAAAAATAAGGTTAATCAGGGTGAACGGGAGTTAAACTTTAACCCCGATTCACCTCATCGAGGTTAATAAAATTAATCCTCAAACGGAGTGAAACAATTCATTCAACTCCTTTCACCCCAAAACAAACAAGCCAACTGTAATTTGGAGGGTAGTCATACCTCAAAGTCTCAACCAATTACTACTAAAGGGACAGAAAAAAAATAAAGGAGTTTGAGCACTACTAAACTCCCCATGTGATAAACCTTCAATGATCTCCAGTGCATTGTTGTTGGAGTTACTCACTTCCCCTTCAAAATGAAATATGTAAGGATTGATGAATTTCTGTAAAATGCGTATCCAGTTAAGTTGCCTTCCAAGAATAAAGGTAGTGTATTCCAATAGTTGTGGTATGGGGGCAAGATAGATATATGTTATTGATCACTTAGTACCTGTTAGCAAGTGAAAATATGTAAGGTTCCATTAGTGATGTCACTTTGGAAGTAGGAGGTTAGATCCATCCTCCGCTGAAAATGGCTAAGCTCAGCCAAAGGACCATCGTTTGCCAAAAACAGCTAAGCTCAATCAAAAGATAAAATCAAAGATAAGTTGTGCCTCGATCCTTCCTTTATGCTAATTGAATGACTCACTGATCCTTATCCAATTAATGACATGCATGCTTTGAAGGGTGGGATGTAGCAGGTTGTGGAAGACAAGGACTGTATCTCATATTTTTCGGTGTTATATGATACCAGTATGCGATGAACAGATAGCAAAATATGCAGAAAAAGGATGGGTAGACTAGGCTTGTATTATGCATCTACACTAGTAAATTCTGTTACAGAAGAATCACCCTGTAAAAATCTCCAATTAGTGGAGGCCATTTAACCTCCTCAAATGTGGAAGAGAAATGGAGATATTCCCGACCAAAGTATGCAGCATGTTTGTCCAAAATACCGTAACTTGCTGAAAATTTTAACACAGCGGACATGATGCTTGTATGGGAAAAGTGAAGTATACACAGTATCAAAAAGTTTCACCATTTCATGTGTCCTTCAACAAAACAGGATGACGCCATCTATCCACTCTCAATAGCTCAGGAGTAAAGAATAGTCAATGCCGATGTTGAAGATAGAACTATTCGCCTCGCCAATAGAGATACGTTATCATTTTACTTATGGTGATGATTCTCAGCAGCACTATCAGTAGCACTCTTATTTTATTTACTTTTATTATTGTATTACTTGTGATGAAGCTTCTCAGCAGTATTAGTAGCCCTCTTATTCTGTTTACTCATGTTAGTAGTACAGCAGTTGCAGCAGTTAAGAAGATGATGCAGAAGAAGACATGTCCCTATGTGACTTACCATAAAAAATAATATTGGGGAGCATCGAAGCATCAACAATAGTAGTAGTATTAGTGAAGACAAAAGAAAGGCTATGTAGCTGTGTGATTAACCATCAAAAGTCATGCTTGGGATAATTTATAATTATGATCAATATTATTCTAGAATTTTTTTATCCATTATGACTCATTATTATTATAAATAGTATTATATTAATAGGATTAATGATTAATAATAATAAAATACAGTTACTATAGTATATATTTTTATTATTAGTTAGTTTTATTCTTATTCGTACATATATTTTTTTTTATCATTATTAGTTATTATTAGAGATAATAGTTTACAATATTATTAATAATTAATTAATTAATTTATTTATGATTATTATTGCTTATATTAAATACTAGTGATAAAATATTTTTATTTTGTTAGAATTAAAAATAAGTTTTCACATTTATTATTCTTAATTAGTTATTTTATTATTCATGATTACTTTTCTTCTTCTTCTTCTTCTTCATCTTTGTCTTCTTCTTATTAGTATTAGTATTATCTTAATAATAATTTATCATCAATAGTTTTAAGGAAAAATACACCAAATAACCTTGAGCTTAGACCTAATACACTATAATTCTAAGGTTTTTGAAAAGCACCATATAATGATTTTACACCTATACATACTAGATGACCCTTTGTCTATTTTAGGGGCTGACAACTTGACATCATATTTTTATACGCATGATCTTATGATGCATAATGGTGTAAATTATTCCTTAAGTTTAAAAATCTTGGGTATATAATATATATTGTATATTATATCTAAATTTAGGGTTCTTCCCTAATTGTAAATATTGTTAATATAATTTTGTTATCATTAATTATTATCATTTGTTACTAATAATAATTTTTTATTTTTTATATTCTTTTTAATAGCTTTTTTTTATTATCTATTATTATTTTGAATAACTATTCATTTTTATTATTTTTTATTAATTATTTTATTATTGATCAATACTAAATATTTGTTTGCTTTTAGTATTATCTTAATAATATAAGATAATATGAAAATTAAAATATCATTATTAATTATATATATTATTGATTATTACTAATGATAATTATATTATTTTTATTAATATAAATTTTATAATGATGATCAATATGATTATTAATTATGATTACTGAAAATAATAATTTAATTTAATTTGTTATAAATTATGACTACTCTTATCTAAACTCTATTATCAATTATTAATATTACTAATATTATTACTAAATATTTTTTCAATTAATTCAAATTATTATTTAAAATTATTTCAATTATTACTCCCTTTGCAAAACAACATGACACAATGGATTTTGAAAAAAAAACTTTGACCATTAATTTCTGTTGAATTATGATAAATTATAATTTAAAAATATAATTGTTATATTTTTATTGAAATGTTCTTTCTTAATATTAATTTATTATTATTATTATTATTATTATTATTATTATTATTATTATTTTTATCTATATATATTAAAAGATATTAATGATCAAAATTTATTATTGAAATCAGTAATGTCTTATGTTCTTTTATAGAGGGAGTACTAAATTTATTACGTAATATTATTATTAAAAAGTAATAGTAGTTGTAGTAGTAAGAATCTGCTTCTATTATTAATATATTATTATGCCATGCTGTAAAGCCACATAAATCCATAGACTATGATATCCTTTCAGAATCTAAATAATTTGCTATTGGTTTGCAGTAATGAAATCTTAGAGTGTATTAATCCCCTGCAGATGCTCATGCCATTGATGCGTTCTAGATGAGCATTTCCAATGTTTTTATCCATCAGTTTGTTTGGAATATTAGATGATACATGTGCAATTTCCAATCTTTCGATCAAATCAGTTTGTTTGGAATATTACAATAACACTTGTCTGACTCGCAAATGTGTATAATGATGCTCTCTGATTCATCTGTTTATATATTTCAGGAATTGTTAGCCAAATCAAATCTGAAAGATGCATCTGGAAATGCTGTTCTTGGAGACATTGGTGTCCATATTCAACTTCGTGTATTTTTCTCATTTGATTGTGTTCCATTCATTAGTTTTTTTCCTCATTTGTATATGACTCACCTGTGAATGCTAATTTTTGGGCCACCCTTTCTCTGATGAGTTACATACGTTTGGCAGATAAGAAGTCATTTCAAGGAGAAGGGTGTTCATTGTGATATCAAGTACATTGACCCGACCTACATGGTCCGATCAGGTCGAGCTAATGCCTCTGATGCCATCTTGTGTACTGTACTTGGACAAAATGCGGTAAGCTTCTCTCTCTTGGTTGCCTAGGAAATTTTTAATTTCTGGACCCTCTTTTCCGTCTATGTGAGGAGCAATGATATGTTTGGAAGGTTATGGTTGGTAGTCCATTGTCTCAGACGGATTTCAGTTGGGATATGACCTGAGCTGTATGTCAGCCTATTTACGCATGGAAGGCTAACGGTTGGTTGAAAGAAATGTTTGGTGAAAGCACGACGAAGTCTGGTGGCATTGAGGGACAGAAAAAGAAATTTGTGGTCAATAGCGGACAGTGTATGGGATCGGTTCTTCTGCATAAATGGTAGATAGAGAACAGGAACAGGAAGGTGGTTTCTCTTTATCAGTAGTGTTGTTTATACGTGTTGTTCCACCGTTAGGCATCCTAATGATTTCGAACTTTCTTGATTTTTCTGCTATAGTCTCTGATTAGGATGGTGACTTATCCTGCATCTGAGATACCTTCCATCCACTTCCTGCCCTTCAGCCGGACAATGAAGAGCGCAATCATTACGTTTTCTGATGGAAAAA
Source organism: Tamarix austromongolica (assembly GCA_039764185.1). Lineage (NCBI taxonomy): Eukaryota > Viridiplantae > Streptophyta > Magnoliopsida > Caryophyllales > Tamaricaceae > Tamarix > Tamarix austromongolica. The sequence goes on along the minus strand of CM077812.1, from coordinate 11,391,671 downwards.
ATGCGGGCTGAAATTTTGGGCAGTCGTGTTATGCATCGTTAAATAATGCTGCTGGTTTTAATTGGCCACTATCAAATAAACGAACACATCATACTGTCTTTACTCATGCAGTGCTATGTTTTGCAGGTTCATGGTGCCTTTGCTGGCTTTAGTGGAATAACTGTCGGGATTTGCAACGCGCACTATGTCTACTTGCCGTTAACGGAAGTTATTACAGCTCCGAGGACTGTGGATTCCAGCAGTCGTATGTGGCATAGGTGCCTCACGTCTACCGGCCAGCCTGATTTCTCACCCCAGATATCTCTTGTGTCTGTCAATTCTTAGCTCTGAATTTTTAAATTAAAACACTGAAGCATTCACGGAGGAGTGACTACTACTATCTTCAAACTTTTATTAGTTACTATTTTTTGTTCATTTGATTGGTGCCTTGGATTTTGGAAATTTACATGTTCATCGAGTCTTCGAGTTGGAGATTTGATTGGGTTCAAGAACTCAAGATTTAGCATTTTTTTTTGGATGTATTATATCCTGATTAGAATTTTTTTTCCATCTTAATAAATTTGTCGTATTATTATTTTTCTATATTGTTTTCTTTTGTGTAACCTCGTAGTCAAAACGCACGCAAATTTGCCATGATCTGTAATTAATATCTAGCGGGGAGTGTATGGCATGTCCGTGAGTTTGGAGGAGATGATAAATGTCTTACGGATTCAGTTGTGTAATTATAGGCCGGAGAGGCATCAGATCTCATTGGTGCCCCTTGCTGCTTTTACATGAAGAAGGAAAATCTCCCTAAGCATCACAATTGCTCTCAGAGATTTGTGTTTGCTGCGGATGGTCTACATGAGCAAGGAATTGCCTTTAACTCATTCTATGGAAGGATTTCCATCACAAGTCAGTGTCATGGGAGGAGAGGAGATCAATGACTAAAGACGGTATAGGGATGTGCACGAGAAGTGGTGATGTACTGATGTCATTCTGGTAATGTCTTACTCTTGGAATGTCATTCTGATGCTGTGTTATTGGCTTATCCAAAAAGAGAAGAAGATTCAAAGGTCTATTATTTACTATTAACATAGTTTAAAAAAATTAAATTGGTTATAGAACCAGTATTATTACTAGTTGTTTGGTTTAATGGCTTAATAATTAGATTGTTACTTTGGGTTGATTAAATTGGTGGTATGTATTAGGTAAAAAAAATATGTAAAAAATTAAATTATATATGAGTCTAATTGCTTTTCAGCCATTTTTTCTAAGGATTTAGAGAGTCGTTTGTTAACTTTTACTTATTTGAACCATTATTAACTAAGAGCCTGTTTGGTATAATTTTTGATAAGTAATTATTTATAAAAGTAATTATAAGAATTAATTTTAGATTAAAATACCTGTTTGGTTTTACTTATAAAAAGTTATTATAAAAAAGTAACTAATAAAAATTACTTACTAAAAGTAATAAATTAAAAGTAGATTCTACCTACTTTCTAAAAAAAACTTTTACACACAACACGTCACGGTGATTTGTTTAAAAAAAAATCGTTCATAACTATCCCGTATCCGTGCGTTCAAATTTTTCTAGTTCGGCCTTCTCTCTCGTTCACTTCTCTCGCCCTTGCCTGGTCCTCATTTCTACTTCATCTCTGCTGGTCACCCTCCCCATTTCTGCGGCTTTCTTCTACAGAATGTCGAAGATAAGAAGGTACGGGTTTTGTTCATAATAAACATCGTGTTGTGTTGACTTCTAGATACAAGGAGTGAAAGTCACACCTTAATTTTCTTCCACTTCCCACCATTATTGATGGCTGAAGTAGGGCTTTTTGAGGAATCATAGTGACTTCTCCCAGTTTCCCAAAATGACTTCTGGAAGCAGGGCATCAAAATTCAAATGCCCACAAGTATCTTTATTCTGGAAGCACAAGTAGTGCTCTACAAAATGCCTCTGAGACCGTCAGCAAAGCCGTTGCTCAGTGTACCTAGTGTGGGTTCATTCTAAGGTTTCAGGTAAATCCTTTTATGCGATTTTACATAGGATTGATGTTGGGATAGTAATTGACTTGGAGCTGGCAAAAAATGAGGACCCTGCCCTCTCTATTGCTGGGGCGGTGTAGTCTTAGAAGCTTGCTCTGCGAGTAGTATCCCACCTACAGTCTTTGCCTGGTGGAGATATCAAGCTTCTATGTGATACAGTGGTTGACAGTGTTACTACCAGTTATGGCAAAGGAATTCAAACAAAGTAGTTGACGATCGATATCAAAGAATCACCCGAGAAGTTCACTCCTACAAATCGGGCAATTGGGTCTAATGCCCACCCAACCCTGGATGTAGTCAGTATGAAAGTAATGACCGCATAACAAAGTACCGATTCTATCCCGACTCTCACAGTCCATCAAACATATAGCACACCTTCGATCACCCTCTTCGCCTTCAGCAATGGTGGCAGGAAACCCAGTAGTCGGACCGTGGCTGGTTGGAGGAGGAGGAGTAGTAGTAATCGAAGGATGATCGATGATGGCGACTCCATCAGAAACCGAGAGTGGGAAAAAGATTGAATTTGTTTCCGAACTCTTCACGAGAAGAAGCATTAGATTCTTTCTCAGTGCCGCAGGACTACGACGACGGCTGGATTGGCTGTCCATTTTCATGCAAAGAACACTCTTGACTGATTCAGATATGTTGCATGAGCGAGACTGCTTAGAGATTGAGCGGCGAGGCAAAGGGTAAACTAAGTTTCAGAACAGTAACTTTTTGGGGGTGGGGTTAAAGGTGAGAAGAGATTTATATAAGATGTTAATGGTGGAGCTGGATGACAAAGACGACAGACAAAAAATGCATCCACGCTCTTCATTTATGGCATTCTTGGAAGTAGTCAAAAGTCGGAGCTTGCCATGGGAAAATGCTGAGATGGATGTAATACACTCTTTGCAGCTTATTTTGTGGGACCCCTTTAAGGATTATGAGATTACCAATCCTGATGTAGTTGTCCATGCTCAACTTGGAGATCTTGAATTACAAGGAATGGTTGAGCTCAGTTCAGTTGCGAGAGAGATATGGTAAGGTTGACAGAAACTACAACTGCTCCTATATTTGTGGTTGATGCCAACGGCCAAATAAATGGGTGGAATTCAAAGTTTGCTGAGTTGACCTGTTTATTTGTTGAGGAAGCCATAGGAAAATCCTTGGTTTTTAACATTTTTTTTACCATGCATGTCATAATTTTTTTTAATAAGTTTATAATTTTTATTTTACAATTTTTAGTACATTGTAATATGCTTTTTAATATTTAATATTACATAATTTATATAATAATTATTACCAAAAGATATATATAGGAAGATAAAAATTAAAGATGGAAAATAAAAAATAAATTTATAGAAAATTGAAAACCAAACACTAAAGAGGTACAATAAGTAGTTTTTTTAGTATTAATCACTTATACAATAAAAGTAAAAACAAACATATATTTTACTTATCAAAGTACTTTTTAAAAAGTAGATTTATAGAAGTAATTTTGATCTAAAAGTAGTTATTAAAAATAAGTAATACCAAACAAGTGCTCTTATTTATGTAGAATTAAAATCTAGAGATCCGTTACATGGAATTGCACGACTTGTTCGCTGCTTTGTCCCCCACATTTCCATACTACCACTCTTATTTATGTAGCTAATATATATATATATATATATATATATATATATATATATATATATATATATTCTAGTGCTCTCTATATCTTCTTTACCCCTTTATTCTTTTCATAACAACTCAACTTCTTCCTCAATTCAAGTACTCTCTTAACAACAGTTATTAGTTAATAGAATTAAGATATTTGTTAGTTTTTTTGGTTTAATTTATCACTTTTTCGTTACAACCCACTCAAATTTGAATGCATGAGTTCCTTTGAATATCTACTAATTGAGATTTTATTCAAATTAGTTCATATTCATGTAGAATAATTTAGATTTTGTAGTAAGTATTTTTATTTGTATAATTTGGTCCAAAAATAATTGTTTACTTGGAGAAAATAATCGTTGAAAGCCCTCTCCTATGTAGACTACTTAGAACTCTTTCCTTGAGTTACTCACTCAGAAGAAACCCCTCCCATCACACTACTTACCTAGATAAATCCCTTTACCTAAACCATTCATCTAGTTACTTGAGCTAGACTACTAGACCCCTTGCACCACATCAGTCACCCAAAGCCCTTTTCACCGTACACCAATCACCCACACCAGCTTCTTATCCCAACTTTATCACACGACCCACTCTTAACCCTAAACCACAAACCCCTTAACATTGAACCTTTAACCATTAACCTTAAACCTTTATTCTTTAACCTTAAACCTTTATGTATATCACATCACCTATTGCACACCATGCCCCTTGTGAATCTTATTTGATAATACCATGAACCTCTTGGGTGTCCATTCTTGTTAGTATCCATGATGTCAATATCATATATGTTAGTGCACTACTAATTTTATTCTATGTGTAAAGCATGAGTTTACCCTAAGTACTATTATCGTATACCTTATAGCCATATATTACCATATGTGGATATGTTCCATAAATGTGTGATCATGTATAACTGATATAATCTTATGTCTATAATGTTACTCATTGTTTGGATATACTGACCCACATTACTATACTTTAGTCATTGTGATGATCTCAACTATTATTGTAACACCCCATATTTTTGTAAAATGTTGAATAAAAATTGTACCAATTTTTGGACTTTGATTTTGATTTAATGTTATTAATTAGTTTGAGGCAAAGTTTGGTTTGGAACAAGGTTGGAAAATGAAGTTTAATGAGTTTTTCAGACGAACTAATTGATTTATTTCATGAACCAATCGACTAGTTCGTTGTTTCAGCAAAATGCGTTTTCTTGACTAAACTGATTGACTGGTTTGTAGGATAGTTGACTAGTAGGCCCAAACCAATTGATTGGTTTGTCGACCTGGGCATATCTTTTAAACTCAATTTTTTGAAAAATTTCTTATATTAAAATAGAATCTTACCAACCCATGCCAACTTGTTCCTAAGAGATTCCTAACTATTTTTATGATGCATTTAACCCAAAATATTACCCTAGATCGATCTAGAGGTCGATTAGGACAATTAAGGGGCATAGATGACTTCATCCTTGTCTTCTTCCACCTTTCTTTTTTGCACGTTTCTGATATCAATGCTTTGATATTAGGTATGATTTTGAGTAGCTGGAATATTCCTTCCACGTCGATCATTCCATTAACACTCTTGTGCATTCTCCAGAAATACCATTTGAACTCTAAAGAATAGGTTAACATATCTTGGACAAAATTCATCCATTTAGCTTGAATACAAACGATAATTTCTAGGGTTTTTGAATTGTTCTCGAACCCTCTATTATTTCTCTCAATTGGTTGGCTATAAATATCCCCAATCATCCCTTTTATTCATCTTTCTTCTAGCCACCGAAATCCCTAAGTCTCTATTTTCACCTTCATTCTTCTTTACATCTTGAACCTTATGGTTGGATTTCTTACACTCATCCGATCCTTTCTCTAGTTCTCTCTTGTTTTAATTGCTAATCAAGGAAGATTTAGATTTGGAAAAATGATTAACTGGTTCAGCTAAGCATTTCCCTATTGTGCCTTAAGTTGGTATGTTCCTTCTTTCCCTTATATTTTAAGTTCAAAAATATATAAGATTTTGTGCAATATTCTGAGTTTAAGATTTATGGTTTTAAGGTTTTAAAAGCTAAGAATTTTAGAGTTAGAATTTCTATGTTGATACATGTTTTAATGTAGTTAAGGATGATTTATACGTATGAATATGCATGAAGTTAATGGTTTGATGCTGTTGTAGGATAAACTGATCGACTGGTTAGGTCAAACCGATTGACTAATTTCTAGAACAGTCGACTAGTTGACCCAACCCATCAACCAATAAGCCTGCAGCGAGCTTGGTCCTACTCTCTTATTAAACCCATCGACTGGTTGGACAGAACCAATCAACTGGTCTATGAACAGTTGATCGGTTTTCCCAAATTGATCAACCAGTTTGAGAAAAAGCACGGTCTGATTGAGTCAAATTGATCGACTGGTTGACCCAAACCTATTGACTTGTTGGGTCAGACTGATTAACTGGTTTGACTAGTTTGTTTTCTTTCGGTTTGGTTATGCTTTGAGGATATGTTTGGGACTATCCTATGCTTATTCATGGGATAAAATATATATTTTTATCATGGGTTAATGGCCTAATGAAAGGATTAAAAGGATCATAATTTATGGTACACTCTATGAGTATTGTAAAGGCTAAATGGATATTTCACTTATGATAAGTGATGGTTTTGAGAAAATAGAAATGAAACACAGCTTGGGCTTGAGTAAAAAATTATGGGGGATATGAATAATATTAGACAAGGATAAATGAAAACCCATATGGTTGGGAAAATGGAAAGAAGAGGATTGATATGGGATAAATGTAGAAAATGCTTTGCTTGATTTTGTATGGACCTTATGTGATCACTTATCCTCACTAATAATATACTAATCATGTAAAGAAAAAGTTGAGTATGGGTTTGGGTTACTCAATCCTTGATTAGTTACTGAGGGTCAGTCTACCTTCAAGCATTTTGGTGCTTTTGTGCGGGATCCTTAGAGGTCCTAGTGCCTTACCTAGATGATGTACTAGGGGGTATCGAGACTAAAGGGTCTGGTTACTTAGGTGGTTGGCTTTGGCTTGGACTTATGTCCATATTGGTTGGCTTCAACCTGGACTTATGTCCATTCTAGTGATTAGCTTCAGCCTGGTCTTATGTTCACTTTGGTGATTAGATTCATCATATAATTTATGTCCTTTATTTATATAGGCTTCCATGGTATGTGAGAAAATTGCTCGATGATAAGAAAATATTAATGATAAGTAATTGGATGATAAAAACCTGGATAATGAACAAGTGACTATAATTTTAATTGGATAAGGATGGAAAATGGTTTGAATGGCCAAAAAGGATAAAAGATGGTTTGTACAACTAGATAATGGCTTAAGTGCTTAACTGATTATTGATTTGAAATGTTATTTGAATATTGACCTATCTCAGCATGTGGATAAGGAAATGGCATAATATGAAGGATGAGTAGTTGGAAATAAATCTTAGTGGTTGCTTGGATTTAATTTGCTGTTAGATGTACTTGCGTGATTATACTGTGAAACCAAGCATGATATATTCTGCATTGTTTTAGTTATATATGATAACCTGTCCTGATGTTGTAATACGCCAAAAATTTTCTTAACCTAATCCTGGGTCATTAGCACCCTAATTTGATTCTATTCTCAATAAATATTTTATTAGCCTTAACCTAACTCCTTAATCTCAAAATTTTAACCAAATCCAAAACCATGACTCGAATAAGCCATAATTCATAAACCAAAAATCAAAGCCCACCAAAATCTCCATTAGTCTTAATTACTTTGGATAATCCAAAATTACCCTAAACTAATCTCCTAACCCTTCTCTTTTTCCTTTTCTTTCTCTTTTCTTTTCTTTCTTTCTCCTCCTCCTCCCACCAACCTCAAGCTACACTTTTGAATTGTTGTAACTTGCACTTGTAGCTTGCACCACCACTTGCATCATCACCTTTCTTCATCCATCACCCATCACCTTACTTTCTTTCTTCTTTTTCTTCTCCTCCTTCTGCTCCCTTATCCCTGCCTGACTGCACACCCTTATGCACACTTTGCACACCCCATCTTCCCCTACCAGTTCACTTCTCATGCAACACCTAAATACAACCATCACCGCCTTCAACCTACAGCTGCTACCCTATCCTTAACCATCCTCTGCAACCATCACCATCACCATCACCTTGCAGCTACACCATCACCATCATCACCATTGCACACTGCCCTATTCTTTTCTTCTTCCCCGACTCACACCACACATGCACACATGTACACACACACACACACACACACACACACCTCATGCTCTCCTTCTTTCTCTTTGGTTTTGCCTCATTTTACCCGTCTTTATGTCAAAGAGCCATTTCCTGAGCTCCCTCTTCCTTCTCCTTTCCTCCTTCTATCTTCCTTCTCCTTTCCTCCTTCCTTCTTTCCCTATTTTGGCTTGCACACCAATGTTTCCACCACCGTGCACCACCTCAGTCACCACTTGCCTCCCTTTGACTAGTGGAACGACCACTAAAGCCACTCCAACCTTCCCCCTCACCATCCATCACTGCCGACCACTGCCTCTTTTTCCTTCACAACATTTTAGAGTGCATGGCTTATGCACCGTCTACTGCACAATCATGCAACACTTAAATCTCGTGCTGCACAGCCGTGCAACTCTTACACCGCCTAACCGTGCATCTTTTCTCCTCTTGACCTATTGTGTACTATTTCTATACAACCATACAACTCTTGCACTGCCTGGCCATGCATCATTTTTTTTTCTCTCAAATAGAAGCTACACCACCTGCTGCACGGCCATGCAACTTCCTATTTTTGGCCGTGCACCCCTATTTTCACCCCAAACCTTGTCTAAACACTACCAAAATTTAACCATAGATCCATCACACATTCCTCTATACATCCACACATCTCAAGCTCCTATTTGACTACAGTTATATCTATTTTTACCTTTTTTACCTTTATTTCTCCTTTAATTTAACTCTTTGAGCCTAACCGTGAATTTTATTATTTTCTTGTATATGGTATTCCAGTAGCTTTGGAGGAGGAAGTCTAGGATTTGTGTGCTTAGAGCCCGATATCCTAGTTGGTAAGGATACTATCTGATGATTAGGGTTTTTGGTGTTATTTGTTCGTATGGTTATATATGTTTTTCATGATATTGTTGATATATGATGTAACATGTGTTGAACTTGATATTTTGTGAGGATATGAATGTTATGTTGAAGGAAAGTAAGAACAGGTAAGATGTACCATTATGTTATTATTTTTTTTTGTGATAATGTCATATTTGTGGAATGATATCTTTTGATATAAAGTATGGGTTTAGGGATATTATGTTATTGAAAGACAGTAAGAACGGGTAAAATGTATCATTGTTATTTTTTTTGTGATAATGTCATATTTGTGGAAATATATCCTATGGCATAAAATATGGACTTAAGGATATTATATTATTAAAAGAAAGTAAGAATGGGCAAAATGTACCATTATCATTTTGTTGTGATAATGTCATGTTTGTGGAAATATTTGCATTATGGTATGAAATATGGACTAAGTGAGTTTTGATAAATAGACTTAAGAATTCTCATGAGGTATGATGACTAATTATGGACTTGGAAAATAACATATTTGGAGAAATAAAGGCTTTTATTTGTGATTAATGGTAACTTGGTCATTATGGGATAATAAGGAAATTTTGGTATTTTATGTGTTAGGAGGTTTAAAATATGATAATAATAGCATGAGGAATTGCTGGAAGTATTATTATTATTTGGGATCCTTAAATGATTTAATGGCTAGGGTAAACTATCTTATAATGATAATACCCTTATTCCATGTTTAAGATTTAGAAGTTATCTATCGAAATTAGTTATCATGAAGATTTCATGGGAGGTATTATGATAATTATATGAAATTTGGGTCTTAGATATTTCTGTGATTAACATATTGGGATGAAATTATTAGAGTATACTTATGGGAATTAGATTGTGTATTTTGGGTATGATAAAAATGAGGGGATTTGGAGATGATATAATATAAGTTGTGTGAATTAATTAATACTGGAGCATGAATACTAAAGGGTGTGTAATTAGGGTTCAAAAGTATTGAAGGACTTAGACCTATGCTATATGCATATCTGTTTTTAATGTGTTCTATTCTTGAGAATCAATCTTAAATAAGCTACTAAACACTTAGAGTGAAAGAGCACCTGATTAGGGCTAAGGTGATATATATGTATATGTATATGTATATGTATATGTATATGTATATATGTATTCCCATTCCAACGGGGGGAATAGTAGCTTAAGAGTGTTTTGCCCTGAGAAGATGTTTTTAATCTTTGTTTTACCAGAAAGAATAGTGACTTGGAAGCATTTTGCCCCGAGAAGGTGCTTTAGTCCATTCCACTGGATTAAGAATAGTGGGGTCCTTACTCATCATGAAATGAAATGTATCATTATAACTTATGGAAAAGATACTAATGATTTAAAGTGGAAGAATGCGCGAGTCAGGACCAAGGTGATCTATTTTTCTATATATATATATATATATATATATATATATATATATATATATATATATATATGTATGTATATGTATATGTATATATGTATATTTTTCCATGGGAAAAAATAGTGGCTTGGGAGCATTTTGCCACCATAGGATTTTTTTAATCACTGTTCTACCAGAAAGAATAGTGGCTCGGGTGTGTTGTCCCCAAAAATAGCTTTAGACCATTCCACCAGTTTAAGAATAGTGGGATTTCTGCACTCAACATAAATAAAAGAATAAAAATAGATTATACTTAATAAACGAATCTGGATCATATTCTATCTTATGATATGTTTCATTTATTTGGTTATTCTCTTATTATCTAATCTAAAAGTATGTGCTATTTGTATCCCTGCTTCGATAGTATTGTTCCTTTACTCAGTACGTAATGTATTGACTACCCATTTTATAGGTGTTGCTTATTTCCATGAGCAGAAGGCCCTAAATTTTATGTGTAGGTCTCAGAAGATCAGTTAGATGATTATGCTGCCTATGACGCCCTATGTGGGGATGAGTGACTTCATCTTTGTTAGGGTCGGGTGAAGAGTAATTATTATCCATTTTATGTATTTAATTGGATAACCTTTTTTGGAATCTTGGTCCATGGTATCCCCTTTTTATATTTTTGTATTGTTAAACTCGGAGTTAGGCTCTAAACTCAGTATTGTACTATAAATGTTCTTTTGTTTCAAATATTCTTATGTTACTTTAAATGTTTTAGCATTGTGATTGATGTAAGGATGGTTACATAAGCCAAAATTATGCCCCACTATTTTACTTAATTACTTCTACTGTAAAAGAACATTTTTCAGTAGTAAAAATCAGGGTGTTATAGATGTACTCTTATCTTTATGTATGTGGCATTAGCATGATACATATTATATATTATATCCATGTACAATAGAATTTGCATACTTATATTCCATTGAGGGAGCAACTTGGATTACTGAGTATGTAGTGTACTGGTGTCCTCGTTTGCTCAGTCACTTGCTCATTTCCATGAGTAGAGGGCCATGTGTAGGTTTTTGGAGAAGAACAATAAAGGGTTTACCTCATCGTGGGTTTGGGGCTTGAGAGTGTGGACATCTGGAGATCTTGTAAGGTCCGTGGTCTTGATTTTGGGGTCACACCCTAATCTTATTTTATTGTGGGCCCATACTTTATCTACATATATTTTATAATGATTTGGTCGGGTACCTTTAAGGTCCTTTGATGTAAACAATATTTTAAATTGTTTATGTAACTTTTACTCACGCACTTTGTTGTATTTAAATGTATTAGTTGGTTTTATCCTTATATTTGATATAGGGTAGGCGATAGACGTCTATGTTGTGTTAGTTATGGTAGTAATACCCCATTTTTTCTAGGTGTATTTTTAGCTTCCATAATGTTTTAAACAAATTTTTTTTTTGTAGTGTAAAATGGAGATGTTACAATTATTCAAATGAGTAGATGAGTATGTGCAGATGGTTAACGATGAGATAGCTTGAGTACCTATCTAGGGTCATTGTGAGAGTAGGGTTATTATAGAAGCTTAGTAAAAACATTTTTATCTTATGCATTTTAGATGTTTAATCCTCATATCATTTATTTGTATTATTGTATTGGTTATTCCATTAGAGTACCTCTCTATCACTAGTTTCTTCTGTGTAGTACATTATTGCCTTACAATTTTATATCAGTCATTTTGGATCATGGATTTAACCTTTATTGTGTAGTGATTTAACATTTTATCCTTGAATTTTGAAATGAGAAATGTAAGGGTATTGTACTTACATTGATTGCACTGATAACTCCTAATATTTTAACTTAATACTTCCACAATTATTTTTTTTTTGAAAAAAAGGTGAAACATTTAGGGGTGATAAAATAAAGCTTTAGTTCTAAAACAAAGTTTTTCATTTTCAAAAAGTTATTTTCAAGGGTTTGAAATTCTTTATTTAATAAAAATATATTTTTTATAGATGTCCAGAATAAACTTGTGAAAAAAGTGTAGGTTGGATAGATATGTGGTCTTAGTATTGAAAGTTGTGATTACTTGATAATAATCTTGTATGTTTAGTCTTGTATCATTATCTTAACTTATTTTTAACTTGCTTAGCTTATCATAGCTCAATATTTCCAAGTTTCCCTACTAAACAAGATGATGATGATGGCGTTGGGAGATGTCATGTAACACTAGATATATTATCAAGATGCCACTTCCACTAAGGATTAGCTACCAACATATGTTGATTAGGAGGACCCCATTCATCAAAGGGATGAATTTATTTTAAGGTGGTGGATTGTCTGGAGCATTAGAGAGTAGGCATTAAAACTTATTATTTAAGGATGATCCTAAATGAGTGGTTGTTGAGTCATTGCCCAACACTAGGAGTACATTGATATCTTAAGAGGGGTCTAAGGTGTCATTCAATTATGCTTCCCTCCAAATTTTTTGAAGAGGGTAAAGTTAAAGGAGTTCTTAGAGCTTAAAAGAAGAATTTAATCTTTCACTAGTATTATAACAGATTTAAGGATTTGTTGTGGTTTGTGCGAATGATAATGACAAATGATCCATTTTGACCTTTCATGCAGCTTAGCTTTGAATTTGACCTTATTTATGCTAGATAATCAAAAACTAATCTAAGTCCTAACCTTAGCCTTTTTCCTTTTTCTTTTATTTTCTTTCTCCTTTTTCCTCTTTCTTCCTCCTTCTTGTGTTGATTTCTTATCTCCTGCTCTTGTCTTGCATTTATTTTGCTTACCATCTTGCAACACATAACCATCACCTCACATCATTGTAATCCCCAAAAATTTTAAAAGTCTATAATTTAATAAATCACTTTTATTTGAGATAACTTAGCTTTTACACTTATTTAATTTAATTATTTTAAGGATTTTACCTTTTAAATTTATTTAATTTAATTATTTTGTGAATTTTTAAGTATATAAAATTAGATGTGAATATTTAATAAATTAAAATAAATAATTTATTATTTTTATCATACTCATTTTATTTCAATAATGTTTCAAACCAATATTTTCTAAAATTTACCTTTTAAACCAATATATTAAAATATATTAAGTTAAATTATTAAAATTTGTTTATCTACCAAAAATACTACAACCTATCTCTCATAAGTTATTTTTATCTATTTTCCCCTATTTTCCCTTTTCTTTTTTTCCCTCTCCCTCCTCCTTTCTTCTTTCTTTCCCCATTTTCCCCCACAACTAGGCCAGCCTGCTAGCCCAGATCACCTATCCCTCCCCTCTCTTGTGCGTCCCAAGCGCCGTAGCCTGCCCCTGCGCCCGAACCGCTCGGCCGAACCACCTCCCTCTCCTTTTCTTTTCTCCCCTGGACTGCCGGTCCAACCTGTCGCTCTTCTCCTTCCCCCAATCCCAACTGCAACGACTGAAACCTGCAACTTCTGCCGCCGACAGCCACCAACGCCGTCCGACCTCCCTTATCTTCCCCTCCTCGTCATTTTCTTCCCTTTTTCAACCCCGACCAACCCATCTCTCCCCTCCTCGTGTGCCCATCTCCTTTCCTTTTATCTCCCGACTCAACCTAACCTGCAATTAGCAGGACTGCACCGCCTGCCACCGCCGGCCGGTGGTCCTGCCACACCTGCCAAGCTTGTCTTCTTCTTACCTTTGTTGTTTTCTCCCTCAATTAGCCTATAAATACACTCCCAGGGCAGCCATAATCGAGCTCCCTTTTTCACAAGCCCAGAATTCTAGCTTTCCACTGCCGCCCAAACAACCCCTTATTCTGCCACCTTTGGCGATCTCCGCCAAAAACGCTGCCCACCAAAACCTTTCCCGCACCTCCCTTTACAAAACTGAACCACTATCATCCCCTGTCTCATCCTACACGTGCCACCCCGGCCGTGCAAAATCGCCAACCCAAGCAGCCCACTCCAGCCCCTCTCCGCCCCTTGCGCCGCCAATCCCGCCGCTACTAGCACCTCCTCCACCCTCCAAAACACCCAGAGAACCTTCCCCTACCTTCATCTCCCCCTGCCTCCCTCTCCTTCCACTTCCTTCATCTTCCACCATCTTCTACCACCTTCAACCGCCGCAAAAACCGCCGTGCACCACCACTCCCAGCTACACCACTACCTTCATTCCACCCCTCTCCACATGCTGTACCTTCCTCCACCTCAAACACCCCTCCACTTCCTCTCCTTTAGCCTACATAGTAATCTTTCCACATCTCTTCCTCCATCGCCGCCGCCGTTGCCGCCACGTGCCGCTAACGGTTCCACCACTAACCTTAGGTGGTGCTCCAACTTCCCCAGCCCCCTAAACTATTTTCTATAAGTGTTAATAATTTTATTTAATATTACTAGTATTATCCTTAATATTACTATTATTATTATTCTTATTATTATTAGTGTTGTATTATCATGGTTATTATTATTATTATTACCATTACCAATATTATTATTATGTATCCCCCTTATTTCCTAACCTAATTTCAGAAAATACTTATAACTAGGGTAAACTATTTTAAAGGCTACAACTTTAACATTAAAATGGTTATCATTAGTATTATTGTTATTGTTATATTATTATTATTATCATCATCATCATCATCATCATCATCATCATCATCATCATCATCATTATTATTATTATTATTACTATTATTAGTGTTATTTAAACCAAAGTTGGCGTATTATCATTTTGTTGTTAAAGAAGAAGAATACTTAAGCCTTAGTTTTTTTGCTATTTAATATTTGAATATTACTAATATTATTCCTAATGCCTTTGTCACTAACATTATTACTATGATTCATTATTAGTTATTACTATTACTATTATTATTATTATTATTATTATTATTATTATTATTATTATTATTTTATTTCTATTATTGTGATAAAAACATTTGAACCCTTATATTATTATTATTATTCAAAATATAACTTTTATCATTATTATCTTTAGGAATATTTATACTTTGTTGGTATTGCAATTATTATATTATTATTTTAACCCTAACACTATTATTAGACTTAGCCTTAAAAATGCTAGGGTTTCTATCACTATAAGCATTATTATTATTATTATTATTATTATTATTATTATTATTATTATTATTATTATTATTATTATCACTATTTTGCTACAATTAGTATTAGTACTATTATTATTATTATCACTATTTTGCTACAATTAGTAATAGTACTGTTATTATAAGAATAAAGCTATTAGGTTTAATAATACAAGCATAGCATTAAATATTTAAAATAAGCATATTTTGGCTAGTAATATCTAGTAGGCTAACTTGAAGATAAAAACCCTAGTTTTCCCGTATAATACTCCATTTAATAATAATAATCCTAATCTTAGACTAAAATAAGGAGTGATGGTACTTTTGGTAGGAGAGAAACTAATCCTTAGTATTTTCCCTCTTATAGGTGAATCGAGCCAAAACCCTAAGGAGTTGTAGGAGCGTGCTCCAAGCCCAGCGTCGTTTTAGGTAAGGATGTAGCTAAGGCCCATGTGTGTTATGTGACTTGTATGCCTTAGATGCCATATATATCATGCTATGTTGTGTATTGAATGATTATCATTAACTTGTCTTATGTGTAGCGTAGTTTGGGGTTGAGGTATGTTGTATGTGTTTTCTTATAACATGAGTGTGATATGTGTATATGGTGATTATGATGTGATATGTTATGACCCTCTAGAACATGCATGATAGGACAATTGATAATATCATATGGGAATGAAAGTACCAAAAGAAAGACATGGGAAATGAGTTCACTAAGGGAGATATGAGGTTGACCAAAATACCTCATGATCCATGAGAGGAAATTAAAGAGGAAGGAATGACCAAAATGAATGAGAGATGGGGACCATGCATGGGACTCTTAAAATTTGCATGGGGACTTTGGGTGTTTTCATGGGGTGGATAAATCTTGCATGGGGATGAACTTTAAGTGAGAAAAGTTGTATTAGGGTGTAAATAAGCTAAGGGGAGAGTTGTGGAGTGATTGGAGACTTGTGATGAAAAATAGTACGTAAGTAGGTGTAAGGGTGTGTACGGGATCCAATTAGGGTTTTGGGGGGAAGTAATAATCTGGAAAATGTGGGAGTAAAAATGATTAAGGAAGAGTGGAGTACAGGTTCAGAGTGAGAATTTATTATATAAGCGGTGAGTATGGGTGTTATGGGAGAGAAGAAATATTGAGTAAGAAATAGAGAGGTTACTTGTGGGAGAAGAAAGGTAGTAGGGTTTGAAGTGGCCAACTAGGGTTTTCCAGTCATATGTGAAATCGAAAGGTAAGATGATATGAGTTGGGGTTGGATCTAATGAGTTAAGTTATGGGGTGATAAACGAGGTAATGGTAGTGTAAGTGAGAGAGAGGGTTGGGCCACATCGGTCCAATTAGGGTTTTCAAGGGAAAACCCTAGGGGGTGATAGTAGGTGGAGTTGAGGTCATAAGGTGTTGGGCCTAACCCATGCCCGTAGGAGTTGGGTTTTTCATTAAAGGGTAAGTGTAAAGGGAAATGGATGTCGGGGTATCATAAGGGGCGCATGAGTCTCAAGATATGGGACGGGTCCCCTTGGGAGAATATAAGTAGAAGGTAGTTGACATGCATGTTAAGGGTGAAAAGCTTTATCGAATAAGATACGAATAATATACTAATCACTTAAAGAGTAAGATTGTTGAGCAAGGCCTAGACCGATCCACCGGCATAATAGTGGCCAGGTGCCGAGGTGCCCTGGAGACCGATCCACCGGTATATAATAGTGGCTAGGTGCGTTCTTCCCTATAAGTGACCGATCCACCGGCTATAATAGTGGGGGATCCCGATGTCAACAAATCAAACATTATGTTGCCAATGAATCATGGGAAAGCTACTATGTACTTATAGTGAAACACCATGTGAGTTGGGGCTACACTGATCCACCGACATAATAGTGTCCAGGAGCTTTTTACCCTGGAGACCGATCCATCGGCATAAAATAGTGGTTAGGTGCGTTCTGTCCTATAAGTGACTGATCCACCGGCTATAATAGTGGGGTTCCCGCACTCGTATGGATTGATAAATATTATGTTGTGAAATGACTATATTTAACAGAGATCCAAAAGAAAAAAATAATCCTAGTTGGACCCTAGCCGGCCTTCATTATTTGTATTACTACATGCGGCTTATGTGATTATGCCATGTATGCTATATTGTATGTTTTGGTGTGTTTGGCCTTAGAGCATCTGCTACCTTACTCAGTATGTAGCGTACTAATCACCCATTTCATGGGTGCTGCTAATTCTCACGAGTAGGAGACCCATCTGAGCTTGTGCAGGTAGGGGATGGCATCTACGAAGCCTACGACACTTACAAGGCATCGGGTGGGGCTGAGCGTTGAGCCTAGACCTGACTTGGGGATCGAGAGTGACTTGTCCGGACTTTGTTTCTTTTATTGGACCATTTATTATCATATTTTAGTTGTGATTTCGTACTATGCTTTATGTTTTGAAAAAGCAACTCTATTCCCGCACTCTTTGGATTGTAATCCTAAACCACACTTTGATTTCTATATGACTTGTGCTTTACTAACGACTTGTGTTTTTATTAATGACTCGTGTTTAATATTAACCTTAGTTAGCCTTAGCACTTAGTACTGGAATGGTAGGAGTGAACTGATCTGGTATTAAGTGTGGCCATAATGCCCCCGAGTTTACGGTTTTATCTTTTCACTTCTGTTAAACCCTTTTAATTAAACGAAATTTTTTGGTAGTAAATTTGGGGGTGTTACAATCATCCTCTCCCATCTCATCTCATTGAAATTTTGGCCACTCCCTCATACCTATGCTTTTGCCACCCATCATCATCACCCTGTACTAGTCCATCCATTTCTCTACCATTATTCACTATGTTTGCCACCATACTTATATATATATATATATATATATATATATATATCACTCCAATCTCTCTCTACTTCATTTAATGCTCAACTACCTCCACTCTCCCCTTTTTCTGTTGAGCAACCAACATGCCCGAACCTTTTCTCCTCCTCCTCCTCCTTTATTCCAATGCCCAAACCACACCACCATGCACCACACAGCTACCAAGCACTGCCTTAATTATCCCCCTCATTGTCACTGACAGTCGTTGTCCATCGCCATCGTCGTTGCCTTCTTTACTTGTACGTTTGTCATTGTAATACCCCCAAATTTCACTCTTGAATTTTTTTTTGTTTAAGAGAATAGAGGAAGCTAAAATAGAATTTGGGGAATGTTACTGCCACTTCTAACACAAGATAAATGTCCACCATCTATTTCATGCTAGATGCAAGGCTAAAACCTGTCAAATAAAATTTCAAACAACATCTATGCTGTGAGGATAAACTCCCACAAGAAAATATCCATGGGCATATGGCAAGTGAACAGTTTCACTAAATAAAATCATTGCTGAAAAAATCAGTGGAACCTATGAAATAAACCTGGGTTTTAAAAGCTTATCAGAGTATGAGAAATTAAAAGTCAATTACAACACCCTTGAAAATTTAAATACAACACTTGAAACTTCCAAAAATAAATACAGTTAAACAAGCCAAATCTCGACAGATCAAATTTCGGATTGCCTACTCTCTTAAGCTAGGCCTTCCACCCAAAAATAATATCCTATCTTAAACTTGCACAAGAGGTATGCTCCCCACCATCAGTGGATCATCACAGGACCCATTCAACCAAGGTAGTATTAGTACGGGTCTAATACTTAGTAAATCCCACTACCCTATCTTATGGAAGAGACATAAACTACAACATCAAGTGCATATTGAATCATGGTACATTACGTTGATACAATATTATGCATACTCAATACCCACATCATAAATCCTACCATACACATATAATAGCATGCGAAACATAAATAACATCCTATTTAAACATGTAAGAGTGGTATGACAGAAATATAAAGTAGCTTATGCACCTCAGGTAGGAATAATCCATATTATTGACAACTCATTACATGTCCACACAATTTCTGATGCAAGCATCTTAAACCAATAAGAGATTCAGATAAACCAACAAGGCATTTATGGACAATGTCAAACCAACCAATCGGGCATTTACCAAGCAGACATTTATGGGCAATGCCAAACCAAACCAATCAGGCATTTACCAAGCGAGCATTTATGGGCAATGCCAAACCAAACCAAACCAATAGGGCATTTACCAAGCAGGCATTTGTGGGCAATGCCAAACCAAACCAATTGGGCATTTAGCCCGACGGACATTACTTAGGGATATGTCAAGCCCCAAGCATTACTTAGGGACATGCTCAAGCTCGGACATTACTTAGGGACATGTCTAGCCCCAAACATTACTTAGGTACATGTCTAGCCCCGAGCATTACTTAGGGACATGCTTAACCCTGAGCATTACTTAGGGACATGCTCAGCCCCGAGCATTACTTAGGGACATGCTCAGCCCCAGACATTACTTAGGGACATGTCCAGCCTCGAGCATTACTTATAGACATGCTCAGCCCCGGACATTACTCAGGGACATGTCCAGCCCTGGACATTACTTAGGGACATGCTTAGCCTCGAGCCATGATTCAAACACATTCAACACCTTATTATGCTGAGAGAGGCATTAAATTATCAACATTCATTCATATCATCTCATAATGCACCATACAGCTAGAAAACCATAAAGTGTGCTCCATCTCTTGACAAACAATTCATGCCACACATTAAGATGATTTTCAGTCAATTAATCAAGATATATATATATATATTACGATCTTTAACATATATTTCACTTATCCTTGCTTGAAGGTAACAACCTTAACATGCTTTGTTACTTAATCATACTTTTAACATTCTCTTTTACTCAATCATACTCCTAAATAGAAAATGCAATCCCATTCCAACATATGTAAGCACATTCGTCCTCCTCAAAAGAGTTAAATAGTCATATCATGCATATTTTTACCCTAACATACTCAACAATAAGCTAAAGTATGAATTACTTAAACCTCATGATTATACGAAGCATTATACAAGGCATATTACATGTTTGACATACTGACCCATGTGAGTCACACACTTTCACCTCTTAACACACATGTATAATGGTCTATCCTCATGAAACACCCATAAGTGGAGGTAAGTAGAGATTTACCTAAATCCCAAGCTAGCTAGAAGAGAGAGAGAGCTATCGAGAACTCGACAATCCACGAAAAAGTTTTCCTAGATCGCCAATAGAAATCGAAAACTAGGTTTGAAACTATCTTATCAATCAATAATTCAAATATTATAATAAAATCAACACAAACAATCTTTCTTGGAAAGCGTGTCTAAAACCTAGGACTCACGAGCGTAGCTCTATTAAGATTTAAGATTAAATATTACTCAAATCGATTTAAATACATATTGCTTGGAGCATTTCTAATAGATTTAGAAAGTTGGAAAAAGAATAGTAGATTATAAGTTATTTTATCGAAAATGATTTACTAGTTCGGTTTTACAATCTAAAAGATAAAATAACCATTTGTAGAGCAAAAAAAATCCAACCCGACAATATAAGAATATAATTCAAATAATTTTAAATCAAAATTAGAGATCTACTAGGTGAGATAAACATAAGCAAATCATTTTTATAAAACCATCTCCGAAAATTAGGGTTTTTAATGCTCGGACTACTAACCGACTAATTCACTTTGATTAATCCAAATTGATAGCCTTAAAACACAACTAAACTAATTTATATAAATTTAGATACTCAATTTCAACAAAAACAATCTTCCGAGTAGCCGATTCAAGACTGTTGGTTTCTGAAACTAGGGTTTCAAAGCCTAAAACACAAACTCGGATAATTGAAATCAATTAACTCCAATTGAAGGTATTAGAATGCACTTAGGATCATTTCAACTATTTTTATAAATTTAATTTTAGAAAAACAACTATACAAATGACAAATTTCATAATTTCACTTGAAATCTAGGATTTTAGACCCGAAAATATATTTCAGTTGAATTCTATTAATTTATTTAAATTGAATGTTTAGAAATGCAATTAGATATATTTTATAACATATCATATAATCAATTGATCAAAACCAATAAAAGAAATACCCAATTTAGCATAATTATGGTTTTTGAGCCCGAAATGCAAATGCGATCAATTCTTGTTAAAATAAATAAATTGAAGGTTTAGAAATATAATTAAATGTATTCTAATGTAAAATATATAATCAATTGAATAAAATAACCCAATTACACAATCTAATTTAAACCTGCAAGAGTTTTTACCTAAAAGTCCAATTCCTATCGATTTTACACAACTTTTCTAAATCAACACTTCAGATATAAAATTAAATACATTTCAAATGATATTATAAAATCAATTGAGTAAAATGACTCAATTATGCAACTCAATTTCATTACACACGAATTTTGACATAGAAGGTCAATTCCGATTAATTCCGCGTAAATTTCTCAAATTGACAGTTCCGACATAAAATTAGATATATTTTAAAGCATAATGTAAAATCAATTTGCCCAAAATAGCTTAATCGAACGAATCCAAAAAATTCGGGCATAACCCAGCCAAAAATTCAATTTTCACAAATCAACCAAATTCAATACAATTAACTACTCTAACTCAATCATATAATATATATATATACATAACAAAACAATCAATTTAGCTTTTCATAAGCTAATTCATACTCAATTAATCAATTCAAATGTTAGGATTTTCAGAAATTTATACCAAACGAAACCAACAAAAATCGGAGAATATGGAGGTCAGAGGAAGTTTGTCGGAGGGTAAGGACAGCTCGGCGGTGGTCGAGAGACGTTGGAGGTGACCGGACAGTGGCGCCGTTACTCTTGTTCGCTGCTTCTGCTTCTATTTACTGTTGCTGCACTGCTGCGACATTTGGTGCGGCTGCTCTGGCGGTTGTGGCTGGAGATGGTTGGAGGTCGGGTAGCATGGAGGAGTAAGGAGAAGGAGATGGCAGGGGTTGGGCTTTGTGTGCAGAACAGAGACAAATGGGAAAAGGGAAAGATAAGATGGAAGAGAATAGTAGGGAAAAGGAAAAAGGAAAAAGGGTTATGGGTCGGGGAACCAGTTTGTTTGTTTTTTTTTTTTTCTGTTGCAAATATACATATGAATAAATACTAAGCATCCAAAAATAATGTTGGAAAATTTTATCTAAAATTTATTTAACAAAATTTATTTCATAAGGATCCGAAGGCTTAACGTCGATATAAGAGCTATATAAAATATTTCGGAAGTATTTTCAGAATAATTTACCAACGAATGTAAAAATTTATATTATTTATGGAAATACATTATAAGACCTCGAAATATATTTAAAAGCATATAAGAGAATATTTAAATAAAATTCTAATAAACTGAGACTAATTTAAATAATTTTTAAAATTGGTCTTCCGTAAGCAAAAAAGGGTAAAACGACAGAAAATTAATTTCGAAAACAAATTCATAAATAAGCTCCAAACTCTTTTTAATTTAAAACTTTCCAAAGATTTTAATGACTTTGGAAATGAATAAATTCAAAGTCAGAAATGTTTTCTATGGATAAAATTATTAAAATAAATTTAACTATTTAAGCGGAAATTTTATAATTTAAATAATATATTTTGTTAATGAAATATAACTCTAAAATAAAGTTGTAATCACACGACAAAGTTATAATTTAAAACGAATCTAAAATATATATAAAAAATCAAAATACGAGAAATAATGGGAATACATATTTTTAATCAAAAATCAAAATCATATGAATATAATAAAATCATAGTCGTGAACGAATTTATCTAGAATAGTCCGCAACGACAATGATTAATTAAATTTAAGTATGAAATTGAAATCGTCAATAAATCCATAAAACGAATCGAAATTAAAGTAATTAAATGTTTACTTCAATTATGCTAATCAAATAATTAAGCTTAATAAAAATGAATTTTCAAATATAGGGTATTACAGTCACATTTTTGTGAGGTGCATGGCTTGCTCATGATCGCTTGCACAATTGTGCACTAGCATTGCACATCCATGCATGCTTGCACAGTTTGCTTGTGCATGCTCACATAGGCAGTGTGAATATTCATGCACCCCTGTGTGTAGGGCTGTTCACGGTTCAAATATCCAATATTTTGGATATTTGATTGTCGGGTATTTAAAATTTCGGATATCTAAAAATAATATTTGATATTTGATTTGAAACTTCGGATATCCGAAAGATCGGATATTTGAATTTTCGGATTGGATATCAAATATAACCGATATTATCCGAATACAATTTCAAATATAAAAAAACTACCAAATGAAAAATATATTTGATATTATCCGATTTGTTGAGCGAATGCCCAGCAAATATCCGATTCGCTCAGCAAATATCCAACTTACTCAAGAAATATCCAATGTTAAAACTAAAATAAGAAAGGAGTGCGTGGACTTTATCGGCATGTAGAGTATTTTTATTTTTATTTTTATAAATATCTAAAAAGGGATTATATTAAAAATATAATTTCAATTAAATTAAATTTTGCCTCAAATAATAAATAAAGTAATTAAAAATTATACACACACACATCTAAATTTATTTATATACAATTATATATAAAATAAAAATTATAAAAAAAATATATAAATATTTTTCTTCGCATCGGATATTATTTTTATTTGTCGGATTGGATATTTGGTTTGTTTGAATTTTTATTGACCGGATTGGATATTTGATTTGAAAAAAAAAATCGAATCGGTTATTTACTTTTTCGGATTAGATTACTTCAGATATCGGATCAAATAAGCAGATATCGGATAACATGAACAACCCTATCCGTGTGTACCCTATTCTTTCTTGCTCATGTGTACATTGCATGCTCATAGTCATGCTTCCTTCACACAACTAGCATGTGCGACTTCCCAACTCACGACCTAAGCGTGCACAGCCTACCATATACCCTTACAAACCCCCCTTTTGGCCATGTACCCCTTTTTGCACACCCAAAATTCATCCAAACCTCACCCTAACACCACCATATCTTCCACCACACTTCCACGCAACTTAACCTTCCCTTTGACTTTGGTTATTTCCATTTTACCCTTATTTACATTAAAATTTTCCTTAATTATAATCTCTGATCCTAATTGTATATTATCTTATTTTTGTAGATGATATTCCCGCGATCATGGATAAGGTGGTTTAAAATTTATGTGCATAGAGCCTAGTGTTCTTGTTGGTAAGGATGCACGTTGTAGTTAAGATTTTATGTGTATGTGTATGTGCTTTTATGTTGGACATGTTATATGAATGATGTTATTTTATGATATGATATCTTGAGAGTAATGAAATTGTGGAAGTATGGTTTTGGTATAATTTTGGGTATACATATATGTAAATAATTGAGGATATACTTCCTGAATGAATATAAGAGATATATAGGTATTAGTGTTGGGATTTATTAGGCTTGGGAGAATATGAGCATTTTAACTACCCTAAAGTGCATTATGGTCATTTGAGGATACTTTTGTAGTCATGTTTATATATTCAAATATATGTCTTGCATATCTATATGAGTCCTACATTAAAATCTTGAATATACAATTAACTATAAATAAGATAATAATCATTTAAAGTGAAAGATCACGTGAGTTAGGAGGAGGTGTTTATATAGGTTCATTCCATCAGATAATAATAGTGGCTCAAGTGTGTTATCCCTCAGAGGTGCATTAGTCTGTTCCACTAGATTAAGAATAGTGGATCCCTATACTCAACATGAATGAAAATACAATTAAGAGATAAATTATTAATGGAAAAGATACTAATCATTGAATGTAAAAGAATATGTGAGTTAGAACCAAGGTGCTGAGTTCGTTCTACTAGATAAATAATAGTGGTTTAGTTGTGTTATCCCTGAAAGGTGCTATAGAATATTCCACTAATTTAAGAATAGTGGCTCACAAGCATCTTTCTTTGAGAGGTGTTGGGTCTGTTCCACTGACAATAATTGTAATCCTCCAAAATTTTAAAAACCTATAATTTAATAAATAGCTTTTATTTGGGATAAATTAGCTTTTAAAATGATTTAATTTAATTATTTTATGAATTTTGGAGTATATAAATTTGGATAGGAATATTTAATAAATAAAAATATTTTGTTATTTTATCATACTCTTTTTATTTAAATAATTTTCTAAACTAATATTTTACTAAAATTATCCTTTTTAAACCAATATATTAAATTATTACCCAAAAATATTACATTCTATTATTTTACAAATTAAATTATTTTAATTTTCACATTTTTTCCTTTTCCTTTTTCCCCTTTCCTCCTTTTTTTCTTTTTTCTTTTTTTCCCTTCTCTTCGGGGTGCTAGACCAGCCTTTCTCTCCCTACCTCATTGCCGAGGCTGATGGCGCATTCCCTTCCCTCCTCTCCTTCTCCCGCATGCAGTCGACCTCCTTTTCATTTCCTTCCTATGCCGCACACATCGACCAGCCCATCCTAGCCTTTTTTTTCCTTTTCTCCTTCCCCATGACTAGGCCTGCCCAACTTCCCTTTCTTTCCCTTCGCCCGACCGATCTTCTTTTCTTCTTCTTCTTTCTTTCTTTGCCGCCCAAGCCTGACACCTTGATGCCACGCCTAGCCACCACCCTACAACCTTTCCCTACCACCACCTGCCACCACTACAACCCTCCCCCTCTCTTCCCCATCCTTTTCTTCCCTATTTTGGACCAAACCAGCCCTACACTGCCTAAACACGCATGACCTTTCTTTCCTCTTCTTCCCTTCCCTCTCCTTGCCACCCTACACCCTGCCACCTGGTCGGCTGCCTATTTCCCTCTTTCCCCCTTCTTTTTCTTCTCCTCATGAGCCCTTTCCTGCCCCATTTTTTGAGCCTCCTTACCTTCCCCGATCTCCTCCTTTCCATTTTCTTCTCCTTCATCCTCCCCTATTTTTGCACCACCGCTTCCTCCACCTCACCAACCACTTGCGCCGCCTCCTGCCACCTTCTGGTTCATCCTCGAACCACCACACTACCTCTCGAGCCACCCTGTAGCCCACCTTCTTCCTCCCCTCTTCTTTTTCTCTTCCTTTTCTTCCTTCTTGGCATCCACCCTGCATCTCCTCCTTCTACCGTCGTTCTGCCGCCTCTGCTGCCATTTGATCCACTAAACCATCCCCTCACCTCCTTTGGCCGAAACAAATACCTGCAACCCTTCATTTTCTTCCTCCCTTATCCTTCCTTCTCATCCTCCTCCACCTTGGCAGCCACCTTCGCAGCCTCGCCGTTGCCACCACCTTTCGCCGCTAACAACCTATCCTCGACCACCACCTACACCCCTTATCCACCCTGCACCTTTCCCTTACCCTAAATCCTCCCCTACCCGCCCTCTTTCCTAGACCCAAAACCCCAACCTAAAAATAGTCATTCCTCCTTCTTTTCCACCCTCCTTCGACACCTTCCTCCCTTATTCTGCATGCAACTCACGTTGTATGAGCAACATCATGCCCAAAATTTTACCCTAATCTTTACTTAATCTTAAGGTATATTAAGGGTTAACTAAATTATATCATTAATTAAGTTTTGATAAAGTTTTATGTTTTTGGTTTTCCTACTTCTAATATAATAATTATTGATATTATTTTTAGGTATTGGTTTTGCTAATCAAAGCTTGAATCTCTAATTGGGATACCAGTAAAGTTTGATTTATTTAGGAATTAAGGTAATTGTTAAACCCCACTTAAACGCATGGATAAACGTATGCTAGCACATTAGAGTTTCAATATATTATCTTGCATGATATATATTGTTTAATATATTATATGTATTTGCTTATATTGATTGATAAAAAGGAAAGTATGGTAGTTTATATGCTATGTGTGGAAATATTGCTTAAGGAAAGAGTTTGGTTATTAATGAAAATGTTGAGTATTTTTCCATGTTATATTATGTTATTGTGACCATTGATCCATAAATAATATTATTGTGAGCCCTAGGGGCATTTTGATAATATGTCTTATGCACGAGTGTTGCCTAATATGTATGGGTGCTAATGAGTATTATGTTGAAGAATAATAATTGGTGGAATTGGATGATGAGAATGGATTATTAATATTAATATTCATGTAGTGATGATAACTTAATAAAAGTGGTGTAATAAAAGGGTAAAATGGTAAATTGTGAGTAAAAGGGTATTATGGTAATTTTAGAAGTTAAGAGTATTATGGTAATCTTGCAAGTACAAGGATAAAATGGTAATCTTGTAAGTAAAAGGGCATTATGGTAATTTTGGGAGTAAAGGGGCAAAATGTTAATTTTGGAAGTAAATGGCAAAATGGTAATTTTGTAAGTAAACATGTATCATGGTAATTTTGGAAGTAAAGGGTAAAATGATAATTTGGAAGTAAAAGGATATTATGGTAATTTTAATAATTGAGAAGGGAAATATAGTAATTATAATAATGGAGAAGGACATTTTGGTAATTTAACTGACTAAAGGGTAATTTGGTAATTATAATAATGGAGAAGGGTAATTTGGTAATTTAACCATCTAAAGGGTAATTTGGTAATTATAATAATGGAGAAGGGTAATTTGGTAATTTAACCATCTAAAGGATAGTTTGGTAATTACGATAATGGAAAAGGGCAATTTGATAATTATGATAATAGAGAAGGGTAATTTGGTAATTATAATAATGGAGAAGGGTAAATTGGTAACTATAATAATAGAAGGGTAATTTGGTAATTATGATAATGGAGAAGGGCAATTTGGTAATTTAACCAACTAAAGGGTAATATGGTAATTTTGATAATGGAGAAGGGTAGTTTAGTAATATGATAATGGAGAAAGACAATTTGGTAATTTAACCAACTAAAGCGGAGTTTGGTAATTATGACAATGGAGAAGGGTAATTTAGTAATTATGATAATGGAGAAGGGCAATTTGGTAATTCAACCAATTAAAGGGTAGTTTGGTAATTATGATAATAGAGAAGGGTAATTTGGTAATTATGATAATGGATAAGGGCAATTTGGTAATTCAACCAATTAAAGGGTAGTTTGGTAATTATGATAATAGAGAAGGGTAATTTGGTAATTATGATAATGGATAAGGGCAATTTGGTAATTCAACCAATTAAAGGGTAGTTTGGTAATTATGATAATAGAGAAGGGTAATTTGGTAATTATGATAATGGATAAGGGCAATTTGGTAATTCAACCAATTAAAGGGTAGTTTGGTAATTATGATAATAGAGAAGGGTAATTATGATAATGGATAAGGGCAATTTGGTGATTTAACCAACTAAATGGTAGTTTGGTAATTATGATAATAGATAAGGGTATTTTTGTAATTATGATAATAGATAAGGGTGATTTAGTAAATTGACCAACTAAAGGGCAATTTGGTAATTATAACAAAGGAGAAAGACAATTTGGTAATCTAACCAACCAAATGGGAAATATGATAAGTGTAACAATTATGAAGGGTGATTGGTGACCTAATTAGTATCAGAGATAACTTGGTAACCCAAACCGAGTAAAGGTTAATTTGGTAATTATGCAACATGAAGGGTAATAAGGTAAGTTAGCAAGTAAGGAAAGAATGACTTAATAATTATACAAGCAAGGGGTAAATCAGGAATTTATATCTAATATATTGATGGGATAATGGAGTTTTGTAATAAGACTCAAGTAACACTGAATAGTAAGATAATGGTGTTTGACAATTAGTAAGTATAACGAGAACTAATCCTAAATCAGAATTGGATGAGATTATGATGGCCTTAATGATTCCTCTATGTTATCTTGGATAACCATTTGAATAAAAAATACCTAATGATATCAAAACGATTGAAAGTGAATAAGTATCTGATTATTGTACTTTTTTGTGATCACCTTAATTAAGACACTAATACTTAAAGTGAAAGACCTCAAGATCGGGAATGGTGGCTCTTAAGGGGTCGCTACCCTAAAGACGTAGTTTAGCCCACGATTATTCTGGTATTTGCTGGTGTGCCTTTGTGTCCTAGCCAAGCCCTACATCATACTCTATCTGGCTCTATGAACCTATTTAGGGGGTATGCATACTTATGGATTAGGCGTCCTTATTGGTAGGGTACTGAGTAGCTTTATGCACCAGTACGACCAGGATACCCTTGTGTCTCTAGGTTGATGGTTGAAGGGTACTCAGTAGCTTGTATGCACCAGTGCAACCGGTGCTATGCCGATTAAAAAGGGAAAACATTAATCATGAAAGTGAAAGATTAATGAGCCAGGCCCAATTGAATGGTGTTTATGAGTACTGGTCCACCAGATATAATAGTGGCCCAGGAGTGTGTTGCCCTAGATGATGTTTATATGTATTCTGGTCCACCGGTGATAATAGTGGGGGATTCTAAGATCAATAAAACCAATCATGGATGTGAATTAGTTGTGGAAAAATACTAATCACTTCTAGTGGAATACCATATGAGTCGAGGCTAGACTGGTCCACCGATAAATAATAGTGGCTAGGAGCATTCTGCCTTAGAGACCGATCCATCGACAATAATAGTGGTCAAGAGCGTTCTGCCCTGTATGTGTTCTGGTCCACCGGCTATAATAGTGGGGTTTTTGCACTCACATGGATATATAATCAGAGAGATAACTGAATAAGGATGGACTAATGGCTTAAGGCAAGAAGTATTGATTGTTCATTATGACCTATTAATATTTGATGGATTTGTTAAGTATGTAAATGTTAAGTATGTGAATGTTATGTATGTACACCTCACTTTATATGTATATAGTTTTTTATTATGTGCGACATTGCGGGCCTGCTTTCAAGTGTGTTTTAAAGCGTTACTCAGTACCATAGTACTGAAGGGTTCAATTTATGGGGCCCTTACTTATTCAATGGGCAATGTCCTTTGCAAGTCTTTTCAGGTGCTACTCAAGTGGGCAATGCGAAAAAGTGTAAGGAAATTATCTAAACTTTTAGGGTTTCCTTATTTCTCTTTTAAATTCATAGTTTAAATGTAATCTATGTTCTTATAACCACCATTGGTGGATTCCATTCTTGTAAAATATTATTTACGCTACTCTGTTTTCAATATGGTTTGAATTTTTAGTAATCTATATTTCATTCTTTTAGCCTTAGCACTTGGTACTGGAACGGTATGAGTGAACCGGTCTAGTACTAAGTGTGGCAATAATAACCCCAAAATTCATAGTTTTATCATTTTAGTTTCGCTAATTCTTTTAAATAAAATAAAATTTTTCAGTAGTGAATTTTGGGGGTATTACAAGTTGGTATCAAAGCTAGTTTTGACCTCTCTTTCAATTTCAAGCTTTTTAAGTTGATACCACAAGTTGGTATCATAGTTTCTTTTGACAACTCTTTCAATTTTAAATGATTTTAAGCAGATTCCACAGCTGGTATCTGAGCTAGTTTCAATCGTTCTTAAAATTTCAATTATTTTAAGCTGGTACCACAAGTTGGTATCATGTATTTTCAAAAAACCTTTCTCATTTTTTAATGTTTTGAGCCGATACTACCAGTAAGTATCAAGGTATTTCACGGAAGTTTTTTAAGTTTAAATGGTTCTTGAAAGGTTTTCCCCTCCTATCTCTCTTTTGTTTCAAAACCGGATTAGTCCTAAGAGTTGGGTATGGGTAGATTAAGGGACCTCGCCTTGGGTCACCTAGCTTGAGGAAATAACACCATCCCTAACAAACATCTATTTTACAGCTAACTCAACATGGACCGAGATGACTGGGTCGACAACTTAGAGAGAGCGTTTGAAGTGATCATGGGATTAACTCAGCGTTCCTCAGTACCCCAACCTCAAACTGCTTTGCCTCCGATGGGTATCGGAGAGGATTGGCTAGATAGAGTTTCGCGTCATTGGCCCCCAACCTAAGATGGGAAAGAAGGCCCCGTGGTTCTAGAAAGTTGGATACGAGATTTTGATAGGACCTTTGAGGCACTCAACTACCTTAAGGAGCGAAAGACGAGCATCACGACATACTTCCTTCGAGAACTAGCTGACATGTGGTGGGAAGACTTTCGAGCCCAAGGAGGACAATCAACATCTTGGGAAGACTTCAAGAATGCCCTTAGCACACGTTTCTACAAGGAAAGTCTCAAGAGGGCCAAACTCAAAGAATTCATGGAGATAATGCAATGAATCTTGTCATTCCGAGAATACTATACACGATTCACGGAGATGCTAAGGTTCACCCCTAGAATAGCAGCGAGAAGGGCTATAGTAGTCTTCCAGTTTGAGCAAGGACTTCACCTCAACATTTGAAGCATGATGGGCACTTACATTTTCCATGATTTGAGTATGATGTACAGGCAGGTATGTGTCACCGATGCCTTGGTCTAGGAACAAGCCTCCATCCTGGGCAAAAGAAAGAATGAAGAGACCGAGTTCGAAGAAAAGAGTTGTCGTCCCAGTAACAAGGTTTTACAGGTCTAGCCTCAAATTCAAATTAAAGTTCGGTGTAAGAAGAATCAGAGTGCTCCTAATTGCAAGGCTAGCAAGAGACCAGCTTGACACTACTATTATCGTTGTTGCAGAAGAGGTCATCCAGGCAAGGATTGCATGGGAAAGTTGGTTCAATGCCATGTCTATGGATGACTTAGGCATAGGAGCTTCGAATGCTATGACACACCCCATGAAGGAATCCAAAGGTCACAACAACTATTGTTTCAGTAGAATTAAGCACTTGGAGCAACCTCGTTAATTGAAGCATATGAGCAAGCAATCGATCGTGATGCAACTTCTTCAAGCTTACCGTCGGTTCCTGCGTAGTTGTTTGTATTGTTAATTACGTGTGTAGTTGTTTTCCCTAGTTAAGTAAGTTTTTCTTTTAAGGGGGTAGTTACCTCAAGTAACTTAGGACACTCTTTGTATCCCTAGTGCTAAGGCATAAACTTTGGGGATGAAGTTTTTCTTTAAGGGGTAGTGATGTAATCCCCCAAAATTTTAAAAACCTATAATTTAATAAATAGCTTTTATTTGGGATAAATTAGCTTTTAAATTGTTTAATTTAATTATTTTATGGATTTTGGAGTATATGAATTTGGATAGGAATATTTAATAAATTCAAATAAATATTTTGTTATTTTATCATACACTTTTTACTTAAATAATTTTCCAAACCAATATTTTACTAAAATTATCCTTTTTTAAACCAATATATTAAATTATTACCCAAAAATATTATATTCTATTATGTTACAAATTAAATTATTTTAATTTTCCATATTTTTCCTTTTCCTTTTTCTCTTTTCTTTGGGCTGCTAGGCCAACCTTTCTCGCCCCACCTCAAATAATGACTCCATGTCTCTAAACTTTGTATGATGACAAATAATTCCTTATCATATGTAGAATACCTTAATCTAGCACCATTTAGTTTTTCACTAAAGTATGCTATATATCTCTTTTCTTGAGAAAGAAATCATCCAATACTTACCCCATTCTCATTAGAATCACCTCAAAGAGTACGTTAAAATTAGGAATAGATAATATTGGAGTGTTGCACAATTTATTCTTGATAGTGTCAAAAGCTTTAGTAGCTTCATTTTCCCAAATAAATTCTCCCTCTTTCACGAGTTGAATAATAGGTGCATCTATAGTAGAAAAATCTTTAATGAATCTCCTATAGAAACTAGCCAACCCATGAAAACATTTTATTTGATGTATGTCTTTAGTAACAAGCCACTCTTGACTAGATTGTATTTTTATAGGATCAAATTTATTACCCTCAACACTGATAATATAACCAAGAAAAACTATGCTCTAAAGCATAAATTCACACTTTTTCAATTTGCCATATAGTTTAGTTTCCCTTCATTTATCAAATAATTTCCTCAAATGTAGAATATGATCATGTTCACTTATACTATATATATCATCTAAATAAATTACAATGAAGTCATCTGGGGACTTAAAATTTCATGCATTAGTCTCATAAAGGAACTAGGTGTATTACACAACTCAAAAGGCTTAACAACCCATTCATAGAGACTATATTTAGTTTTAAATGATGTTTTCCATTTGTCCCATTCCCTAATCCTCATTTATTGGTAACCACTTTGTAAGTCTATTTTAGAAAATATCCTTGCACCATATAACTCATAAATCATGTCATCCAATCTAGGCATAGGAAAATAATATTTGATAGTTATATTATTCACTTCTCTTGAATCTATTCACATACGCTAGGTACTGATGGATAAAATGCTAAATAAATTGGGTCTTACTAAGAGTTGATGATGGAACTTAGGTTTAACTCCAATAAAAGAGAAAAAATAGAAGAGAGGATGAGATGGGAAAAATGATTTTATATTCAAGTAACTCTTAAAATCAAATACTTACAATCACCACTTAAGATATCAACTCTTAAGCTTAAGATTGTAAGATTTTTTAAGATAAAATGAACCATGCACAATGTTTGTTGGGGATGGACGACATTTGATACCTCTAAAAAAAATAATAAATAATGGCTACCCTTGTCATTCACTTTTACATCCATATAAGAGCATAAGAAGTTGAGAGAAATTATAACCAACCTTAGGTAACTGTAAGGGTTCAACTTAACCAAACTCTACTCTAATGCATGTTAGCTATGGTAGGACTCAAACAATCAGCATGTAGGGATGATTTATGACCCTCACATAGGATTTCCTTATGAATTAACTACTACATTATGTTTAAGTAATCAATAGAATTGAGGGATCATAAATTACAAGAAAAAGGAAAACTAATACATTACTCATACCTATGCTTAATTAAATAGAAAAAAAGTAACTCTTCTCCCTCTCCTTAAGGCTAACGGCCATGGTTTATTTTATAGATAATTAATCCCCTTAATCAATGATAATTAAGGTCTTGTAAATCACTAAAATTAAATCCAAAAATCTTCTGTAAGAAGTGAATTGGGTGCATGCTTGGTTAGATAAATGAGCGCTCCACAAGGCTATTTTGTTGGCTGGTTTTTCTTGAGATTTGTGTGGCTTGTCAAGCCATATTTTTGAGCCATATTTAAGCTATAATGAGGAAAATAAAATGTGGTGAGTTGATGGATTATAATTTTTGTTGCATGGATTGCATGTCTTATTATAATCTACCTGATATTTTAGTCTAAGTAAGGAGGGTTTTTGATTCTCCTAACTTAGAAAAATTTATGAATAGATTATTATTATTACATGAGGGGGATTCTTTTGCATTATGTACCATCCTTCTTGGGAACAAGTGAGGCAGGTACACAATAAGGAATCACTTCATATCTCACAAAACCCTTATCTACTAGCTCTTGAATTTGCCTTTGTAATTCCTTAACTTCATTTGGATTACATCTATGTGCCGGTCTATTAGGTAAAGACATTTCCGGAATTAAATTGATAGCATGCTCTATACCCCTAATAGGTGGTCATCAAGGAGGTAACTCATTTTGGAAATACATCACTATATTCATCAATTAAACTAGTAAGATTTGAATTATTATATTTTCCCCCCCAAACTAAAAGGATTTAGCTACTAAGGCATAAAAAACACCCTCCTCCTCAATGCAATTAATCATTTCTTGTTCATATAAAAATAAACTCATTTTAACCTTGGGTAATTGTACATAATCACATTGGTATGGTTTCAAGTTATATTTCCTTTTATCCTTAAGTACCACATATTCATCAATTACACCATCATGAGTTGCATTTCAATTATATTGCCATTCTTTTTTTTTTCAAGAAAACATCACATACCACCTCATCATGATAATCACTAATGCAAAAAGAAATCAGTGTTTGCTTGGTGACTTTAGCTCCCTTGTCATTATTAAGCCATTGTAAGGAATATGGTTTAGGATTAATAGTAGTTACTAGTCCAAGTTGTTTGACCATTTTTTCACTAGCAACATTAGTACATACACCACTATCTATGATGACCCTATAAACTTTATCACCAATTCTACACTTAGTTTTGAGATTTTCATACCTTTGTGTATATTGATCATTAGGTTGTGTTTGTAATGCCCTTTGAAGTACTAATGTAGGATCATCTAATGATTCTCTTATTCCTATTGATTCTCAAGTTAAGGAAGAATTATCTTTCTTAATATCAGAGCCAATCATATTAAATGTTCTTGATAATATGTCTATGCTTGGTATTGAAAACAATTCCAGATATTCTTGCAGGTATGTTACATATTTTCAAGGAGAAGATGTTAACACACTTTAAAGTGTACAAGCATTCGAGCATAAAAGAATATGGCATACATGGGATGACACTACAACAAGATATAGTGATGATTATCATTAGTTATATTAAACTTGTTGTAAACCCTAAGTGTATTTTATATAACCTAGGGTTTGATGTAGTTTCATGTATGTATCATAATTGATTGTATGGCTTTATAATGTTAGTCATTAATATCATTTAGACAATGATATTGTGATTAAGATTAGGCATTATATGAGATTAATTCAAGTAGGATAATTTAGCTTTAATTAAGGGGAAGGAACCGGCTGGGTTAAGCCTTGATTGTTTCGGCTACTCTCCCTCCCTATATATACCCTTGTACATGCACATTGAAGGGAAGAAGATCATTTGAATAAAAATTACCAAGTTAAGAACTTGTTTGTCTCTCCTTTGGAGTAGTATATATCTAGAAGTGTTGGGCATTTCTTTCACATTCCTTGTTCAAAGTTGAATACAACTTCAACATTCGAACTCATTCAACCTTCCAACCTACAATTTTATTCAAGTTTAATTCATCTAAACTGACATGAATCTTGCAACTTCATTCCACCAACGCAGCTATCCATTGGTAATAGATCCTACGTCATTCCCTCCACTTTGATCCACATCAAATTTTGGTATCAAATCCTCCACATCCATTGCATCCTACATCGGTGCAAGTTCCCATAATTTTCTTGCAGCTGTAGGTGAGGAGACCACCTGCAAGAAAATTATCACCCAGCATTCTTCGACCCTCCCTTGAATCTTGTTGTCATTCTTGATTATTCCTTGAGTTCTTGATTAAAGATCTTGAATTCTTGTAACAGTCTTGTTGCAATCTTCCGTAGCCATACAACAAACTTCCTAATATTCTCGGCCATCATCTCCTTCAATCGCCAAAACTCCACCTGTGTGTTACTTTGTTCTAACTTCAAGCTTGCTTATATTTCCACCTTCCCTTTATCGTTGTTTTCTTTCCCTATTTGTCAAGTTACTCAGCCGATTATCCATCCATTTCCATTCTTTTATCTCAAGTACCAACTTTTGTAAGAAAGCACCCGACCCCTGGTACCCTATAGTCAGGTTTGCAAGGTTGGAGAATTTTTTTTGCGTGTGCCTCAACTTGGTCTAGCCCATTTCCTCTCCAATTTCAATCCATACTCTTCTTCTTTGTCTTCTTCACATCTTCTATGGTGCACAACACTGGAATCTTCAACTTGAGGATCTCTATGTGTTGAAGAAAATTTGACGACCATTGTTATTTTATGTGGCTTGATTTTGAGCCACACAAGAAGAATACCTTCCAACCGTTTGGTTCATGCGTGCATGTTGTGATCTTGTGGATGCATTTTCCTCCATTTTTTCGTGATCAAGATAGCAGGCAATGTTCCTCAAATTGTTTGTGAATTGGCAAAATATTTATATATTGTTTGGTTGTAGGGAAATTCCAGCATATACACCCTTGTAGCAATCCTTTTGTGAAAAGAAAGAAGTGTGTGTCACCCTTCACTATGGCAAGTGAAGAAGTTCTTGCCTTGGTAGAGTCTATCAAGAGTCTAACAACATGAATGGATGCTCAACTACATAATAAAACAACACTTCAACACCAACTACAAAGCATGGAAGCCAAACTAGCTGATCAAGAGGCGCATCAACCATGGCCAAATCACATTTAGAACACACATGATAGTGTGGAAGGAAAAATGAAGCCTATCTTCCATGCAAAAGGTGAACGTGGGTATTCAAACATGCATCACAATGAATATGGAGAAGATGAGATGATTTCCTTTGGCTCAAGCAACCAAATATGGCTACATACATTCCAAGTAAGACATGCTTATAATGAATATCAAGGTATTACACTTGACCTTCCTGAATTTTATGGTGATTTGAATGTGGAATTATTCTGTAAGTGGTTGCATGAAATTGAAGCTATCTTTGAATTTAGAGAGTATGATGATGAGAGAAAATGCAAGCTAGATACTCTTAAGTTCAAAAATTTTGCTAGAATTTGGTATGATAATTTAAAAAGAACAAGAGAAAGACAAGAGAATTCAAAGTTAAAATCTTGGAAAAAACTTAAGAAACACCTAAGGAAAAAATTTGTGCCTAGAGAGTATGAGAAAGATATGTATGTGAAAATGACAACTCTAAGGCAAAGCTTATTTAGTGTAGAAGAATACACTAGAGAATTTGAAAAACTAGTCCTTATTTGTGATGTTCAATAAAGAAAAGAACAAAAATGTGCTAGATACTCAGGTGGCTTGAATAACTTGATAAGAGATAAATTTGACATGTATTCTTATGATTCTCTTTATGATTTAATTAAGTTGGCTTTAAAATTTTAAAGACAAACTAAATCAACCAAAGCCTATGTTAAGTCTAATGTTTCAACTTCAACTAAACCCTATTCTAACACTTTTACACCTAAATCAACATCTTCATATGATAAAAAGAATAATCGAGATGATAAAGGTAAAAATAAGGTAGTTGAAATGGAAAATAAATTTTTTTCAAAATGTAAAGTATATGGACACTTTGCTAGAGATTGTCCTAACCAAATAGCCTTAACCTTGCATGAAAAAGGAAACATGGAAACATGTAATGATGATGTGAATTTAGAAATTGAATCTCCTAATGAAATCTTAACCATGGACGAAGAAGAAGGAGATCTATGTTTTGTAATTAAAAGAGTGTTACAAATCCAACCTACTATGACATCTACTCAAAGAGAGAAACTTTTTAAGATTAAGTGTAAAATAGGTGACATCATTTGTAGACTCATTATTGATAGTGGTTCATGTACAAATGTTGCTAGTGAAGTAATGTTTAAGAAACTTGGTTTAGAGACTATTAATCATCCTAAACCCTATTCTTTACAATGGCTAAACAAAGAAAAATAAGCTAAAGTAAACAAAATAACCTTAATCACATTTTCCAATAGAGATTACTATGATGAAGTTCTATGTGATGTTTTGCCTATGGATGCTTGTGGATTACTTTTAGGAAGACCATGACAATATGATAGAAAAGCAACTTATGATGGGGTAACTAATGAATATGTGGTGAAAAAAGAAAAGCAATTGTATAGATTGACACCTTCTTTATGTGATCATATACCTTTAAGTGATGATAAAAAGAGATTATTTTTACATGAAAAGGCTATGGAAAAATGCATAGAAGGAGAAGGAATTTTTTATTCTTTAGTTTCTAAAGATTCTAACCCTGAGAAGCAAAAAATTGAAAATCCTAATCTAGTTAATTTTCTTGATGGATATAATGATGTATTTCCTAATGATTTACCTCCTGGATTACCACCTAAAAGAGGTTTAGAACATGCTATTGATCATGTTCCTAGCATGCCTATTCTAAATAAACCCGTTTATAGATGTAACTCAGTGGAAGCTAAGGAATTACAGAAAAAAATCTAAGAGCTTATAGATAAAGGATTTGTGAGAGAAAGTATGATTCCTTGTAGTGTTCCTGCTTTACTAGTGTCTAAAAAGATGGTAGTTGGCGTATGTGTATAGATTCTAGGGTAGTGAATAACATTACTATCAAATATCATTTTCCTATGCCTAGGTTATATGATATGCTTGATGAACTTTGTGGTGCATAAGTATTTTCCAAAATTAATTTGAGAAGTGGTTATCATCAATTAAGGATTAGAGATGGAGACGAATAGAAAACTACTTTTAAAACTAAATATGGTCTCTATGAGTGGATGGTTATGCCTTTTGGGTTATGTAATGCACCTGGCTCATTTATGAGACTTATGAATGAAGTTCTCCGACCTTTCCTTGGTGATTTTATTGTTGTATATTTGGATGATATTATTGTGTATAGCAAAAATGGTTATGATCACCTAGTGCATTTGAGGAAATTCTTTGATAAGCTAAGGAAAGCTAAACTATATGGAAAACTTGAGAAATGTGATTTTATGCTTCCAAGTGTAGTTTTCCTAGGATATATTTTTAACACCCACAAAATATACACATTTTTTTTTCAGACAATACTTATAAATTAAAATCGTAAATTCTGGGGATGCTACCGCTACACTTAGTGGACATTTCACTAGCTTTAATTTTACCTTTATCATCTTAGTTAAGATTCATTTTTTTTCATCGTTAGTTGAATAGTTATGTCTCCTAAATTTTGATGTAGATGAATTGGAATTATTTTTGTTGGATGTAGAAGTTGACGCACTTGTCTTATGATAAGATTTGGTAGAATTAGTTTTTCTTTCACACTTTAAGGAAAACTTAGTTAAATATTTAAGAGAATCATGGGAAAACATTTCAAGTTTTTTTTCCTAATCAAGTTGTTAGGGACACTTAAGTATCTAGCACACTTTTGTTCTTTCCTCTTATATATATCACATAAGTGTACTAGTATTTGAAATTCCATAGTGTATTCCTCTTCATTAAGAAGTTCTTGCCTAAGAGTTATCAATTTGATATACATCTCTTGCTCATAATTTTTAGGTACAATTTATTTCATAGGTGTTTTTTTAACTTTTTCTAATATTTGATTTTACTTTTATCTTTCCTATCATGTGCTCTATTAAGATTGTCATACTAAACCCTAGTAAAATTTTTAAATTTTAGAGTTGATAATTAATACTTACATTCATCGTCATATTCTATAAAATCAAATATTGCTTCGTCATATTCTATAAAATCAAATATTGCTTCAACTTCATGAAACCATTTAAAAAATAACTTAAGATCTAATTCACCATAAAAATCAAGAAGATAAATTTTTTTATATTAATCTTCAAAATGGTTGTACCTTGGTTGACAATTTGGATAGCCTGTTTGGTTGTGGATAAGGTTATTTGATCCATTGTCTTATTCTCTCTCTTTATACTCCATTCTATTATTAAGATGACCACCTTGATCTTGGAATGTCCCCCTAACCATGCCCTCTACTCAATCATTTGTAGCCTCCATTGTATTGTGCATGTGTTGAAAAGTCTCTTGGTTTTATACCCTTGATTCTAATCTTTGTAGTTGGCTTTGCATGGAATGGAGTTTCGACAATTGTGTATTTATTTCATGTGCACTTATTGCAAGTTATGAAAGAGTTTCATACATTATCTTCATTGATACTTCACCCATGCTTGAATTATTTCTTCAAATTGAACTCGACACAATATAAAGTACTTGCTGGAAATTACTTCTTAGAATCTTGTTGATGGTATGAAAATGTTCTTAAAGGATTATTAAACTCAAGAAGGTGTCATAGATGGAAGAATAATCCTAGAATGTATTATCAATTATTCTTGATAATCTTTACGACAATCTTAATAGTGAACAAGAGGAATTCTTGCTTGAAAGATAGAACACAAAAAACAGTGAGATCATGAATGATGTTCAAACACAAGTTAAGAAAGTTTCATCCCTTATTATGATCAAATACTAATGAATACATAACAAGTTGAATATCTAGATGATACTTAAATTGTTAAGATAAATAGGAAAAATTCTTGCTTGTTTCTAATTTAAAAAGATTGATGTTGAATTTGCTAATTTATTCAACCCTAGAGAGGAAGAATACCACACAAAGGATAAAGAAAGAGTTATCATGAGGGAAAGAATCAACCAAAAACATTCGATCACTTTGACAATTCAAAGGTCTTCTAAGATAACTAAGGAGAAATGAAGAAGAAGGTTGGAGGATCGAAAGAAGAAGAAGACTAGTTGAGAACTTACCTTCAATATTTGAAGGTGTGGATTAGGATAAGATAATTTTCAACCTTCTACGTTGAAGATGTGAAGAGTAGGTTAAAGATACTCTAAGTGCTAGGTTGAAGATATAATAAGCTATTTGATCATCTTCAATTTTGAAGTTGAATATATACTAAACTACTCGACCAACTTCAAACTTTGAAGTTGAATATGTGCTATGGTTTGAATAAAGATATTCCACTCGACTTCATCCTTGAATAAATATGTTCTATGGACATGTATAGGGGGGAAATCCTGACTAGTTTTGTATGTGAAAGAAGGAGAATAAGAGGAATGTTTCAAATGAAAGAATAAGAAGACAAAGTCAAACCATGGCTTTGATACAAAAATTGACATGATTCAAGAAGGATTGATGAAGATTAGTGACAATGAAGATGAAAGTGGATCATTTGGCTGCCTATTTAGGAAGAAGAATTTGGGAGATTCAAGTAATAATTTAAAAATAATTCAACATGAACTCATAGAACTCAAAAAGTGCTCAAAGAATTCAAATTTGAATGTTTCCTCTCTATGACTACTCCAAATAGTCTTAGAAAGAATTATTAAATCACAAAGAGAGAATCATCCATGTGAATTAATTGCATTAGATTTCAATATATCAAAAATCCATCCATGTTATATTTTTTCAACACATGTATATATATAGGTATGTAATACTGGTAACTAGCACACTAATTTAGCCACATCATACCCAAATGGCTAACTAGCATAGAAACTAATATTATGATGTATTTATATCCTACATAATAGATGATTCAACAAAACTATTAAAAAAAAAGTAAGCTAAGTAGTACATGAAAACAATTAACAAGAATCCTAGTAAAAAAAATGATGTTGACTTGAATGGTTAACTTGGTCTTCTTGACTTTAATTTTATGCGTTTGATACACACTGAATGGACCCATTGAACCCACAGAGTATCCTTCTTTGCAGCTATGTTCCAAAGAAGCTTTCCCAAAGCACAACAATTCCACAATTGCAGATTTAACAACCCAAGCCCCCCTTCATTTGTTGGATAACACAAAGACTCCCAGGCCACTAGGGTAGTCTTCTTCATCTGCAACTTACCAGACCAAAGAAAAGTTCTACAAAGACTAATAAAGTAATTGAGAACTTTCCTTGGAAGAAGAATGATTTGGCTAAAATAGGGCTAAATATTGAAAAGCACTGACTTAATGAGCTGCAATCTGCCTACATAAGAAAGGAATAAAGTACTCCAATGCCTTAACCTTGAAGTCATTTTATCCAAGAGAGGCTGCAGTTGAGAAGCTGTTATTCTTGCAGAGGATAAAGGTAACCCTAGGTATGTGATTGGAAAATTTCCTGTAGGATACCCCAGCATCTCCAGTATACTAGTCCGTGTAACTGCAAACACTCCTCCAAAAAAGACAGAACATTTGTTAGGATTAACCATGAGCCCTGATATTGTAGAAAAATAATTCAAAACCTCCTTGAGACAAATAACACTTTGAAGATTACCCTTACAGAACAATAAGAGGTCATCTGCATTTCCAAATTTATAAGTTGGAGGCCTCTACATCTTGGGTGAGCTTGAAACCTAGGGTAAAACCATAATTTATTCAAATACTTACTAAAATAATCCATAACCATCACAAAGAGATAAGGAGAGAGAGGATCTCCTTGCCTCAATCCTCTTTTACCAGGAAAAGGTGCAGCCAAAACCCCATTAAATGAGACAGAGTAGGAAACTATGGTCACACATGCCATAATCAATTTAATAAAATGAGGTGGAAAACCATATAAATTTAGAATTTACTGCAGAAAATTAAAATTAGCCATGTTATAAGCCTTCTTGAGATCAATTTTAATCATGCATCTAGAAGAAATGCCCTTATGAGAATATTTCCTTACTAATTCATGGGCTAACAAAATATTTTCACCAGTGCTTCTTCCATAGCTATTAATTTGTTACTAATTTAGGCTAATTCACTCTTTTTAGTTTAAGCTAACATTGAGAACTGAAATAATTCATCATTAAGTACCGAAGTTGTGGTGAAAACCCAAGTGTGGCCCTTCATTATATTAAATTTTATTAGATTAGCTATTTATTTTATTATTATTATTTAATATTGTAAATTTTATTTCATTAGTTTAGCTAGTCGAAAACATAAATTATGACAGTTAACCCCTAGTCTCTATGGGATTGACCTTGATAGCTACAATGAATCTATGCACTTGTGGATTTACCTATCATTTAGTTTATCTAGGACAATATGAGAGCATCTCAGATTCACCATAATAGCTATGCATATCAGAGGTACCATTGTGATGGATTTAAGTCATTGGAAAAAGTTCTATTGAGGGTTTCACCAACTAAGGGTGTTTAGAGATTTGATAGGAAGTGTAAGCTAGGCCTAAGATACATTGGTCCTTATGATATTCTTGATAGGATTGGGGAGGTTGCATACCACCTAGCACTTCCACCAAACTTGGCCTAAGTTCATAATTTCTTCTACATCTCTCAATTAAGAATGTGCGTTATAAACTCATCCTATACAATCAGGCTTGATGAGATCAAGCTCGATGATTCTTTATCCTATGAGGAGATAAATTTATGGAATCTTAACATAAGGTGCACAAGACGTGGAAGAGCTTAGTTCCACTCGTGAAGAACCTTTGGAGCTATTATGTAGTAGAGTACGTAACCTAGTAGATAGAGAAGGATATGTGTGAGTCATATCTCGATCTTTTCAGCATAGATATTTTAGGCTTTAGAGTTCTCTCTCTTTTAAGGGGTAGTCCCCACTTGTGTTGTGTCAACTCTGGTACAGTTAATCACTAATATCGCTTTTCCTTAAATATTCTTTCTCTTCTTACCAACCTTGACTTATTGAATTTAGGGATGAAGTCTATTTTAAGGGGGAAATGATGTAATACCTCAAATTTTACCTAATCCTAATCCCAAGTAATATCATAACCTAATTTGAAGCTCAAAAAATTAATATTTCTACCTTATCCTAACTCCTTAATCATATTCCTTAACTTAATCCTAATATTTATTTTAGGCTATTAATACTTTAGCCTAAATCTAACCCTAGATGATTGGTAATTAAACTATCTTTATACCATAACCAAACTTATTTTAACTTAAATTTAATTTTAAACCCACACTTATTTTCCACCCTCCTTTTTCCTTTTCCTTTTTCCCCTCTCCTTTATTATTTTTTCTTTTCCCTAGGTGATCGACTTTCTTTTCTTTCTTTTCTCCCTTTCTTCATCATGAAACATTCTTCCCAAGCAATGCCTCTACATGCCTTAATCACCTACACCCCTAGCCCCATTAACACATCAACTCCCACTCCTTGCATGATGTGCTTTGTTGAAAAACCCATTCCCTAATCATGTGTATACCTCCCCTACCTTCCTCTATGCCTATCTCCCTCTTATGCATGTATATGTATATTTATATATATATATACTCAAAGACTTCCATCTTAAATACCCTTCATCGACTCCTTTCTTCCTAACTTTTTAATCAAAATTAGAA
This sequence comes from Tamarix austromongolica, assembly GCA_039764185.1. Taxonomy (NCBI): domain Eukaryota; kingdom Viridiplantae; phylum Streptophyta; class Magnoliopsida; order Caryophyllales; family Tamaricaceae; genus Tamarix; species Tamarix austromongolica. The sequence goes on along the minus strand of CM077812.1, from coordinate 11,346,963 downwards.
CCACCCAACTAGAATCCATTCCTCCTCCTCATTGTCACAAAACACACAACAAAAACTAATGCTAGTAACCCTTATCGATCCTTCCCCATTATCAACATCCAATTCCAATAGAACCACACCATAATAATTGACCAAAACCATAGCAACACCGTACCTCCATTTGGACAAAACAATGGAACCTCACATTTTTCTCAAATCCCCACCACCTTCGACATCCTTCACTGTTACCACACCATAACTGCTAACAAATATTATGATGTGGTAATATATATTATATCATGAAAATTAAGTAAGTTGAGCAGCATATCATATCATTATAATAATTTATATAATGAAAACCCTAAGAGAATTGATATAATAATTAGTATTGTATTATAGGTTGAATAACTATGATGAGTGGGAAATAGGTATGTAATATGTATGGTGATAGATGGTGGATTTGAAAATAATAATACCAAACATGTAAAATATTTAGTTATTCTTAAGGAAAATTTGGTTAATATGGGTCTTATATGGAAGTTATGGTATTTTAGTATGTTAATGTGTTATATGGGTTAAAATATTCTAATATTATCATATAAAATATTCAGAGTAAATATAAATGGGATAGGTTCCACAAAATGGGAAAATGGATTAATTTTGGAATAATAACCCTAAAATGGAGGTATTATTATTACTTGTGTGAAACATTAGAGTTATACCAAAAAACATTATAGGTTTTTAATATTGGTATTTGATGTAGGATCATCTCATAATAATATTTTGTTAATTAATTTTTGTAAGTTATGGGATCACAAAAAACTCTTAACTTGGATGAAATTAATTAATTGAAAATGAGAAAATAAGTGCGTGTACCAACCCATGCATGCATGGTGGCACATTCAGCCCAAACACAACCAATTGTGGTAACTTATCCAACCCAAGCCCAACCAAATATGGTAACACATCAAGCCCATGGCCAACTAGCTATTTTATTGCTATTTCTAAGTATTTTGCCACCTAAGAATCCAAATTAGCCCAAGCACAAGGCTGATTTCAAAAATTGAATTAAAAAAAGATAAACAGAAAAAGGAGGACAAGTGGATGGTGGAGTACGTGAAGAAAGTCATCCAAGTCAACAAATCAAATTATTTCAATTGAATAAGTATGGGAGATGATTGATTAGGTATTAGAGATGATTGAGTGATTTGTAATTTTATTTATTATCTACCTTTTCAACATGTAAGGGATCCATGTTGTGGTATGGCTGTCAAAATACCACACATAGGCTAACCTCATATTAGTTCTCATCCAACTTGTTGTTAGCTTGTATTACATAACCAGATAATAAAGAATGGTTGAAATTTAACTGAGTAGGTAAAGGGGATGGGTATAATGGACTTTTTATAACCATGACTACCACTATAAATATGGGGAGCCTCAACACAATGCAACACACTACCCCCTTGAATTACAAATCAGATTTTCGAGCTCCCTATGTCCCCCCTCTACAAAGTTGAGTGAAAACTTTGTTTTGAGTGAAAAATATCATAATTTCTATCTCAAGTGTTAAAACCTTGAGTGGGAGTTGAGATTTTTTGGTCTTTGCCTACCTTAGATCAAATATTATCATACTCCTTATCTCTTTTCTCCATTTTTACTTTCGGTAGTCAATTATGCCATAAGCCACCATCTTCCATTAAGAATGTGCCAACTTGTTTAGCATATGCATCAGTATTTTAGGAAGGTATAATGAATTTGGTAATCATATGAGCCTTATGGGAAATTTTTTTATATACTAGTAATATTAGGGTTGTGTAAGCATTATGAATAGAAAATCTTGAGGCAAGGTTGTTATTGCATGTGTAAGATGTTAGATTTAGACCTTAATTTTAGGGTATATTTAGAATAATAATATGTGAGGAAGAGTTACTAAATTGGTGGATAAAAGAGAAACAGGGAAACATTTATGCCTCAAATTTTAAATAAGTGTTTCTTAGGAAATTTACAGACCTAAATCCTTGAGTATAACCTTGGTATCTATGTGGTTCCGCTTTTCTAGATTCAATTATGTGTTGTACCTATTAAACCAATCATGAATAATGATCTAATAATATAAAGTGAATGTTCACATGAGTTAGATGAAGGTGTTCTATTGGTTCATTCCATCTGACGATAATAGTGGCTCATGTGTATTTTTTCTAGAGAGGTGCATTAGTTTGTTCCACTAAATTCAGAATAATGGGGCTATAAACTCAGTATAGAAAATGACTTGAGATGAGTAACTAATGGATAAGACACTAATTTTGAAAGATTATGTGATTTAGGACTGAGGGGTTTTATTCATTCCATTGGATGATAATAGTATCTCAGGTATGTTCTTCCCTAAGAGGTGTTTTCCATCATTCCAATGATTTAAGAATAGTGGTTCAGATCATGTTGGCCTATTATATGTTGGGTCCATTCCACTAGAAGATGATAGTCACTCAAGTGTATTGTATCTGAGAGGTTCTTTAGTCTGCTCTACTAGATTAAGAATAGTGGGATCCTTAAAGTCAACATAAATAAAAGAATGAAATTTGTTAGAGCTTATAAAGGAGAGATAGATCGATAACTACATTGCATTGTTTTATGTATCACATGTGTATGCTTATTTTCTACTGTGAACTCATGTAGTTATCTATATCCCTTACTCAACTATATTATCACTTTACTCAGTACATATCATACTAACTATCCATTTTATAGGTGTTGCTCATTTCCATGAGCAGACGACCCATATGTCTATGTGCACATCAATGAGGAAATGTTAGATAATTTTAATGCATATGATACTTTATGTGGGGTAGAATTACTTTATGTATCAAGGTTTCTAGGTGTAGAGTCATACTATTCAATAATAGCTTTGTCTAGATACTTTTTTAGACTCTTAGATTCATATTATCCATTTTTGTTTCTTTAGATATTATACTCAAGGTTTATCTCCATATCATATTTATGTATATGAAGCTTCTTTCATTCTCAATTTATCATTTTTTACATTCTAATTATTTCAAGGTATTATAGTTAACCACTAAGAAAAATTAATAAACATGTCTCAAGGGGCCAATTGATTAGTTCCACATACAAGTTGGCTAGTTTGGGAACAACAACAACAAATAGATCGAGCAAAAGAGCTCAACCAGTTAACTACTTTTAAGGATACTTCTTGACTAATAAACTATTTGATTTTCCCCCTCCCATAACTAGATTACTGATGTAGATCAAAAACTAAAAAATATAAAAATCCAACTTAACTAGTTGATTGGTACATTCATGGTCTAGTTTATCTAGTTAAAACACATAAACAACATGTAATTAATACATAATAACTCTCAACTTGTCCGTACATTCTACTAGAGCATATATACACACATAATTAATACTTCAAAACATGCAAAATTATCTTCACCAATAAATTATACAATAATTTTTAACTCGTTTGCACCATATCAAGGCCAAAATGACTAAAAGATGACCATGCACACATATCTCACTACACTTCACCAAATACATGGTAAGGCATAAAAAATGCTCCAAGTAAAATTTAAAAGATACCAACTCATATACATTGTCATGCCCTTAAGCATAATGTCACAAAAATCATAAATTTCATAATAAGAAAATCATATCATGATACTAATCCTAACAATTCTAACATGCTCAAACCCAAAATTCTATCATCTTAAAGTTGATTGGATTTTCCTATATCCAATGTCAAAGTAAACACAAAAATGTGCCTTTTATAGGCAACCTCAAGAACCACCCAAATTAGCTTCAAGTTTAAAAAGATCAACACATATAAGGGAAAATTATCAACATCATAAAATTAAAAACTAAAAATATAATTTACAAATGATAAAAGAAGAATACAGATAAGTTCATATTTTGACATATTTTATACACTTATAATATTAATTTTTAGTATTTTATTTAAGTAATATAGGTAAATAGTTATGATTTTATATTTAAGTGGTAAAAATTATATAAATGCTATTATTTAAGCTAAAATGATAATAATTAGATAAATTTAGAATATAATATTATTTATTAATTGTTATTAAATTTTATTTTTTAGATATTATTTTAAAAAAAAAAAAAAAAAAAAAATTAAAAAAAAAAAAGAGAATTGGACCTTTGAACCAACCACCCAAGAGCCGAAGGCCCGAAGACCCAAAGGCCAGGGAACGACGAGATAAAAACGAAGCCAAAAGGAAGCATAAGGAGAGCTTATGTGGATGTGAGGAGGATCGGCTGAAAGAGACGAAGAGGGCTGACGTGGAAGAAAACCGTGGAAAAGGGAGGCAGTGCGAGCGTATAGGGCCGCATGGGAAAAAGTTTATAAAGGAGGCACAAATATCGAGAAGCAAGGCAGAGAGGCGGCCTCCGTTAGCCACAGTGAAGGAGGGCAAAAAGAAAAAGAGAGGCACGAACACTGAGAGGAACGAGCCTTCAAAGGCTGGGACGCCGAGGGGCCGCCAGGCACGATCAGCACATTTCAGGAGGAACAACAAACAGAGCCGAACGGATGACAAATGAGGAGAAACGCACGGACATCGAGGCTGAGCAGCAGCCTTCTATGCGGCAGCAACAAAATTCAGCTAGAAAGAAAGAAAAAGAAAAAGAAATTAGTTGCAGAGAATTCGGCATCGGAAAGGAAAAAATATAGGGAAGAAATTTGTCTGATAGAATTTATTTCAGATAAAATTTTTATCTAAAATAAGTTCTTGATCTTTTATTTATAATTAATTTTGGTTATTTCTTTCTCTATTTTTAATTTATATTTTAGATATATATTTTTGTATAATTAATTTAATAATTATGGCTGGCTGAATATTTATTGTTAGGGAATAAATTGGAACCTTGGATTAGGATTTGGAGTATAATTTTATTTTCTTTGTTTCGTGAGATTGTTCCTTGACTCTATTTCAATTGCTATCATTTATATATATATATATAATTCTATCGAGTATAATTTATTTGGCACATGCCTTGTTTTGGTTTCTTCATAAGTGAAAGTATGTAGGATTATTTACCTACTACGTCGCCATATAAATATACTAGAATTTATATATATAAATTGCAGTTAGGTTAGATAACAATTCACTTAATAGTTTTGTGACTCTAACCAAAGTAGTAAAACGTTTAGATACGCGTGGGTCAAGGAAAGAAAATACAGCTAGATATGTTTTGTGTACTAGTTTGGATACTTAGATTGAAAGCCTTCCAATTAGACTTAATGCATTAAATCTAGTTAATTATAGGAGCCACTTGTTGCTGCTATACTGCTAGTATTTAATAGGGTTAATATTGACGTTTTATCGTATTAATTAATTAAGGGAAGTAATAAAGGTGTATGCATCTGCTTTTGGTATACAACTTGGTCGATCTCTTTCTCATGATTAAAAGATGACTTAGAAATTAATATTATATTTTGATCTAATCTAGTGGTTGATTTTGATTTTCCTAACATATTTATCATATATGCGGTTTTTGATTATTTTATTATTTTATTATTTTATTCCTTTTATTATTTTATTATTTTCATTTTTATTTTTGTAACCCCCATTAGTATTTTTCTTATTTATTTATTTTGTGTTATTTAGTATTTTTATTTTTATTGTTACTCTTAAGCTAGTTAAATAGAGGTGAGCCATCTCAATCCCTGGTTTAGAACGATACCCTTATTTACCAGTGCTACAATTGACAACAAGAATGTTTAAATTGCGTGTGCCTATGGCCACACCAAATATTGCCCAAAAAAACAAGGGGGGAACACAAGGGAACAAGGAGATAACCTTTAAACATTAACCACAAATTTCACCTCTTTTACTTTATAAAAAAAGGCTAGTGAAGAGGGATTAAAGAAGGGAAGGAAAGAAAACAAGAAGAAGACTAGAAGGAAAGAACAAGGTTTGCTAACCAAAAAGAACAAGAGTGATGAAGAACACTAACTAAAACTCAAACAAGAAAGGAGAGAGGTAAGAGGAAAACAAAGGAAATGTTAAAAGGCTATAAGATTTATAAAGATCAAGCAAAGCATTTCATAAGAAGGCAGTAAGGGGGTTAAAATCTTACAACCACAAGGGAAAAAAGATTTGAGGTAAAGTAATTGAGTGAAGAAATAAAATAAGAGAGGTATGTGAGGCTAATGTGTGTGATCAAACACACCAACCCCCATCCCCTAAAAAAAATAAAAAATAAAAAAGAGGCGATGTAGGAAATACAAGGGGACAAGATCCCAATAGATAAAATGTAACACCCTCATTTTTCTCAATTGAAAATTTTTCATTTTGAAAGTACAATGCAGAAGTAAAAATCAAAATGAGAAATGTCACTACCATATTTATCATAAGGATATATGCATATGTTCACCTAACCCATGGTAGATACAAGGTTGGGTATAAAAAAATTATACAACAAGATAGAAATAATACTTCATAATAAAAATAATTATACCAAAATCTCAATATTAGGCTATAAGCCAAATCAAGCCTACTGAACCAAAATAGAATCTCAAAATATGTAACAAAACACCGAGAACCCTACTCTTTGACTTCAACTTAAGCTCCAACCATATCCAAATCACCTACATCATAAACATTATAAACTAATATATTAAGTACAAAAGTGTTGAGTGAACACGCCTAATTCTGAGCAAAAAGCATGCTCAAACAATCAAACAACATACAAAGGTATAAAATTATGTATAAGTAGCAATCCACATGCAATAATACTACTCTATCAAACAATCATATAAAAACCAAATATAATACATATAATTTAAGTTCTAACCATAATATCAACCAATTAATTATATATCATGGGTACAAATTTCAATTCCAATCTAAGTTACTAAATCTCAAAGATTTCATCAATTCAACATAGTGTTTATCATTTACACCAAATAATTCAACATGGTATGTCTAATCAAAATATAACATGGAAACCACACAATAAATTGTAGCCCAAATTCAATTATCAAGCCTTTACTAAGGTATCTAAATTAATAATTTCAACTTAAATTTAAGAGGAATAGAATCTCAAAATATAAGGCAATGACTGCCAAGGATAAAACAATAGCCAAATCTCTAAACACTAATATAGATAGTCAAGAGGTCACAAGATATAAAGTAGTGTACACACAAATTTAAGCACCCAAGTCCTTAAGTGTTCAATCTCCTATAGGGTTGTGAAATCCTAAAAGTAGAAATGGGCCCTATAAAACGAAGGTCTAACTATGCACTTGGGGGCTTATGTTTGATTCATGAGATTCCTTTCCCAACTCAAGTTATCTTCCACTTTAAATGATAAGTATTTTATTCAAATCATCCCATTAATTAACAAGCACACAAAGATCTACATACATAATCAATCAAATCCTCCACAACTTAACCACTCATGGTCATAATCATCTAGCCATAAAAGGCTAAGGATAGGCATCTAGCTATAACCTTCACCACTTAACCACTTAGGGTCATAATCAACTAGTCATGAAAGGCCTTAACCACTCAGGGCCAAATAATCAACCAGCCATAAAAGGCTTAGGTTGATCATTCAACCATAGCCTCCACAACTTCTATCAATTAAGTATAATTTAATCCTTTAGAATCAATTATTCAAAATTTAATGGAGGGTTAATTATAAATAAGGTGATTAATGGTCAACACTAAAGTCAACTAATCAATACTTAGCCAAATGAAATTCGCAAACACCTACCATAGCACAACCATATAAGATGAGTCTTAACTCATTTAATACCGAAACCACTCCACAAAGGATCCCAAATATTTAGAATCAAATCAAGGCTTGAACCCCAAATAAATTGATATGTTCAAAGGCATAAACCCAAATGAAAACTAAGGAATTAGTTATGATATAGAAGATTTAAATCATTTATTATTTCAATTTCCTATAGCTCAATGTTGTTGGTTGATGCTAAGGAATTAGTTACACCTCACTATATGCCAATGTACTTGGAATCAATGCAAGAGTTGGCTTTACAAGGAAACTAAAAGAAGGAGAGGAATATAAGGCATAATGAGAGTTTTTTTGTCTTCACTTCTGTAGAGAATTTAGATATCAAGAAATATAGTTGTGTTCCAATGTAAGGTCATGCACCCCAAAAAGATGCTAACCTGTTTGATTAAAGGCACTCATATTAGGCTTAGTACTATTCCTAGAGTTAAAATTTAGAGCCTAGTCTTAAAAAAAGTATATTAATATGCATAGTATACATTCATTTATTCTTAACTATTCTTTTTAGCTTTAATGATAGGTTTATTAATTTCCCAAAAAACAAATGAAAACCAAACCAAACCAAACCTTAAGACAAAGTAAAAATGATATACTTGTGTATAGTAAAAATGAGCATGATCAACTTAGTCATTTGAGGAGATTATTTGATAAGCTAAGGGAAGCTAAGCTCTATGGAAAAATGGAAAATGCGATGCTATGCTTTTGAGTACTATTTTCCTTGGTTATATTATAAGTAGAGAAGGTATAAAAGTGGATCATGTAAAGATTATAGTTATTTGAGGTTGCTTAATATCCAAAGAAAATCATGATATAAGGAGTTTTCATAGGCTAGCGAGTTTCTATGGAAGATTCATCAAAGACTTCTAAACTATTGCCATGCCAATTACACATCTCATGAAGAAAGGTGAATTCAAGTTGGGAGGAGATGCCACTAAAGCCTTGAAGACTTTAAAGGACAAGTTATGTAATGCACCGGTATTATCTTTGCCTAACTTTGATAAATTTTTTGATGTTACATGTGATGCTAATAAGGTACAGAGAGGCAGTGTACTATCACAAGAAAAAAAAAGGTCATTGCATTTTCTAGTGAAAAATTAAATGGTGCAAAAGAGAATTATTCAACATATGATAAGGAATTCTATGCCATAATAAGAAGCTTAGAAATAGGGAGTCATTATTTGAGACCTAAGTCATTTATTTTACATTCGAATCATGAAAGTCTAAAATATTTGCATGGGAAAAAGAAAATTAGTCCTAGGCATGCATATTTCGTTAGTTTCTTACAATCTTTCGTGTTTTCTATCAAACATGCAGATACATTATCAAGGAGATATGTGATACTTGTCATGTTGGATGCTAAATTATTAGGTTTTGAAATACTAAAAGAATTATATGCAAAAGATGAAGATTTATTTAAAATTTATAATGAATGTAAGAAAAATCATAGTTATGGTAATTATGTACTTTAAAATGACTTTGTTGTCAAACTTAATACGTTATTTATATTTAACACCGCTAAAACCACCATTGAAAATTTTTGTTTTAAATTTAAAAATATACACCATAAGAATGGGGTGTTACCGCCATAATTGGTGTAAGTCTGGCCCCAGACCATCCTCATACCAACTATAAGGCATAGTAGAAACAAGTGCAGCCATGATAAACACAACAAAGAAAGCATTTCATGACATAATAAGGGTTAAATGTTTGTTATCAACAAAATACTGAAATATAAAACCTTGTCAACTAGAATAAAACATTAAACTAGAAAGCTAAAATGGTAAACATCAGGATGTCACTCTCTCTAGGCCCTAACCTTGGGTTATTACATCATCACTCTAAACTGATCATGTCATTATAAGCAGTAAAGTCATTTAGAGCATCCTTAGTCACCTACACAGACTCAGGGTGAGACACTACTTGTGGGAATGAGTAGCACCCATAAAATGGGTGATCAATACTCTATCTACTAAGTAAGGTAAGGATATATTCATGTATGAATATGGCATTTTATAATACTATATAAAAATATAAAGGCACATAAATGGGTTATAGTATTTCATTCATTGCTATCTAGACTCAAGCCGTTAGTGTCATAATTAGTCATCTTTCGAATTATATCCATGTGGATTCAAGGATCCCACTATTCTCCCTTGTGGACTGATAAATATAGAACAACCTAAGGTAGCACGCTCCTAGCCACTATTCTCACTGGTGGACCAGTAATGCCATACAACTTAGGGTAGCACGCTCTTAGCTACAATTTTCATCAATGGACTAGTAAATATAATATATACCAGGGCAACATGCTCCTAATCACTATTCTCAACTGTGGACTGGTAAATAAATATATTGTACAACCAATCTCGACCCACGTGGTATTCCGATGTAATAAATTAGTGTATTTCTATAAGTTAGTATTATATAAGGGTTTCGTTACTTGAGCGTAAGACCCCTACTATTCTCACCGGTAGACCGGTAAACACAATACAAACTTAGGGCAGCATGCTCCTGGCCACAATTCTCAACGATGGACTAGTAAATACAATACAACCTTGGGTAGCACGCTCCTAACCACTATTCTCACCAATGAACTGGTATATAAATATAAAATATAACTTATTCTAACTCAAGTGAACTTCTACTTTAAGTAATTAGTATCTTATTCATATCTTATTTGTTCAGATGTCACACACAACCATGCACAACTCATATATAAATCCTAACCTACTACCACACTAGGCCAACCCTAGCCCCTTAGAAACCCTAATTTCCTAAGTCTGAGATATCCTCACCCTCTAATGATCCTTTAAGTTTCAATATTATCAAAAAATCCAACCTTGTCTTTAGGAACCCCATTCATGCAAAGGTCATAGCCCCTTTCCCCCCGTTCCTCACTTATGATACATCTGGCCCTTAGGGTTACCCCTCGAAACTCTATTTGGCCCAAATGGACCTAAACCCTTCTCTGCTACTCATTTAGCCCTAAAACTCCACAACTAAGCATATTATTTCATGATTATCCATCCCTTAAGGTTTTGTAGCTTAACTCCTTTATTTTACACATGTGATAACAACCACCCTAATGGACTCCTCTTAAAACCCTAATTTCCCTTTATTACTTGTATGAACTCCTATTTATCCCACCTAACCATTAGAATTAACACACAATCACCACAAAGCATATTCAACATCATAGTTCAAAAGAGCAACCTAACTCCCCCATCTACTACATGTGATAATGACTTACCATTAGGGTTTTGTCCCCAAAACCCTAGTTTCACCCACATAGTACTCTCCTATCCTCTAGCATCAAAGGACTCACCCATGTATTTCCAAACTATCCAAAAATACCATCATCTTCCACTCATAACCATTCTTAACATCCATCCCTTACTCAGTCACCCCTAGACATAGACCATATTAGGTTTGATTCACCCCATGCATGGCCAACCCTCTCCATCCAATATCTTCCATAATCCTATTTTATAATTATCATACATATTATGTAACATTTTGCAAAGGATATTTGACTAACTATGTCCCCTAGGTTTTCCCCATATGCCCTATTCTACAATATTGACCAAAATGTCCCTAGGTCCTCAAAACCATACCTAAGCTTCACAGCTTAAAATACAAGAACTTCTCAAAAATCCTCAAAACACATAATACCACATAATAGAATTACACAACAACATATGAACCAAATAGTTATGTCTACACATACTCTTACCTTATATTCTTGTAAGCCAAGCTACACAAGCAACCCTAGAATATGTAACATTTCATGCAAGTATTCACTTAACACATAACAGAATCATATAAGCACAAGGGCCTAGCCATAACTATATCATTACCAAATTTGCTTTGGACTTAAAGTAAGAAAACCCTAAGCCTCCTCTTCTATGGTCACTAGAATAGTACCTAAAAATAGGAATACCCAAACTTAGGCTATCTTATTTTCTTCCTTTTTTCCCTTTTTTCTTTCCTTAACAAACTAGTAATGATGACGACGACGACGATGATGATGATAATAATAATAATAATAATAATAATAATAATAATAATAATAATAATAAATTTAATTAAATGAAGCTCAAAATGGAGGAAATACAAGTGGTGGTGACCAGAATAAGCAAGAGAACTAGAGGGTGGTGTGGTAGCGATTACTATGGCAACGTAAGGTGGAATTTTTTTTTTGCGAAAATAGTGGGGGTTATTCTTTTTGGGGTTGAGGATAGTGTTGGGACTAGTTATGCTAGTAGGAGTAAAGGTGACTTATAGTGGCAGATATGGTAGCTGGTAGTGGCATAACTAAGAAGAAGGGAGGAGAAAAGGGTAAATTGACGGGAAAGGTTGTGGAGAGGGTAGGTTACATAGGCTAGACACCTATACAGGAGGTGGAGGTGTGGTGATAATGTATAGAAGGGGGAATGGGCTGGTGATGGTGGTGGTGTTAGGTGGTATAGGGTGGCATAGGGTGGTGTGAACTGCCCACTTTGTAGGCTCAGGGTAGGGAAAGGAAGGGGAGAAAGGGTTAGATGAGGGGCTTAGTAGGTGTAGGGAGATATAGGGGAGGGAGAGGGGAGGAGTGTGGGTAATGACGTGGCCCGGATGCAGTGATGGCGGTAGTGGAGGGTAGAAGCAGGGGATGGGTGCAAGGCAAGGTCGATGAGGGAGAAGAGAAAATAGGGCAGAGTTGGGGAATATTTATAAGCTGTAGGGTGAGGATGAGGATAAGAAAAGAAAGGGACAAATATGGCACGTCATAGGGTAGCACAGAGGTGGAAAGGAAGGATGATATGTAGGCCATGTGATGTAGGGGTGCAAGGGGGACCATACAAGGGCATGTTGTGCATGACCTACATTCTCGGAAAGGGAAAGAGGGAAGGAAGGTTAGCTAGTGGTAGGTTATGGGGGAGAAAATGATAAGGGGGTCGTGTAGGTTTACAGGGCCAGAGGTAGAGGATGGGAAGAGAAAGGGAAAAGGAGAAAGAAGGGAGGGAGAAAAAAGGGAAAGGGAAAAAAGAGGATAGGCTTGGGCTGTTACCTTGGAGGAAAATAAAAAGGGGAAGGGGAAAGGAGAGTTGGGCTGCTTAAGAAAGAAAGGAAGAGAATAGAAGGAGGGGGACCTTGGGCCTCTATAAAGCAGTTCAAGTGAGGAAAGCAAGAAAAAAGGAGGAAGAAGGAAGAAAAGGAAAGGAAAATAAAAAGGAAGGAGAAAATAAAATAAAAGGAGAAAGGAAAAAAGGGAAAAGGAAAAGAAAGAGGTGGTGGAATTTTTGGTTTTTGGGGTATTAATAAAAATAATTAAAATTAATTATATTTACCTATAATATATTTTAGCCTAAATAATTAAAATAAAGCCTAGAATAAGGCTAAATAATAAAATTACCTATATTTTATTTCATTTATTATTTTATTATTAATTTTTAAGAAAAATTTTGGGGTATTACAATATACTTCATTCTAGTGTACATGATTTACTTATTAAGGACATACATGAGGGGGTATAATTGGTCATTTTGGTGTTCATAAGACTATGGAAATATTATAAGAGCATTTCTATTGGCCATAAATTATAAAGTTGGTACAAGCTATTATTGGGAGATGTGTGACTTTTCAAAAGAATAAGAGTTTATTCTATAAAGGTTTGTATACTCCTTTACCATGGAAGGAGGTTAATATGGACTTTATCTTAGGATTACCAAGGATACAGAGGGGAAATGATTCTATTAATGAGTGGTGGATATATTTTCTAAAATGGCACATTTTATTCCTTGTAGTAAAAAAGATGACGCAACATACATGGTAGATTTATATTTCAAAGAGATAGTAAGGTTACATGGTATTCCCAAAAGTAAAGTATCAGATAGAGATGTGAATTTTTTTTTTATGTTTGGAAGACACCTTGGCATATGTTAGATTCCAAGTTGTTGTTTAGTACATCTCATCATCCATAAAAGGATGGTAAATCAAAGTGACTAATAGAACCTTGGGAACTTTACCAAAAAGATTAGTTAATAAGAGTACAAAATATGGATAGAAAACTTGCACATGCTAAAGTTGCATACAATAGGAGTCTTTCTAATATAACCAAATCAAGTCCATCTGAATTTATCTATGGATTTAATCCTTATTTGCCAATTGATATGTTATCAATAAAGAAATGTGATATTAAAAACTATGATGTTAAAGAAAGTATTAGTAATTTGAGGAAAAATTCTTCTTTATAAGGGGAAAATGATGTAAGAGCATCTCCATCTCATTCTTCTCATATTGAAGGTCAAAAGCTATCATAGTTTTATATGGTACCAATTGTTCTTGAAAATCTTAAATGCCTTTATAACCCTAATAATATTTCATTTAGTGATTATTGTAGGCATTATATATGTTTTCAAGAATAAAAATTCACCAAGGAGGTCTAGTGAGCTAGAAAATGGCAATGCAAGGGTTAAAAAGTTGCATGGAAGATAAAGCTACAAGACTTGAAGTTTGATTACTTGATTATTCAATGCAATATCATGATTAGGTTTATGTAGCTTTGATATTTTATGTAAAATTTGGATTTCTCTTCATTATAATTGTAAACCATTATGCATACCATATGGATGTGTATTAGTTTATCTTTTTGTTAACTAGGCCGGTTGGTTTGGGCTTGATTAATAAAGGTTAAGCTCAACCTCATGTGTATGTGTGTGTGTGTGTGTAGAACTTGTACATTCGGTGGATATGGTGAATAGAACATTAATGAATGAAAATTAATCCCAAACTCTTGGTTAGATTTTGACCTTCCTTCCTTCCTTCCTCATCAAGTAAGTTTATCTTGAGAGAGTTTAGGTATTCTTCTCTAGATAAATTTATGATTTTTGTTTAAAATTCTTTTAATCTTAGGGAAGATTAAAAAATTCTAACCATGTCTTTGAGTTGAAGATTTCTAAAACTTTGAATTCATCTCTATTTTGATCAACATTCTTCTTCAATAACAAAAGCAAAAAGAACTTGCATTTTGAAGGATAATTCATCCACTATCTTCCACACCACAAAATAATCACATTTGTGGCCCTCACAGATCTAAATTCTCTTTAAATATCTAAAATCATATTCAAAAGATTCAAATATCCCCCAAATAAGGGTAAAAAATGTAAATCACCAACTTTTACTCTTAGGATCAAAATTAGCAAAAATTGCATATATAATTAAATTGACCAAGTTATAATAAGATCCTACATAAAGTTTAGAAAATTTCACTACTTATAAACATTACTATTCATCAGTTGATAAAATTATCATTTTATTTCAATAAGCTCAAAAACGAGAATCAAAATAATGTTCTATTATTGGAAATCACTATTCACCAACAAATGTCATTCACACTAATTTATTATTCACGGGGGTAAAATGGTCAAATGTCAAAGGCTGTAGTCAACTTTTGAGTCAAAAAATCCACCAAAGTGGTTTAGGGGTAATTTAGTCACATTCAAATTATTTATCTCAAAAATAGAATTTTTGAAAAATAAACCTACTTAAGGTAATTAAGGCTTAATTAGAAACAAACACTTTAAATACTGCAAAGAATGGGATTAAATTAAATGATTTTCAACCAAAAATCAGTGCCCAAACATATTCAAATAAAAGCGTTCTATATATGAAAAATCATCTACTAATTACCATCTATAACATGGCATAATAAATTTCATAAAACACTTAAAAGATCAAAGCCCCATAAATCATTCAAATCTTGAATAAAAAAAAATATGCTTAGGAACATCAAGTCATAACAGATTATACATCCAACTTAATCTAGAAATTACTAATTTTAACATGGTATCATAAATTTCACAAAAACCAAATAAAATTAAAAGGTCCAAAATCACAACCACCAAAAGGGTTGAACCACCATCAACCACCAAAATCATGCTAATTTGAAATCATATCATATAAAACATATTAATTCTATTTACTTAGGGTTTTAAAGGTTTAACTTTAATCCTAAGCTTTAGCATTAAATCAGTGGTAAAATAATACCTAGAGTAATCATAGAAAATATTAGGAAAAATTTATGTTCTAATGATGGTAAGGATTCAAGATTCAATAATAGTATTTAAGGCCATGTCAGGAAATAAAATTGAGAGAGAAAGGAAGGCAAGAAGGTGGTGGAAGTGGGGAAAAGAAAGCAGAAACAAAATGAAAAAATATTGCTAAGTTAGAAAACATAGAAGCTAAGTAAATGTAGTAAGGGTATAAAGGTCATTTTACTTGTAAAAACTATCTAAGCATGCACCATAAATATAACACCTCCATTTTTCACTACTGAATATTTTTTTTATAATATTGTGGAAGCTACAAAGTACTAAACACACCTAGGAAAAATGGGGGTGTTGCTATCCCACCTAATGTAGGATAGACGTTAGCCGAATAGAAGGTAGAGAAACGAAACTAATCAAAATGAAAGTAGAGTGCACAAGAAACATGATATATAGATACTAAATAAAATATTTACAAAATTAGACCTCGATAGTCCCCAAAATATTCAAACACATAAAAGAAGGTTAAACTAAAATGCATAACTCCAATGGTAGGGAACAAAGGTAAGATGGAGCCCTAAAACCTGGTCCATAGATAATAGAACATGAATCTCTAGATGTCCACACTTTCAACCCTCAAGCCCAAAATGATATAGGCCCATTACTGATGCAGGAGCATCTCTTAAAAATTCTCAATCTTCTTCCTCTAATGATGGAGATCAAGAAAAATTATCATACTTTAAGATAGAACCATTTGTGCTTGAAAATTTTAATGGTTCTAATTTGTTGTCAAGTGATTCTTGTAGGTATTATTCATGTTTGTAAAAAATTGATGAAGTTCATAATGGTAGAAGATCTTTGAGGTATAAGGCAATGACAATGGATCATAAGGTTACAAAGTGTAAGGAAGAATAAGGCTAAAAGACTATAAAGTTTAATCACATATGATTATATCTATGTGTTGCATAATTAAGTTGTGTAGCTTTGTTAATTTATTTTTATATACTTTGTAATACTTGTAAATTGTCATTGTAACCTTTATTATATGACATAAGCCATTCCTTAAGAGGGTTCTTTCATTCATGAGGCTGCTAATGGTTGTATTAATGAAAAGGCTTGCATGGTTCTATACCTAGATAAACCTTGTACTCAAAGAATGTTGATACATTCCAACATATATGAAATCAAGTTCTTTTGTGAATTAAAGAGAGGAAAACATGAATGTTTTTTTTTTCTTCTTTTCTTCTCCTTCTTCAATTGTGTGCATTGAGAAGTAGAAAGAGTTTATCTAGTGAGAAATTTAAGGTTCTCATTAGTAGAGTTAGATCTTGGACTAGATCTACTCAATCCTACCAACATTTGATACAACCAAATAAATTTCAAGAGGAGATCAAGTTTGGATGAGACTTTGCATCTTGTGATCTTTCAAAAAAGATTCTAGATTCTTATAGAATATTTTGAAGATAATCTCTTGCATCAATTATTGACCATCTCCAAAAACCTACACATGGTCCTCCTATTATACTCCATCCCAAAATCCTTTAAAATGTGTTTAAAATTATGTTGATATAAAATATATTAATTTGGGTTTTTGAATTGGCTTGAAATTCTATAAAAAAAAAAGTGAATTTTAGGCATACATATCAATTGGTTTACCTAACAGGTTAACAAATGTGCTCAGGAATTAACATTCTTTTTCTCCATAAACCAATTGACTGGTTTTCCAAATGCATCGACTGGTTATCCTATGATTTTGTATCCATTTATGATTTTAATTTGAATTTCTCTCTAATATTTATGAAAACTTCTAATTTGATTCACTATGCTAATAAGTATGTTTTAGTGATCTGGGATTATTTTTACACTATTTGGATTATTACATAATTTTAATTAGCCAAGTTTTTTCCCAAAAAGTACTTTTGAGGCAAGCCTCACCTTTTCTCTTCTCCCTTACCTTCTTTCTTCTCCCTTACCTATTCCTCTATTTTTTGCCACTTGAGGTGGGAAATTGACTTTATACACCATCTTCTAACTTATCAACCCACTACCATGATCATTCCTGACTACACTCAACCACCATCACTCCATCAAGTCATTCCTCAGTTCTTAGTTGCCTACACTCAACCTTATCAATCTCATCTACCTTAATCTTGTGAATATCAACCTAGCCTTGAATCTATACCATTCATTTGTAATCTATTTTATTCCTCACTTATTATTCTTTCTCTTTTCACCCTTTTCATGCTGGAAAATTTCCCAAGTGTTGAACATCCTATCATTTTCCATCTTCTCTTCTCTATTGAGAAAAATAGAGACTTGGTATGGATTTCTTCCTTCTTTGTTTGAGCATTGTGTTCCTTTCTCTTCTTTTAATCTTGATTTTATTTCTCTCCTACTTTCCTTAAGTAAGGAAGAACTAAAGTGGAAAAAGGTTGAAGATTTTAGCTCTTTCCTTAACACCTTATTTTTTAGAAAAACGTTAGTGTTTTGTGTTCCTCTATTTTGTGTTCCTCTTCTTCTTCTTCTTCTTCTTCTTCTTTAAATTTGATTCTATTAGGAATCGAGTCTCCACTTGATAGCCATCAAGTAGGATCTTTTATGCTAGAAGAATTGCTTCAAGGTAAGGTATTCTTATCTTTAACATAAATGGGGGTTTGTGGTTTATTGGGGTTCTATTTCTTTGGTGTATATGTGAGTATGATCTAATTTATATTCTATCATCTGAGCATGTGGTATAATTATTCCCAAGTTAGCATTACTGGATTTCTCTTATTTTATGCATAAGGTGGTCATTTGAGCAGGATTCATTTGATTATGTACATTATAATATATCCATGTGATTCTATGTCTGTAGCATGTATTTTTATGTGTGTTATGACATAGAAGCATGCTAGGATTAAAATGGTAAAGTGTGGTAAATTTTTCTTTGTGTATCACAATCTTGGGTAATGGTTGTGTGAGCAGTTAATTGATTCCTCAAACCCATCTACTAATTGTGCGAGCAGTCAAATGATTTAGATTTTTGGATCATTTGGTCATGAGATCAGTCAAATGGTTCAATAAAGCAATTGATTGGCTTCAATAAACAATCAATCAGTTGTCAAACCCATCAACTAGTTTCTTTGCAAACCAAAATGGGTTGATCTTTACTTAGACCCATTGATTGATTAGACCAAACCATTCAACTAGTTTCTATGACTAATCAAGAAATTGGTCAAAACCATCGATTGGTTTCTCTATAGGAAAAAAAATGGGATGGTCTATGCTTAGACCCATCAACCAATTGGACTAAACTAGTCGAATGGTTCCCATGAGCAGTCCATCGATGAGGCCAACCAGTTGACTGGTTCTGTAGTGTAGTTTTGGTTAAAGTCTTATACGACCAAACCAGTTGACTAGTTCAAGGGACTAATTGACTGATCCTGCTGAATGACACCTAGTTTGTTTATAAGTTATTGTTATTCTCTTAGGCCTTTCATATTGATACCTCCATGTATTTACTACATTTAAATTATGATTTCAACTATGATTGCCTTGTAATGTGTTTGGTGTTATTACTTGGAAACACCCAGTTTCGCTAATAATAGAATGTAATTATGTTTGGTGTTATCAATTGGAAATTCTCATTTGGTTATGTGTGGATTTTATTGTGATTTGTGATAACACTTGAAAATACATAATAATGTATAATATTTCATTTGAGCCTTTTTCTTCGTCTCTTGGGGTAGATGCTAGAAGTTAGTGGATGGGTTGCTCTATGGTTATATTTTTCACTCAATACCTATTTTCTTCTCTACCGAGTTACCTTTAGTAGGGGGTTATGGACATATCTTTGAGATATAGGATTATACTATGACAGGCTGATATAGCATTGGTGTCAAGTTTCGGTGAGTGAGGTATCCCAGTGCAAGCCCCTCACAATTTATATTATCCATCACTTAGGTCAGTATGGTATTCCAACTTTTTAGCCATCACAGTAGAGACATTCAAGGTATGGTGGGTGAGGTGTCCTAGTACAAGCCCATTGGTGTACTTTAACCACATATGGTGGGTGTGGTATAGAAATTTGTTGTAGGTGCGCTCGATATGTGGTGTTTGTGGTATAGTAATTTGTTTTAGGTGCTCTCGATATGTGATGGGTGTGGTATCCCCAAAGAAATCCCCTTCAATGTATGACGACCTTGTGTCATGTGTGTAGTATCCCATTATGCTTATTTATGCTACCATGATTTTTTTTCATGGTGGAGAACTAAGTGCTTTCTTTGGGACAATATGATATCACCATGATGTTATGTGACTTCAATGTGCTACATGAGCCTTACCATGTTTTAGGTAGTATATTTTACCAGTATTTCTCCATACTAATACTCCATTTGTGTGGACATTGTAATGATCTAGATTTTTATTTGGGGAGTAGAGGATGATTTTTATGGTTATGACTCTTAGTTAGAGCATGCTGAGGGAGATGAAGTGGGTCAGTAACATGCCATTTCTTGGGATTAGAGGTTTATGTCTATGCCTAAGAGTTTGGTTAAACGGTTAGAAGTGTTTTGCCCACTACATTAGGAGGTTTTTGTATTTTTGGTTATTTAAACACTTGTCTTGATTCATGTATTTAGTTTTGTAAACTATCATACTCATTCAATCTATAATATTTTCCCATCCTTATTATCTCATATTATCACGTTAATATATGAGCATGCATATTTTTTTTTCTTGTTCCCTTTTGCCTTACATTAGGCATCAATTAAGTGATGAACACACATGTCTCATGGTTGATGTGGCAGTAATATTTCCCAAATTTATTTTTTAATTGCTTCCTCATTGTCTTAAAAATAAAATTATCTAGTTTAAAATTTGGGGGCGGGGTGTTATAAGTTGGTATCAAACCTATGGTTTTAAATCCTGAAGTTGTATTGCAAAAAACAAATTTCTTCAATTTCATATAAACTTATGCGATCTAGTTTGGTCTACAAGCAAGCGTTAGTTAGGGTTGGGAGTTGTCCTTAATTTATAGAATATGACTAAATTTTGGCCTTATATATAATGTGCTTCCTTCATGTGTACTAATTGAGTAGTTAGTAGTCAACTCCTTTATAATGCGGCTTAGTATTCTAGGGTTTTTATGGCTAGGAATCGACGACTCAAGCATTTTATGGAAATAGTTGGAGCCTTCATGCAGCTACATATTCACCATGAGGAGGCTCTACAATCACCACCACCACTCCATTATTGGTGCCACCATAAGAGGATTGGCTTCGTGGGGTCGATCTTTATCGCCCTTCGGTCTTTGAAGGATAAGAGGACTAGGATGTGTTATAGCATTGGTTGAGGGACTTTGAGAGGATCTTTGCAACTAGTTGTTGCCTAAAGAGTAAGTAGGTGTACATTAGGGTATTCCATCTTCGGGGTTATGTTGACGAATGGTGGAGAGGTCAATAGCTGAGGGGATTCATTACAGACCAATGGGAGACCTTCGTCAAGGTTCTACCCTACACACCTAAGGATGGTGAAGTATGATGGATTCATGGAGTTACATCAGGGTACATTGTTAGTGGAGGAGTACTACACTTGTTTCTTAGATATAGTCTGCTTTCTTCCAAAGGTCGACAAGGATAAGAAAATAATGGTGCACTGATTCCAGCTGGGCTGAGTTTGAGGCTCCAAGAGATGCTGGCGGGGACTCGTGCACAAAAATTACACGCCTTGTATGATCATGCCTTGGAGGCATTAACGATAGCTTAGGCCTATAATGCCCAATCATGGGCTAATAGGAGATTTGAGGGCAGTTAGCGTCATGGGGGGAGAAGAGGTTTCAGACCTCAGGCAATCATCAATCGGGAATGGTACCCAGCATTAGAGGGCAGTTGAGTCAGCTGAGTGTGAGGCATTTCATTTTCTAGTGGGTGGTAAGAACCACCCAGGGAAGGATTGTACTAGGCAGCAAGATTAATGTCGTAGTTGTGGCCAATTGAGGCATCATTGGTTCGAGTGTCATACCATCAAGGGTATTGTTATATAAGGGTAAGAACATAAGTAGGGTACGGTGGCACAGACTTCACTAGTTTAGAGGGCTCAATCGACAGATAGTGGAGCTAGCAGCACTCCTTTACAGTAGAATATGCAAAGGCCCTTTGCTCTTCATTAAGGTAAAGGCTCAGGTAGGGCTACAGGACCACCTCCAGGCAATCGCCTGAATGTGATGAGCCAGTTAGAGGCTAACAGACATAATGATGTTGTTACGGTATGTTCACGGTTTCTTCCCTTCCTATTTACATGTTTTTTTTTTGTCTTAGGTGATTCAAATTCCTTTATGTCTACTACTTTTGTAGCAAGGAAAGCTATAATTCCTTTTGATAGGATAGAAAATTCTATTATGTTCACGTCTAGGGATGGACTTCCATATTTTAGGCTATATAGAGATGTGGCCTTAGTTATTAGCAGAATCAATCTTCCGATAGACATCATAGAGCTTGAGCTTCAGGACTTCAACATTATCCTTAGGATGGACAAGCTCACAAGATATCAAGAATTGATCGATGACACATAGGGTGCTAGGGTCTCTTAGTAGAGATGTAAGTATAGGGCCTCAATGATGATGGTATCTGTAGTGGTGCTCAGTATGTTAGTGCGGAAAGGGAACCAACTCTTTTTGTGTGGTGTTTAGGATCTAGATTTAAGGATTCATCGATCAAGGAGATTCCAATAGTAAGAGAGTTTCTAGATGTATTTCCTAACAAGATCTAAGGGATGCCACTTGTTTGTGAGATAGACTTCACGATATACCTCTTACCAGGGGCAAAGCTTATGTCGAAGGTGCCCTATCACCTAGCACCGACTGAGATGGCAAAGTTACATACGCAGTTAGAGGATTTGCTGAAGAAGGGGTACATTCAACCAAGTTTGTCACCTTAGGGAGCACCAATCCTTTTCATTAAGAACAAGGATGGTGGGTTGAGGCTTTGCATCAATTATTGTGGGCTGAACCAAGTTACTATGAAGAACCATTATCCTTTACCACAGATCGACAACCTCTTTGATCAATTACGTGGGCCTATAGTGTTTTAAGAAGATAGATCTCATATTAAGGTATCATCAGCTGATAATTTCTAAGAAGGACATATTGAAAATAACTTTTAGGATGAGGTATGGCCATTATGAGTTCACAATGATATTCTTTGGACTCACGAATGCACCAATGATGTTCATGGCTCTTAAGAGCCGCATCTTCTAGTGGCATCTTGATTGGTTTGTTGTGGTCTTCATTGATGCTATCTTAATTTACTCTTGGACTCGTGAGGAACACTAGTAGCAACATAGGTAGGCTGTAGAGATGTTAACAACCCATCAGTTATATGCCAAGCTCTCGAAGTGTGAGTTTTGGTTGGGCAAGGAGGATAATGTCATCTCAAAGGAAGGTGTGTCAGTAGATCCTTTAAAGATCTGAGTAGTTTCAGAGTGTACTACACCAACAAACGTTAGGGAAGTTGATAGTTTTATTAGGTTAATAGGCTACTATATACGATTTGTCAAGGACTTTTTACGGATTGGCCATCCTTTGACTACCTTGTTGAAGAAGATTACATGATTTCTTTGGGACAATAAGTGAATGGAGGTTTGAGGAGCTCAAGAGGAGGTTGACTTTAGCTCTAGTGATTAACTTACCGTCAGGTATAGAGGGGTTTGAGGTGTATAGTAATGCATCCAAGTTTGGTCTAAGGTGCTTGTTGATGAAATATGGAAGGGTAGTGACTAATGCTTCTCATCGGCTGAAGGAGCATGAGCATAACTATCCTATGCATGACCTTGAGCTAGTTGTGGTGGTTTTTGCCTTGAAGATTTGGAGATATTACCTATATGGAGTGCAATGTAAGTTCAACATAGACTATAAGAACCTCAAGTACTTCTTCACGCAACAAGATATGAATATGACGCAGAGGAGATGGCTAGCATTTGTTAAGGACTACCATTTAGAGTTGACCTACCATGAGGGTGCTCTTAGTAGAAAGACTTCACATGCTTTCACTAGTAGTGTCAGATTTGATCTGGCGAGATCTTTTGGAGTTGAGCATATAGAACATTGAATTGGGCGATCTTGAGATGAGGGTGAGCGCCCTCTCAATCACCCCTACCATCATTAATTAGATTCAAGCTAGTCAGCCAAGAGATGTCAAGCTCGAGCAAATCAAGAAGGCAATATCCGAGGGCAAAGCAAAAGGATTTGAGATATTTGAGGATTGTAGTATTCAT
Organism: Tamarix austromongolica; assembly: GCA_039764185.1. NCBI lineage: Eukaryota > Viridiplantae > Streptophyta > Magnoliopsida > Caryophyllales > Tamaricaceae > Tamarix > Tamarix austromongolica. The sequence goes on along the minus strand of CM077812.1, from coordinate 11,322,910 downwards.
TTCCAAGGAAGGTGATGCATTATGCAAAGTTATGGGGAACTTAAGAGGAGGATCTTAGATGAGTGTAACGCCCCTAAAATTCACTAATGAAAAATTTCTTTTTATTTAAAAGAGTTAGCGGAAGAAAATTACAAAACTATGGAATCTAGGGATATTACCACCACAGTAAGTACTAGACCGATTTACTCATATCGTTCTAGTACGAAGTGCTCAAGCTAAAGAATAAAACATGATTTAAAAACTATATTTAAGTCAAAGTAGCGTAACAGACCATTTATAAGAATAAAATCCACCAATGGTGGTTACAAGAACAACAATTACATTAAAAACAGAAATTTAAAAGAGAAGAGAAAAACCCTAACAGTTCTGGATAATTCCTTACTCTCTTTCCCATTGCCCACTTGAATAACACCTGAAAATGGACCTACAAGGGACACCGCCCATTGAATAAGCAGGGGCCCCATGAATGAAACCCTTCATTACTATGGTACTGAGTAACCCTTTAAAAATACACTTAAAAGTAGGCCCGCAATGCAACACACAAAACAAAGCTACATACTTATATAACAAGAAATACATGCACCACAATCACATACTTAACAAGACCATCAATTATTAATAAGTCATAATATACAATCAATGCTTCTAGGACTTAAGTCATTAGTCAATTATTATTCCATCATCTCTCCGATTTTATACCCATGTGAGTGCAGGAATCCCACTATTATTCGCCGGTGGACCGGTCATGCAGGGCAAAATGCTCCTGGCCACTATTATTTGCCTATAGACCGGTCATGCAGGGCAAAACGCTCCTGGCCACTATTATTCGCCGGTGGACCGATCTGGCCCCAACTCACATGGTGTTCCACTATAGGTGATCAATATTTTTCCATAACTATATTCACATCCATGACTGGTTTTATTGAGCTCGGAACCACCACTATTATTGCTGGTGGATCGGAATATATATATCAACATCATCTAGGGCAATACGCTCCTGGGCTACTATTATATCCGGTGGATCGGTACTCATACTCATCTGCTAGGGCAACACACTCCTGGGCCATTATTATATCCAGTGGATCTGTACTCAATATCATAATTCAACTGGGCCCGGCTCATTAATCTTTCGCTTTCATGATTCGTATTTTTCCTTTTTTAATCAGTACAACAATTCCATTTATTTGCCTCGGACGGGAGATCAAGAACCCGAGACACAAAGGTACACTAGTCGTATTGGTGCATACAAGCTACTCAATACCCTTCAACCATGAACCCAGGGACACAAAGGTACCCTGGTCGTACTGGTGCATAAAGCTACTCAGTACACTACCGACAAGGACACCTAATCCATAAGTATGCATACCCCCTAAATAGGTTCGTAGAGCTAGATAGAGTAAGATATTGGGCCTGTTTGGGGCACAAAGGCACACCAGCAAATACCAGAATAATCATAGGCTAAACCACGTCTTTAGGGTAGCGACCCCTAAAGATCCACCATTCCCTATCTCGAGGTCTTTCACTTTAAGTATTAGTGTCTTAACTAAAGTGATCACGAAAAGCACAATAATCATATACTTATTCACTTTCAATCGTTCTGATATCATTAGTCATTTCTTATTCAGACGGTTATCCAAGATAACACGGAGAAATCATTAAGGTTATCATAATCTCATCTAATTCCGAATTAGGATTCATTCTTGTGATACTTACTAATTATCAAATACTCTTACCTTGCTAATCAGCGTTATTTAAGTCATATTATAAAATTTTATAATCACAATGACATGTTATGTACAAATTACTCATTTACCCCTTACTTATATAATTGCTAAGTCATCCCTTCCTTACTTGACAAATTACCATCTTACCCTTTAGGTTGCATAATTACCAAATTACCCCATACTCGGTTTAGGTTACAAAGTTATCTCCTACACTTTTTAGATCACGATTCACCCCTCATAATTGCTACACTTATTATATTTTCCATTTGGTTGGTTAGATTACTGTATTGCCCTTTTCCTTTGTTATAATTACTAAATTACTCTTGAGTTGGATAAATTACCAAATTACCCTTCTTCATTATCAAGATTACAATTTACCCCTTTAGTTGGTTATTTACCCTTTAGTCGGTTATATTACCAAATTGCCCCTTTAGTTGGATAAATTACCAAATTACCCTTCTTCATTATCATAATTACCTTTTTACCCCTCTCAATTATTATAATTGTCATTTTACCCTTTTCAATTACTATAAATCCTAAATTACCCTTCTTCATAACTACAATTATTAATTTACCCTTCTTCAAAATTATAATTACCAATTTACCCTTCTCTACATATATAATTATTAATTTACCCTTCTCCATATTTATAATTATTAATTTACCCTTCTCCATTTTTATAATTACTATATTACCCTTCTCCATTATTCAAATTACCATAATTTCCTTTTATTGATTAATTTACCGAATTACCCTTCTCTATTATCATAATTATCTAATTGCCCTTTTATAATCATAATTTAATTTCCAAATTATCTTCCGTTGTTATCATAATTACTAAGTTACCCCTAACTCCCAAGTTTGCCATAAATATCCTTTTATTTACAAAATTACCCTTCTACTCCTCATTTCCAAATTACCATAATATCCTTTTATTTACAAAATTACCACAATACCCTTTTACTTATAAAAATTACCATAATACCCCTTTTACTTGCAAATTACTATTTTACCCTTTTACATCCAAAATTACCATTTTGATCTTTTCTTACAAAATTACCATTTTTCCATTCTTTTCCAAAATTACCATATTACCCTTTACTCCCAGAATTACCATAATACCCCTTTACTTATAAAATTACCATTTTGCCCTTTTGCCTCCAAAATTACCACCTTACCCCCTTTGTTACACCACTTTTCTTAAAGTAATATTACCACATGGAATAATAATATTAACACTCCATTAACAATATCCAACTCCACTAACTATTATAATTTAATATAATACTTATTAACACCCACACATATTAGGCCATAATTCTTGCATAAGAAATATTACTAAAATTCCCTTGGGGCTCACAATAATATTATTCATGCATAAATGATCACAATAACATAAAATAATATGGATAAGTACTTAACACTTTCAGTAATAATCAAACTCTTACCTTAAGCAAACATTTCCACACATGGCATATAAACTAACATACTTTCTCTTTTTTTTATTATCAATCAATACAAGCAAATATATATTATATTAAACCACATTATCAAGCATAATAACATATTAAAAATCCTAATGTGCTAACATATGTTTATCCATGCGTTTAAGTGGGGTTTAATGATTACCTTAATTCCCACAAAAATTGAATCTTACCATTATCTTGATTAAATACTCAAGCTTTAAATAGCAATATCAACACCCAAAAATAATATCACTATTTATTATATTAGAAATAAGAAAATCAAATCATAAGACTTTAAAAAATTTACTTAATGAAATAATTAATTTAAATATTATCATACCTTAAAAGTATTAATAAAAATGGGCCAATAAATGCCACAACTCATACTGCTTATGCAGCACGAGCTGCATGCAAAAATAAGGGTCGAAGGGTCGAAGGTTGCATGGAGGAGAGGGTGGAAGGGGTGTTTTTGGGTTGGGGTCTTTAGGCTAGAAAAGAAGGTAGATAGGGGAGGATTGAAGGCTAGGGAAGGGTTCAGGAGTGAAGAGGGGGTGTAGGTGAAGGCTGGGGATGGGTTGTTGGTGGCCAAGGGCGGCGGAGGCTACGACGGCGAAGATGGCTGCCGAGGTGGACCGGGTTGAGAAGGAAGGAAAAGAGAGGGGAAAAATAAAGGACTGAGGGGGATTGTTTTAGCCAAACAAGGTATGAGGGTGGTAGAGGAGGTTGCAGGGAGTTGAATGGTGGTTTGGGCAGTGGCAGAGGAGGTCGGACGGCGGCGAACGGTGGGGTTGCAGGGGGACTGCCGAGAAGGGGAAAATGAGGAGAAAAATAAGTGGGGAGGAAGAAGGGGCTGCGGGATGGCTTGGGGTGGTCTTGTGGTGGCGTAGGGCTGAGGTATAGGGTGGCAGTGGGTGGTTCAGGGGCTTAGTGCGGTGGTTGGAGTGGCAGAGGGCGGCGGCGTGGCCAAGGCAGGGAGGAAAAAGGAAGGAGAAGAAATGGAGAAGAGGGAGGTCGGGTAAGGTTTTGAGCTCGAGAATTGGGGTAGAAAAAGGGCTTAAGGGGAGAAGAAAAAGAAGAGGGATGGTAGGAGGGATAGGTGGCCGGTTGGTGGCAATGTTTAGGGTGGCATGGAGGTGGTAGGGTGGCAGGGAGAGGGAGACGAAGAAGAGGAGAGGGTGGCCATGTGGGATGGGGTGCATGGCTACCCGGTTTCCAAAATGATGAAAAAAAGGAAAGGGGAGAGAGAGAGAGAAGGAGAGAGGTATGTGGTGGCAGTGGTTGCAAGAGGTGGCAGTGGGAGGCTGCAGGCGGTGGCAGTCATGGCGATGACGACCGATCTAGGGCTGCTAGGTCGAGGTAGAAGAAGAAGAAAAAGAAAGAAAGGGAGAGGGAGGAAGCAGGCCAGTGCAGGGGGAAAAAAGAAGTTGGGCCGGCCCAGGCACTGGGGGAGAAAGGAAAAGAAGAAGAGGGCAGGGGCTGGGTTGACGTGCATGGGAAAGAGGATGGGAGAGGGGGAGATGGGCCGGTGACCCAGTCACGTGGGGGAGAGGCGAGGCAGACCTGGCTTGGTGACCCGAAGGAGGGAAAAGGAAGAGAAAAGAAAGGAGAAAAGGAGAAAAAGGAGAAGGAAAAGAAAAGGAAAAAAAGGAAAATGGAAAAATAATTTAATTTAATTTAATTTAGAAAATAATGGAATGTAATATTTTTGATAATTATTTAATTTAATAATTGAATTCAATATAATTTAATATATTGGTTCAAAAAGGATAATTTTAGTCAAATATTAGTTTGAAATATTATTTAAATAAAAATAATATTATAAAATAACAAAATATTTATTTTTAATTTATTAAATACTCTACATTTATATAATAAAAAATCCATAAAATAATTAAACTAAATAATTTTAAAAGCTAATTTATTTCAAATAAAAGCTATTTATTAAATTATAGGTATTTACAATTTTGAGGGATTACAATGAGGGTCATGATAACATTATTCCATCCATCTTTGAAGGGATAAGTTGTACAAGGATTTGAGACAGATCTATTAGTGGCCTCGTATGAAGTAGAAGGTTACGGATTTTGTGGCCCAATGCTTGAAGTGTAGGAAGGTTAAGGTGGAACACAAGCCTCTAGTGAGATTAGTTCAACCAGTAGAGATCCCTGAGTGGAAATTAGATAGTGTGTTGATAGACTTCACGGTTGGGTTGCCAAAGATCTATAGTGGTTTAGATTCAATCTAGGTAGTGGAGTTTGGAGCACATGGCTAGTGCTTACATGAAGCATGTGGTTTACTACCATGGGGTGTGTAAGGACATTTTATCAAACTGAGATTATAGATTCTTGTCGCTCTTATGAGATAAGTTGGAAGAAACTTTCAAGACATAACTTAAGATAATGAGAGCCTTCCATCTGGCTACAAATAGGCAGAATAAACGTACTATTCAAACCTTGGAGGAAATTCTTTGGGCATCCGTAATTGAGTTTTAGGACAGTGTGGAAGATCACCTAAACCTAGTGGAGTTCCCTTACAACAACAATCATCATGTAAGTATAGGGATAACTCCTTTCAAGGCACTTTATGGACGGAAGTGTCGTGGTCTCATGTGTTCAAGTGACTCTAGTGAGATGGTTTTGTTGGGTCTAGAGATGGTAGAGGACATTGTGAGACAGATCATATTAATTTGAGATCGAATGAAGGAAACCCAAGATAGATATAAGAGCTATGCAAATCTTTAGAGGAGGGAAAATGCATTTAATATAGGAGACCAAGTCCTTCTAAGAGTTTTTCCAACAAAGGGAGTGATGTGTTTTGGTCGAAAGGGCAAGCTCAGCCCAAGGTTCATTAGGCCATACAAGATTTTGGATTGGGTTGGAGAGGTTTTTACCATCTTGCCTTGCCTGTTGAGCTTTCATACATACATAATGTTTTCCACATCTCTCAATTAAGGAGGTACGTGCCGGATTTGTCGCACATCATTCAACCAGAGTCGATTAAGCTTGATGAGACATTAACTTACAAGGAGTGACCACTGACGATCCTTGATTCTAAGACTTAGGAGACCACATTTGAAGAATTTTTCACATGGGAAGGTATTATGGTCACGTCAAGAAGTAGAGGACGCTAGTTAGGAGTTCGAGGAGGAGATCAAGATGAAGTATCCCGAGTTATTTTCATAGGTGTGTTGCGTAGGTAACACTACCTCTTTTAAGGGGGTAGTACCCTTCTAGTATGTAATAACCCTTAGTTATTGTATTCTTTTGGTTTGTGGCTTAGGTTTTTTTTGTGGACTTCATGGACGAAATATCTTTTAAAGGGGTAGTGCTATAAAACCCCATCCCAAAATCCTTCAAAATGTGTTTGAAATTATGTTGATATAAAATAGATTAGTTTTAGTTTAGGAATGGGCTTGAAATTCTAATAAAAATGTGATTTTTCAGGTTTACCAATCAACTAGTTTACCTAATTGATCAACTAGTGCACTAAGGAATTAACATTCTTATTCTCAACAAACTAGTCAACTAGTATGCCTAAACCCATCAACTGGCTATCCTATGATTTGAGATCCATTTCTAATTTTTATTCTAGTTTCTCTTTAATTGTAATACCCTAAAATTTTAAAACCTAGATATTTAATAAACAATTCTCATTTAGTGTAGTTTAATTTTTAATTTTATTTAATTCAATTACTTTATGGATTTTTTGGTGTATAAAAATGGATATGAATATTTAATAAATTAAAATATATATTTTGTTATTTTATCATACTTATTTTATTTAAATACTTTTTCAAACCCATATTTTAATAAAATTACCCTCTTAAACTAATATCTTAAATTTTAAATAAATTATTTTATTTATCAAAAATATAAAATACCAATATTATAAAAATTATTTCTATTTTGTTTTTCCCCTTTTTCCTTTTTCCTTTTTCTTTCATCTTTTCCTTCCTTTTCTTTTCCTCCTTTTCCTTTTCTTCTCCTTCGGGCAACCCATCCTACCTTCCTCACGCTGGGTTGTGGCCCTTTTTCTTTCTCCCTCTCCATCCCCATTACGTCTAGCCCCAACTTGTTTCCCCCCTTCTTTTTCTTTTCCTTTCTCCCCCAAGGTTGGACCAACCCAACTCCCTCCTTCTTTCCCCTCTCCCTCGCACACTAGGGCTGGCCTGCTCCCCATTCTTTTCTTCCCCTGCCTAGGTAACCTGCATCTCCTTCCTTTTCTTCTTCTTCTTCTTCTACCGTAGACGCATGCGGCCTACAACTCCTCCCTGCCACCAACCTCTCCTACAACTTGCCATTTCAGCCCTACTCTTTGCCCTTCTCTCTCGTCCCTTTCCTTGCATTTTAGGGCTAAACACACCCCTACAACCCTCCTCCATGTGCATTCCCTTTCCTTCTCCTTCCCCTTACAACTCTCCATCCTACCATCTACAAACACAACCACCTAGCTGGTGCCCCCTACCTTCTCTCCTCTCCCTCTTCTTTTTCTTCTCCTTTGCCCATTTTCTTCCCCCTAAGCTTCTTCCTTCCCTACCTATAGAGCCCTTTTTCTTCCTTTTTTTCCCTCATCTCCTCCTCCACTATTCTCACTTCACCACCTCCAACCAATGTTGCTATCGCCTAACCTACCACCACAACCATCTACCTAACACCCCTTCAACCTCCCTGCACCACCCCATCACCTTCACTCACCCCTACAGCCCCTTTCCCTTCGTTCCTTTTCTTTCCCCTCCTTCTCAGCCTCCAACCTACATCACCGCTGTCCACCACCCTCCTTCCTCCTCCACCACCTCCACAACCACCAATCCACTCCCTAAAACCTCCTCTACCCCCCACTTCCTCCCTTTGGACCAATTTTCCCCTACAGCACCTCCCTTCACTTCTTATTTTCCCTTCCTTCTTTTCCTCCGCCCAACCTTTGCACCATTTTTCCAGCCCTACAACCACCATCTCCACCCCCTAAGTCGCCTATCAATAACCCCCGACCACCACCTACACCTCTACTCTATCCCTACACCCAGCCACCGCCATTACTCCCCTCTACAAGCCCTCCACCCAACTCCAAAAAACCCTAACTGAACTACCCTTTCCCTTCTCCACAGTTCTCCCCCTTCGACCCTTCTTCCTTCCCTCTTGCATGCAGCTCACACTACTCATAGATCACGAGTCTGCTGCCTCCCCTTTGATAATTTTGGCTAATCTTGTTGATTTATAATAATGGTTAATATTAGTATGTCTTTAATTAAGCTTTTGATAAAAAAATTTCCTTTGATTTTCTACTTCTAATATGATAAACGTTGATATTATTTTTAGGTATTATTTTTACTAATCAAAGCTCAAACCTTTAACGGGGATATCAGTAAGGTTTAATTATTGCACAAAATAAGGTAACTATTATACCCTACTAAAATGTGTGGATATATGTATGCTAGCACATAAAGGTTTTTTAATATGTTTATATGCATGATGTATGTTGTTAAGTATAATGTAATTAGTGGAATATGTTGGGTAATGAAAAGAAAATCATGTTATTGTATGGTTCATATGTAGAAATAATGTTTAGGGAAGGAGTATTATTGTTAATAATATTGTTAAATGCATATGCATGATATGATAAAGTAATGTAGCCATTTATTGCATAGATAATGTTAATATGAGTCCTAGGGAAATTTTGGTAATTTTACTTGTGCAAAAGGTGTGGTCTAAATAAGTATGTAAAGTAGATGATAATGGTTATTAATAATAAATGAGGATAGCTGGTAGTGTTTGATGATATATATGGACCATGTACATTAATAATTTCTGTGGTGAGGGCATTTTAGTAAAATTGGTATAATAAGGGTGGAATGGTAATTTAAAAGAGTAAAGGGGGTCAAATGGTTAATGGATAAGTAAGGAGGGCATTTTAGTAATTCTACATAGAAAAGGGGATAACTTGTTAATTTTTATGAGTAAAAAGGTATTTTGATAAATTAATTAAAGGAGAAGGGAATTTTAGTAATTTAACATAAAAGAAGGGTATTTTGGTAATTTTACATAAATGAAGTGTATTTTGGTAATTTGAAATAAAGGAAGGGTATTTTGGTAATTTAGCATAAATAAAGGGTATTTTGGTAATTTGGCATAAAGGAAGGATATTTTAATAATTTTATGAGTAAAAGGGGCGAAGTTGTAAGTTGATAAAGAAAAAGGGCAATTTGATGATTTTAGTAAGTGAGAGGAGTGATTTGGTAAGTTAACCAACCAAAAGGGTAATTTGGTAATTTTAATAAGTAAGAGGGGTAATTTGGTAATTTAACAAGTAAAAAGGGTAGTTCGATAATTTAACCTACTAGAAGGGTAAATTTGGTAACTTAACAAGTATGAGGGGTAAGTTCGTGATTTAATAAGTATAGAGAGTAATTTGGTAATCTAACAAATACAAGGGGTATTTTGGTAATTATGCAAACATGAATGGTAATATGGTAATTTGCCAAATAAAATGGGGTGACTTGGTAATTTTTACAAACAACGGGTATTTCAGTAATTTTGTAAGGATGATGGGGGTAAATTAGTAACTTATATATAATATGCTAATGGATTAAATAAGTCTTCATAATAAGACATAAGTAATATTAGATAGTAAGATGAGGTTATTTGATAATTCAACAAGTATCACAAGAGCACGACATAACCTAGGGTTGGATAGGTAATTAAGGTTGTGATATGGTTTTTATATCATAATCATGCAAGAGGTGCCTTATTGTTAAGTATGCATGAAAATGTGTGTTAGATATGTTTGAAATACATGTTAGGGTTTATGTATGCCATGATCCTTGAATGGAATCCTTGATTCTATGGCCAGTATAGCTTTGTCTCTAGATTCGTGACCTTTGTCCTTTCCTTAAATTAATTAAATGGACCTGTTGAATAAGACATGAATAAAGTACTAATTACGTAAAGTAAAAGAGTATAAGGCCAGGCCCAGACCTGTCCACCGGCGAATAAGAGTGGATAGGTGCAAGATGCCCTAGAGACCAGTCGACTGACGAATAATAGTGATCAGGTGCATTCTATCTTGAAGTGTTTTTCGGTCCACCAGCTATAATAGTGGAGGATCTTGAGCTCAATCAACCAAATGTTGGATTTTAATAAATTATAGGAAGACACCAATCACTTACAATGAAACACCATATGAGTCGGGGCTAGACCAATCTACCATCAAATAATAGTGGCTAGGTGCAAGGTACCTTAGAGATTGGTCTACCGACAAATAATAGTGGTCAGGTGAGTTCTGCCTTAAAGTGTATTTCAGACCACCGGCTATAATAGTGGGGTTTCTATACTCACATGGATATAATTCAAGAGATGATGATTGAATAATGACTAATTTATGGCTTAAGACTGAAAGTATTGATTTCACCTTTATGACCCATTGATATATGAAGATTTTGGCCTTGGTTCCTGCCTCTCTCTAGGTATGTGACGGTATTACTAAGTGAATGGAATTTGTGATATAAAGTTCTTATTATATGAGGTATTGCATTGTGTATTAGCTCTTATGTCGATTATGATTATCTCTATGCTTGTGTGTGCTATCGTGTTTACATCGTTATGTATGATGTGGTTCATGTGAGTCCTACCTTTTAGTTTGGTATAAAGGGTTACTCAGTACGATAGTACTAAAGGGTTCTGTTTGTGGACCCTTGCCTATTCAATGGGTAATGTTCCTTGCAGGTTTGATGTAGGTGATATTCAAATGTGCATCGGGTAAGAGTGTAAGGACTTTCCGGTAATGATTTAAGGGTTTCTCTTTTACCTTTTTATTTCCTTGTTAAAATAATTTCTATTCTTATAACCACTAATAATGGGTTTTATTCTTCTAAAGACTTTAATGCACTACTCTAATTTAAATAAAAGTCTGAATTTGTGTGAATCGTGTTATGTTTCTTTTTAGCCTTATCACTTTATACTAGAACGGTATGATGAAACAAGTCTGGTACTAAGTGTGGTGGTAACATCCCCTAAATTTGTGGTTTTTACTTCTGCAAATTTTTCAATAAAATAAAATTTTTCAGTAGTAAAATTTAGAGTGTTACACTAACTTTTATGAAAACTTCTATTTAGAGTGAAACTATGCTAATAAGCATATTTTAGTGTTCTAGGACTATTTTCACATTATTTGGAACATTATACAATTTTAATTAGCCAAACTTTTCCCATAAAACACTTTTGAGGTAAGCCTCACCTTCTCTCTTCTCCCTCATTTATCCTTCTCTCATCTAGTATCTGGGGTTGACATTAACTTTGTGTGCCATCTTTTGACTTACCAACCCACTACCATGCTTATTCCTAAATGCACTCAAACCCCTATCACCCCATCAAGTCAGCCCTCACTTCTTTGTTGCCCATACTCAACCTTACCAGTCTCATCTCCCTCTCTCCTACGAATGTCAACCCAACCTTGCCTCTATACCTTTCATTTATGATCTATCTTCATTACTTACTTATTATTCTTGCTCTTTTCTCCCTTTTCTTGGTGGAAAGTTTCCCAAGTGTTGAACATTCCTTCAGTTTCCCTCTTCTCCTCTCTACTAAGAGAAATAGAGATTTGCTTTGGTTTTCTCCCTTCTTTGTGAAAGAAGTGCATTCCTTTCTCATCTTCTAATCTTAGTTTTATTTTTCTTCTTCTTTCATTAAGCAAGGAAGAATTAAGATTGAGAAGGATTGAAGATTTCAACTCTTTCCTTGACACCCTATTTTTCAAAAGAAAAAAAAAGTTGGTGTTTTGTGGTGTTGTTGTTATTGTTCTTCTTCTTCTTCTTCTTCTTCTTCTTCTTCTTCTTCTTCTAATTTTTCCTTGATTTTGACGAAGTTTTGAAATAGGATTTGAATGGCTTTAACTTTGATTCACTTAGGAATCGAGGTTCTTCTTGATAGCTATCAAGTAGGATATTTTATGCTATATGAATTACTTCAAGGTAAGGCATTCTTATCTTTAACATAAATGGGGTTCTATGGTTTGTTAGGGTTCCATGTGTTTGGTGTATATGTGGGTATGATCTAATTTTTATTCTATCAACTTTGCATGTGTATAATTCTTTCCAATTTAGCATCGCTGGATTTCTTAGATTTTTTGCATAAGATGGTTGTTTGAGTATGTACAGTACCATGTATCAATGTGATTCTATGTGTTTAGCATGTATTTTTATGTGTTATGCCATAGATGTATGCTAAGATTATAATAACAAAGTGTGGTAAATTTTGGTGGGTGTATCAACTAGTTGCGTAAATAGTCAAATGGTTTGGAGTTTTTGATTGATTGGCCATGAGATCAAATGATTACTTTGATAAACTAGTCAAATGGCTTTGATGAACTGTCAATCTATTGTCAAACCCATCGACTAGTTTCTCTCCTATCTAAAATGGGTTGGATTCTACTTAGACCCATCAACTAATTGGGCCAAACCAATTAACTAGTTTCTATTACCAATCGATCGGTTGGTCAAATCCATCGATTGGTTTCTCTACAAGCCAAAATGGGTTGGTCTCTACTTAAAATCATCGATCGATTAGACCAAACCAATCAATTAGTTCCCATGAATAGCCAAAATGGGTTATTTGGTGTTTTTTTGGTCCAATTCTGGTATGACTAGACCAGTTAATTGGTCCAAGGGACAAATCAACTTGTCTGACTTAATGCCCCTTAGTTTATTTATAAGTTGTTGTTATTCTCTTAGGTCTTTTGTGTTGATACCTCCATGTATACACAAAATTTAAATTATGATTTCAACTATGATTGCCCTAATTAAATAAGAATCATCGTAATGGTATTTGGGACTTGAATTTGGTTAAGTTTGGTGTCATCTATAAATACTTAATTGGTGGATTTTATGCTTGTGATGTGTTTTGTGTTATCCCTTGGAAACACCCACTTTGGTTAATAATAGAATTTAATTGTGTTTGGTGTTATCACTTGGAAACGCATATTGGGTTATGTGTGGATTTTATTGTGATTTTTTATATCACTTGAAAATACATAATAATGGTATAAGATATCATTTGATCCTTTTTCTTCAGCTGTTAGGGTAGCATTCGGGATTTAGTCGGCAGATTTCCCTATGGTTATATCTTTCACTCAATACATATTTACTTCTCTACTAAGTTGAGGTACGTTAGTATAATACCCCATCCCAAAATCCTTTAAAATTTATTTACAATTATATTGATATAAAATAAATGAGTTTAGGTTTTAAAATAGACTTGAAATTCTAAAAAATATATAAGTTTTAGATATACCGATCAACTGGTTTACATAACCGATCAACTTATGCATTGGGGAAATTAACATTCTTGTTCCCAACAACCAGTCGACTAGTTTACCCCAACCGATCGACTATTTGTCTTGCAATTTCATATCCATTTATATTATGAAAACTTTTAGGTAGAGTCCAATTATGTTAATAATCACATTTTAGTGCTCTAGGATTATTTTTATATTATTTAGATCAAATTTTTCCCAAAAGGAACTTTGGGGGCTTTCTTCACCTTTTCTCTTCTCCTTCACCTATCCCTCTCTCTTTTAGCAACTGGGGCTATGAGATTAACTCTATAAACCGTTCCTTGAGTTACCAACCCACTACCATTCTCATTTCTTATTGAACTCAACCTCCAACCACCCTATCAAGTCAACCCTCACTTCTTGGCTTGCCCATACTCAACCTCGGCAATCTCATCCCTCTTTCTTTTGATAATGTCAACTAGCCTTGCCTCCATACTTCTCATTTCTAATCATTCTCATTCCTCACTTTTATTCTTTCTCTCTTCTCCCTTCTCCTTGTGGAAAATATCCTCAAGTGTTGAGCACCCTTCCATTTTCCCTCTTCTTCCTTCTACTAAGAAAAATATAGAATTTATCTAATTTTCTCCCTTCCTTGTGTGAGCATTTTCTTCCCTTCTCTTTTGCTAATATTGGTTTTAGTTCTATCCTACTTTCCTTAAGCAACGAAGAATTAAGGCTCAGAAAGATTGAAGATTTTAGCTTTTTTCTTAGCACCCCATTTATGAGACAAAGGTGACGATCTGTATCCTTCTTCTTCTAATTTTTATTAGATTTTAATGAAGTTTTGAAAGAGGATTTAAATGGTTTTAACATTGATTCTCTTAAGAATGAAAGTACTACTAGCCAAACCATCAACTAGGAGTTCGGTGCTAGAAGAATTGGTTCAAGGTAAGGCATTCATATCTTTAATATAAATATATTTATATGGTATATTGGGGTTCCATGTGTTTGATTCTTATATGAGTATGGTCTAATTATGTTACATGGTCTAAGAATGTCGCATATTCTTCCTAAGTTAGTGTTGTTAAAGTTATCTTATTTTTAAGCATAAATTTAGACATTTGAGCATAATCGTTTGATTATGTACACTACCATGTATCCTTGTGATTTAATATGTTCAACATGTATTTTTATGTGGGTTTTGACATAAGATCATGATAAGATTAATGTGGTAAATTGTGGTAAATTTTGGTGTGTGTTTTTCAAGTTTGGGTAGTGATTCATCCAAACCAATCACGTAGTTCCTCGAACCCATCTACTAGTTTTGTGAGCAATTGAATGGTTTAGATTTTTAGATCGGTTGGTTGTGACATTAGTCAATTGGTTGATAAACCAAGCTTCGATGAATAGTTGATTAATATGTCAAACCAATCGATTGGTGTCCTTACAAAAAAAATGGTTTAGTCTCTACTTAGACCAATTGACCAGTTGGACCAAACCAGTCGACTAGTTACCATGAATAGTATTGATGAGGCCAACCAGTTGGCTGGTTCTCTGGTGTTGTTTTGGTCCAAGTCTGGTACGATAAGAACATTTGATTGGTCCAACTGGAGGCTGACTAGTTTGCTTATAAATTGTTGTGTTTCTCGTAGGCCTTTTGTGTTGATACCTCCATGTATTTACAACATTTTAATTATGATTTTAACTATGATTGACCTAATTTAATATGAATCACCATGATGGTATTTGAGACTTGAATTTGGTTACATTTGGTGTCATCTTTAAACATCCAATTGGTGACTTTTATACCTTGTGAAGTGTTTGGTTTTAGCAATTGAAAACACTCAATTGGTGGCTTTTATACCTTGTGATGTGTTTGGTGTTATCACTTGAAAACACCCAATTTGGTTACATGTAGACTATGTTGTTATTTGTGATATCACTTGTAAAATAAATTAATGGTTTTAGATTTTATTCGATCCTTTTTCTCTAACTCTCAGGGTAGTTACCAGACGCTAATGGGTCGATTTCCCTTGGTTATATTTTTGTCACCTAGTACCTATTTCCTTCTCTACTGAGTTATGGTAAATCGGGGGTATGTGCATATCTTAGAGGTATAGGATTATGTTGTAGTAGGCTTACATGGCATCAATGTCAAACTTGGGTGGGTGGGGTATCATAGTACAAGCCCCTTAGTACTTTGTATTGTTCATTGTTTAAGCAGATGTGGTATCCCAACTTTTTATCCCCCACAGTGGATACATTTGAGGTGTGTTGGGTGAGGTATCCCAATACAAGCCCTCTTGGTGTAATTCAACCATGTGTGGTGGGTTTGGTATCCTAATTTGTAGCAAGTACACTCAATGTGCGTTAGGTGTGGTATCCCGCAAGAGATATCCTTCAATAGATCCTAACCTTGTGTGATGGATTTGGTTTTCCATTGTGATTATTTGTGCTTCCATGACTTTTGTTCATGGTGGAGAACTAGGTGCAATCGAACGAATTATCTTGTTAATCAAAATTTGTGTAGTCACTAAAGGAGGAACTCTAATATAGTTTATATCATATGAATTTTAAGTATTATTATATTTTTATACTTCCATGATTTACATTCAAGCATGTCTTGTTTTACTTGAGCTATACCAATAGGATATCACCATGTTGTTATGTGACTTCAATGTGTAGCATAAGCCTTATTATGTTTTAGGTAGTATGTTTTGTCAGTACTTCACCATACTGATACTGCACTTGTGTGGTCACTATAATGATCTGACTTCTAGTCCGGGGAATAGAGGAATATTTACAAGGCAAGACTCTCACTTAGAGTATGTTGAGGGTGTTGGCGTGGGTTAATAGATGGCTATTGCTTGGAGTTAGAGATTTATGAATATGCCTAAGAGTTAGGCTAACTAGTTATTAGTTTTTACCCACAGAGTTGGGAAATATTTGTATTTTTGGTTATCTAAACTCTTGGCTTGATTTCCTCTATTTGGTTTTGTAAAATTATTAAGTTCATTCAATCTATAATATTTTTCTAGTCTTTATTATCTTTTATTGTCACATTAATGGTATGAGCATGCATTATTTTGTTCCTTATTCCATTTTCCCTAGCACCAGGCATAGGTTAGGTGATGATCACACCTCTCTCATGGTTGACATAGTGGTAACATTCCTTGGTTTTGTTTTTAAATGCTTCCAAATTGACTTAAAATGAAATTTTTTTGTTTAAAATTAGGGGTGTTACAATAGGGGGTATGCGCATATCTTTGAGGTATAGGATTATACTATGGTAGGCCGGCATTGCATCGATGTCTAGTTAAGGTGGGTGAGGTATCCTAGTACAAGATCCATGGTACTTCATATTGTCCATTTCTTAAGCAAGTGTGGTATCCCAACTTTTAAGCCCTCGCAGCGGAGAAATTCAAGGTGTGGTGGTGAGGTATCCCAATACAAGCCCCATTGGTGTACTTCAACCATGTGTGGTGGGTATGGTATTTCGATTTGTGGCAGGTGCACTCGATGTGTAGTGTGTGTGGTATCCTCGAAGAAAACCCTTTAGATGTATCCTGACCTTGTGTGGTGGGTGTGGTATCCCATTGTGATTATTTATGCTTCTATGATCTTTATTCATGGTGGAGAACTAGGTGTTGCCAAACGAACTATCTTATTCACTAGATATTGTGTGGTCACTAAAGCACAAATCCTAATATGGTTTATATTAAATGGATTGCGGAGTATCTACTAAATCTTTATACTTCCATGATTTCCATGCAAGCATGTTTTACTTTACTTCTACTTGAGATTAAGTGTTGAGCTATACCAATATGATATCACCATGATGTTATGTGACTTCAATGTGTTGCATGAACCTTATCATGTTTTAGATAGTATGTTTTACCAATACTTCACCGTACTAATACTCCACTTGTGTGGATAATGTGATGATCCGATTTTCGGTCTAGGAAATAGAGGATAATTTTTAGGGTTATGACTTTCAGTTAGAATATGTTGAGGGAGATAACGTGGGCCATTAGTAGTCCATCTCTTAGGATTTGAGGTTTACGTCTATTCCTAAGAATTTGGTTAAACAGTTAGAAATATTTTTCCCACTACGTTGGAAATTTTTTATATTTTTTTGTTATTTAAACTATTTTCTTGACTCAGGCATTTATTTTTGTAAACTATCATAATCATTCTATCTATAATATTGTTTTTGTCCTTATTATCTTGTATTGTCAAGTTAATGTAATGCATCTTTTATTCCTTGTTCAATTTTGCCTTGTATTAGACATGAGTTAGGTGATAATAACACATCTCTTATGGTTGATGTAGCAGTAACATTCCCTAGTTTTATTTTTTAAATGCTTCCTCATTGTCTTAAAAATAAAAAAAATATTCAAAATATTGGAAGTGTTACATTTCTGCTTGTGGAAATGAGCAGGTGGTCAAAAAAACGGACACATTAATAAGCTTCATATTGATTAAGCCAAGTTACATCTTCAATGGAAATTATAAGCATACAAGGTCCCAGCATAATGTAGAGATCATACTAACCAAATGTCATATCTATGCCTTACAATTAGATATATATGCTCTATCATAGTCATATCATGCATCAGAACTTCATGTCATACACGAATTGGACAAATCAAGACTCATCATGCTTATAAACAAAACATAGCATAAACATCATAGATAGCAACATATAATTTACTAAGCTATTCAAAAAACTATTGGGGTTTCTATCATCCATTCACATAGTGTTCCATCAGGTTTATTTTATAAGCTTACAAAATCTATTAGATCATTTATTTATAAGTCGTTATTTCTATGTCCCGTTCTTTTCCCTTTTTTATCAACATCCCTATTCTTATTCTTATCGAGTGATGAATTGTATACCACCCCATAATCTCACATATCATTGAAGCCTATCCAAACTAGAGGACATAAAGTTTGGCCAGAGCTAAGTAACCACCAATGAATATGAATTCCAATCGAATCCAAAAATCACCTATATGACTAGGCACTTTAGTATCGATACCCCTAGTGCATCATTAGTGTCTAGAGTATGTAAAGCACCAGGATCTACTAGGATACCTCCCAAAGGAAAAGACTAAAGGAATCAATAAATACCTAAAGATAGACTAACTTCTAGTAGCTAATTGAGGATCGGGTAACTCATACCCATACACAACATGATCATCTTCCACTTTAAATAATTAGTGTGTTGTTTTCCAAGAACATGTGATCACATAAGGCCTATAACAATATCCAAATAACATATCCACATACTCATTCCATATTAACCATTTTGTGTAATTTCCATTAGTGCTTAATTAATATTAATTAATCCATAAGGATTGTCCTTTTTAGTGAAGAATCGATATTACATTACCCTTTTGAAGTTGTAACATACTTACTCATGTTTTCTACTAAAGCTTTCTACAGAACTTATTGAGAATGCTATGAATTATGATCCATTTGATCCATCCATTAGGTTAGTCAAACCATGCTAAAAAGTGTATTTTCATCATTACATAATCATATAGTATCATTGGACATAATCTCAAAAACATATAAAGTCCAAAAGATCATAATCAAGCACGCTGGCTAAACTAGTTGATCAATTTGGGCTAACCGGTCTATCAATTGGGCTAACCAATCTATCAATTTAACTAACTAGTCGACCAATTTGGGCCAACCAGTTGATCAGTTTAGCTTAGAAAAATCCTAGGGTTCCCTCAAATTAGTTGATTTTTCTAAGACAATTGGATTGGTTCTCACAAACCAATTGATGGGTTTAAGTAGGGAGTAACAAATGTTAATACATGTCAATTAGTGAATCAGTTTGGAGCAACCAGTCGACTGTTCTAAGGACCACACAATCTATTTGGCCTAACCAATCTATCAATTTTATCTTATAAATCACATAAAAAATATTTTTCATGGGAATCACACTTCAAAATCTTACCACATCCAAACCATAATATGTCATAGCAAAATATTAATATTTAACAAGCTCATAAACTAAATCATGCTTCACATTCAAGCAAATAGAACCTATTTTCTCTAAAATCATTCATTCTCTTAGGATTATTAATTAATTTAACATGCATTAATGAGAAGCCAAACTCTCATGCAGGAATAGAAACTTAGCATTTTGTATATTATATTACATCACATGCTAATTCATGCTATGTTTTAAAAGTAAGAATGACTTACTTTATGCTTAGCATCGTTTCCCACTAAAGAGGAAAAACTCAAGCTAGAAGATTTTAACTTCCCAAACCTCTAGAAACAACAAATTAGAGCTTTTAAATCATTCACTAAAATTCATGAATCAATAAATTCAAATTAGAAAAGAAAACAAACTTACCACACCCAAGAAAAAAATAAAGAACAATTCTGTTGAAAAATAACTCAACTTCCTCCTGAATTTAACTCTTTTTTACTTTAGTATAAAACAAGAGGGATCTAGAGAAAGGATTAGAAGAGTAAAAGGAATTCAAATTTAATATCATAGTGGATAGGAAATAACACAAGTGCTAGGGGATGAGATATTTTAGAGGCTGAAAGAAAAGTGAGAAGAAAGGGTTATTATGGTTATTTATATCCAATGAATTAGTTAAAAAACTACCAAAGTTATGAAATAGATAAAAAAAATAATTTTACCATTCAAATCAGAGTTAAAAAAATAGATTTATCCAAAATAAATTAAATTCTATCTCAAAGCCCAAATGGTAATTTTTTGGAGAATGCACCTCGAGTTCGTCCAGAAAATATCTAACATAAAAAGGGAAATGGAAGATCAACATGGGAAAGAATGTCTCAGCTAAGCAGGGATATTCTGGCATTAAATCACACTTTTATGGGTGTATATAGGAGAGAGGAAAAAGAAGACAAGAGTAAGGTCATCCTCTCCCTCAACTGTTGAAATCAAGCCCACATATATGTTCAAACCAGCATCTAAAATCGAATAAATGATAAAAATGGTTAAGAACCACATGGAGTGGAAAAATATATAGGTAGGTAGAGAAAATGAATATAATGATAATTGAATATAGATTCTAAACCAACAAATATAAAGCCTAGGATTGAACTTCGGTCTCTAAATTGGTATCCGACAATGAAATAATGTTATGTTGTAGTTTAATTCAACAGTTGTGAACAATTAGCCTAAATGTATTCATTAGCCTCTTTCAAGGTCTAAAAATATATTTAATATAATTTGCTAACTACTTTCATGGCTAACTAATTAAATTAAACCCATTAGGTACACTGATTATATTTTCCTTGAGAACCAAACATCTACTTTTGTAATCGTTTAAATTCCTATTCATATGTTAATTTTTGATAATGATTTCAACCTTTCAATTGTAAATAATATCTAAATAGTTTTGATTCTATCAAATCTGACATAAAACAATCAATCCTCACGTAAGAAACAACATATATGAACTAAACATACCACATACACTTAATTCGTCATATTAATACCAAAATGGACCTAATTCAATCCTAGAAAAAGGATCTACTTACTCATAATTGTAAAGAAATATAAGAAATATAAATTGCATAACAAATATAATAACAGCATAAAAATTTAAAAATAAGAGAATGGGTTGAATTAACCATAAATTGAAGAAGAACATAGTTGATTGCCGAGTTGATCAAACAAAAAAAATTACACTAAAAATTGGAAATTAAAACTAATAAATTCAAGACATGTTACATGTGATTTTTCTTTGAAAAAGAGAGGAAACTGAAATCTCCTAAAAACATCCAAAAGATGTCCCCAAAAAACCCCTAAAAATTACCCATAACACATGCTACATCATACATTGGAAATGTGGGTAACCGCTATTGCATAGCCGTGCAAGGTTTGCATGGCCTAGTTATGCAACAATCTTTACCCTAACTTGCCACACTCAACTCTAGCACGATTATGAAAGATCTACATAGGCCAGTCGTGTAGCATTCTTGGCCTCGACCTAGAGCACTCGATTCCTACACGGTTGTGCAAGATCTACATAGTTTGGCCATGAAGCATTTTGGTCTTCAAATACTAGCTACATCGGTGTTGCACAACTATGTAACTGGTTATACAACACCAATTTCTTATCTCTTTTGATCTTCTTAGCTTTTGTTTTAGCTCTTTGACTTCCTAGACTCTTCATAAACTTGTGAGGCTGATTTATCTTCCTTCAATGCCTCTCATAATTTTTTTTCTACTTTGAATACACGCACTAGTTCCTAGGATTTGTAAGTTATTATGCAAATCCCTAAAAAAATACCAAGAGAACAATGGCACAAACTATAAACCTAAACAACAATAAAATACGTATTACAAACCAAATAAATTTTTAAAAGGAAGACAAAGTAAGGTGAAAATATAGAAAGTATTCTATTTATCTACTTCCCCATGCTTATCCATTGATTTTCCTCAAGCAAACACATATATAACAGAAAGAAAAAAAAGGAGATCAAAGCGTCAAATGATAGGACAAACTACACGAACAGGAAATACAATTGAAAGATCAACTTGTACTACTAGCATTAATAATAGGAAAAAGAAAATAAAGGCATGAATACCCTTTAGTCCTAACTCTCAAATCAGTATTATCATGACACTCTAAGATGGTTTAGGATCGTGTAGGTGCTTATCCTTATGAAACAAAGGTTAAATAACATTGTAGACTTCATCTCTTTAGGAAAATGTAAATGCTCTACACTCATATGTTTTATAGGTGTAACTATTTTGTTCAAAATTCTCCAAGCCGATAATGATCGACCATATGCTTGTACACATTTTCATTATCCACCACTCGAAGACATTATACAATAAAAAAAATGATGAGGTCTTATTAAGGTTGTAATGGGGTCGAGGTTAAGGGTAGGATAATTCTAGGACTATAGCTAATGGTCTAAAAGCTAATGGAGTGACAACTATAAGTATATATCTCCAAATTTGAGATCGATAACTCACTACTCACTCCCCAAATAACAACCAAAGCTCTTTTTCAACAAATCTTTTCTACCCAAAAAAATTTTAGATGCTTAATTCCACACATCACAACTTCAATAATTTCATTCTTCTCTTCCTTTTATATATATATATATATAATTTTCTTTCTCTTTTTTTTTTATAAAGAAGAGGATAAATATACAATTATATCATTTTCTTAACACAAGCTCTACTAAACACCTTTTTTTATTACACCCCCATGCTTATTTCCTGACATACCTACACCAAATAGGTTAAAGAGTTACCGCTCCCTAGTTTCGAACAAGGGTAAGGTAATACCTCAGAATATGGCTACCGAGTAGGTTTATGATCAAATGAACAAGTCTTAGGCTCAAAGGGGTTTAAAAAAAGGGAAACAAATGTCATTTGGTAGGCCATTTGGCTAATGTAGCTGTAAAAAGAAAGCATGTGCCTCAATCACATTAATACATGTATAAGTAATATATCGTTTTGAAGATAAATCATACAAGTTCTAGTTTCATATATCGGGAGAGAAAACACATAGTTAAAATATAGTAAGATTGTATAAAATATGGACAGACTATAAAGCTTAAGATCTCACTAGTTCCTTTGCTACTAACCCTATTTCCTATGTCTTGTTCTAGATGTGAAAATCCATGAAGATAAACCACTAGAGTGCTAAAATAATAAGTGGATTGAGAGTCTATCAATTGGAGAGTTAATGCTTAAAATAATTTCAAAGAATTTTATTATACTTTCTCACAAATTATAGGTCTCACTAGTGTATGATCAAGCATTTTAAAGAATTCTATCATATTTTCATCATAGGCCTATCATTTCGCAATTTTTTGTTTAACAAAGCAAACACACTAATCAAAAAACTGAAAACAAAATAAATAAAGAAGGAAGGAAAGAAAAAAACACACTAAAAGAAAGAGGAAATAAAGAAAAGCAACTGAAGCGAAAAATAGTCAACATACCTCGAACTCCCCTATGCTTAAAGAATACATTATCTGCAATGTGTGATCGGTGTACGAGTGGGGGAAAGGATAAAGTGCACTCACTAGGGTGGGGTGGTAGTGGGTAACCGTGCTCAAGATTCCATTGATACATTTGGTGTATCATGGAGTTCATTTGGTCAATGAGAGTGATGGAATCTTGAAGACTCACAATTTGTGCATCAAGAATATCGAAATGGTTATCAATATGTTGGAAATGGGCATCACAAGAGGTGGCAGAGGAATAAGGGCCCACGTCTGTGCCAAAATATGGAGCTATTGGGAGAGGAATTAGTAATAGATTGGGCACCTTTATAGGAATGTTTGGATTCTCTTTTGAAGAGGGGGAATATGTTTACTAGGGTGAGTCGTGGTGGGAAAAGATAACTAGTTGGTGCTTCTGTTACCGATGAGAGTGGTGAAAGGTTTGTTAGGCAATAGATACCACACCTCCATATTATAGAATAAGTGGAATTACAATCTATCTTGTACAATTAGTTTCATGTTAGTGAAAGTTTCCAGCCCTAAATATGTCATTTAAAAGCTAACAAGGATGTCATCTACATAATATCTCAGCTAACTAGTGATATATGTGATGATCCTCCTATGACAATATCAATGATAAGGTTAGTACTAACAGTACTTAGGTGATTAGTGAGATAATACCCACCATCAAGGGTGTCATCTAGGAGCATACATCGTAGAGAAAAAACCTCTAGTTTTTAGACATTCCCTTGGCTTTCCCCCTACCAAAACGCGTCCTAGTCAATAGCCTTTGGATACCTTATGGTTGGGTTATAGATTAATGAGGTCTTAGCGTGGTGTCCATTATAAATCCTAGGATCACATACCCTTTTTAACATAGAGATTTGAGTCTAAAATTATTGAGGATCCTGTAATTGTGGTTCCTTACTAAATCTCTAACCAATAGCAAGAAAACAAAGTAAAGAATAGAATCTTGGCAAAAAAAATTAGACTCATTGAAGAGTCAAAAAGAAATGGAGTTTCCAATCTGGTCAAAATAAAACAAACTAAGGAACTCATGGGTGAGTCCTTTCCTAGTGTGGTGCGCATGCGTAAAGAAACGGGTTAAACTGCCTCTAGTGAGAAAATAATCAACATCCTCTCTTATCACTAGTGTCTTAAGACATTACCAATCAATGTATTGAGTGGGTGCAATGTTTTGAGAAACAAGCCCCTTGTAGAGTTCTTTGTCATTAGAATCGGTGAATACAATGTCATAGGAATTAGAGGCTTTGGTATTTTGAGTTTTACCTTTGCCTCTAGCTTAGTGCGATTATCATCTAAAGGATTCCCCTTTGTGTTCCTTTTAAATTTTCTTGGTTCACTTCTTCGGTACTATATTTGTGTTTTACCTATGAAAATAAGATATTGTTAATCTTATTCAAACAAAACACATCCTGCAGATAAGATTATAAAGCAATTTCAACAAAAATCAAAATTTGTGCAAATGCCATATCAATTAGAAAATAATTTTTGAATTGCAATTATAATATGAAGAGGAAGGACAAGTGTATTTATTGGATGAAAGAAAAGAAAATTTAAATTGGTGAGGGTCTGCCTATGCATCCTTGTGCGAAGCCCGTGCAAGTGTATTTATTGGATGAAAGAAAGTGGTGGTGCATGTGGAGGTGAGGAATACAAGTGATGGTGGTTTCAATTAGATAGATATGAGCGTTTGGGTGTTAGGGAGAGTTGTGGTGAATATAGGAAGAGAGAAACGAAAGATGATTGGATGGTGGTGTGGGTGGTATGCAGTTATTGGTGGTGCACAGGTGTTGGTGGTGCACAAGTGCTCGTGCATGGATGATCAAAAAATAGGGGGTGTAGGTGTGCAATGGGTGCACGGGCCATAAGGAATGCAATGGGTTCACAGATGATGAGGAATGTAGTGCTAGTGTATGGGTGATGGTGTGCAGTGGTTGTGAAGATGTAGGTGGTTAGGGGTTAGGCAATTGGTGGTGGAGTGGTGTGCTATTGGGGAGTAAGAATGAGTGCATAGGGTCTAGGGTTGAAAGGAAGAAGACAACGGGTGGAAAAGGTTAGGGGGTATGGGTGTGCAGTTTATGATTTTGTGGAGAAGAGTGAGGTGCATAGCCATGCAAGAGTTGCACGGCTGGGCTATACAAAGAGGAAGCTTGGGAGGCATGGGCATGCAGGTAAGCTATGTGCAAAAATTGGTCTCAACTTTGGGTTGTAGTGTTTTGCATGGTTGTGTAGGTCTAGCACGGTCTATCCATGTAGCTTCCCTAGTCTTGACTTTGCTTGAATTCAACATCAAGATTTTGCAAAGTTGTTCGACAAGCTATGCCAAGGTCATGTAGCCCTCTTTTCTTCATACTTTTGATTCCTCTTCATCAATTGGTGCCTCTTCATCCTATGTTATCCATTGAATAGATTATAATAGTAATGAGGCCTGCCAAAACATTGAGATAAAAGAGAAAAAAAAACTAAAGGTTAAAAGAAGAGAAATAATAATCAAAAATCACATAAAAGCATGGGTTACCTCCTATGGAGTGCTTGTTTAGAGTCATTAGCTCAACCATAATATCTTCAATTTGATGGTGGGTCGGTAAGGGTGAAGGTACCTAAATTCTCAATCGGAGATCTGGCGATATATGATTTCAATCTCTGCCTATTCAACTTGAAGGTTCTCATAGACTCACTCTATTTCGATTGCCTCAAATAGATACACTTTGCGCACTTGGAACCATCCCGACCATCTAGAGCACAACTTACTCAGGAGGAGTTTTAGATGGGAGTTGAATAGTAGTACTAGGTCTCCTTCTCTAAACTCTTTACAAAGAGTATGTTTACCATGCCATCTCTTTTTTCTCTCTTTGTATATCTTGGCATTGTCATAAGCATCTAACCTCAACTCATCA
Organism: Tamarix austromongolica; assembly: GCA_039764185.1. Taxonomy (NCBI): domain Eukaryota; kingdom Viridiplantae; phylum Streptophyta; class Magnoliopsida; order Caryophyllales; family Tamaricaceae; genus Tamarix; species Tamarix austromongolica. The sequence continues at coordinate 11,296,567 of CM077812.1, read as the reverse complement.
AGTTCATTGAGTTGAAGCTTCCTCTACTTTCCCACTTCCTTCAAATCTAAATGAATACTCCTAACAGCCCAATGTGCCTTGTGTTCTACCTCAATGGGCAAATTACATAACTTTCTATAAACCAATCGAAATGGTGTTGTTTCTATATGAGTCTTGTAAGTTGTCTGATAAGCCCAAAGAATGTCATCTAGCTTTAAAGACCAATATTTTCTCAATCTAGAAACCATTTTTTTTCTAGTATTCCCTTTATCTCCTTATTTATGATCTCCACTTGTCAACTCATTTGAGGGTGATAAGGTGTAGCCATTTTGTGATCCACACCATATTTCCTTAAGAGTGTGATTAGAACCTTGTTTACAAAGTGAGATCCTCCATCATTAATCAAAACTCTCAAAACTCCAAATTGAGGGAAAATAGCCTTTTGAAATAGCTTGAATACTACCTTCACATCATTGATAAGAGATTCAAACACCTTTGCCCATTTCAAGACGTAATCCACCACTACTATGATGTACTTGTTGTCATGTGACGATGGAAAAGGTCCCATAAAATCAATCCCCCCCCCCCACATCAAATAATTTGACTTTGAAGATGTTTTTAAGGGAATCTCATTCATCCTTGATATTTTCTTGGTCATTTGACAGCGATCACACCCAAGCACATAACTCCTCACATCCTTGAAGAGAGTAGGCTAATAAAATCCCACGTGAAAGACCTTTGTAGTTTTTTTTGGAGGTGCTAGCACGACCCCCATGTAGTGATGAATGATAATGAGATATGACATCTATTACTTCTTCCTCGGGTACGCACCTCCTATAGATCTCATCTACACATCATTTTTAAAGGTAAGGATCGTCCTAGTAGTAGTGCTTGACATCAAAAACGAATTTCTTGTGTTGTTGTTAAGATAGGTGTTTTGGTAGTACCCTGCAAATGATATAATTCAAAAAATTGATGAACTAAGGGACTTAATGGCTCTAAAAAATTAATATATTTTCATCAGGAAATGAGTCATCAAATGGGCTCTTATCTCCTTCTTTTCATTTATAAGTTGCCTAAGTCTAGAAATGTGATCTGCTACTACATTTTCAGCACCCTTCTTATCATTTATCTCTAAATTGAACTCATTCAATACAAGGATCCATCTAATCAACCTCGGTTTCACATCCTTCTTGGATAAGAGATGCCTAAGAGCTGCATAGTCGGTGAACATAATAACCTTTGATCCAATAAGATAAAACTTAAATTTGTCCAAGGAAAACACAACAGCTAGGAGCTCCTTCTCAATTGTGGCATATTTCATCTAGCCATTATCCAAAGTTATATTGGCATAGTATATGGCATATACCTTCCCTCCTTTTCTTTTCCTAAGTACAACCCCAATAGCATAATCACTGGCATCACATATCACCTCAAAAGGAAGGCTCCAAATGGGAGGTCTCATTACTAGGGTAGTTGTTAAAGCTTCTTTCAATCTACTAAAAGCATCCAAACAAGAGTGATCAAATATAAAAGGAACATCTTTGACAAGTAAATAGGTCAGGGGTTTAGCAATTTTAGAGAAATATTTAATGAAACGCCTATAAAATCTAGCATGACCTAAAAAAAACTCCTAACTCCTTTGACAAAGGTTGGGGGTGACATTTTAACAATGATATCAGTCTTGGCCTTATCAACTTCAATTCCATGGTTAGAGATTAAGTGATTTAAAGCAATCCCTTCTTGTACTATAAAATGGCATTTCTCCCAATTATGTACAAGGTTCATTTATTTACATCTCTTCAACACTTTAGTAAGATTGTCTAAACAGTCATCAAAAGAAGTTCTATGGACAAAAAATTCATCCATAAACACCTCCATGATATTTTTAATAAATTTAGAGAATTTAGACATCATGCATTGTTGGAAAGTGGTTGGGGCATTACACAAGCTAAATGGCATCCTTCTATAAGCAAAGGTGTCATATGGACATGTAAATGTCATTTTCTCTTGATCACTAGGGTGAATAGGGATTTAAAAGAATTCTGAATACCTATATAGATAACAAAATATGACTGTCTAGCCAATCACTCCAACATTTGATCAACAAATGGAAGAGGGAAGTGATCTTTTTGGGTGGATTTATTTAACTTCCTATAATCAATGCACATACATCATCTAGTGACTGTTCTTGTTGGAATAAGTTCACTTAGCTCATTTTGTATAACATTTATACCTCCCTTCTTAGGTGCCACTTGCATTGGGTTCACCCACTTGCTATCTAAGATAGGGTAGATGATCCCTGAATCAAGTAACTTAAGTACCTCCTTTTTAACAACCTTTTTCATGTTGGACTCAATCTTCTTTGATGTTCAATTGCAGATTGATGCCCTTCTTCTAATAAGATTCAATGCATGCAAATGGGAGGATTAATGCATTTGATATCATCAATGGAATAACCTATGGCATCCTTATGCATCCTAAGGACTTCAGGTAATTTTACAACTTCCCCATGACTCAAGTTAGCATTCACAAAAACTGGGTATTCACCATTAGATTCCAAGAATTCATACCTAAGTGAGGAAGGGAGTGGTTTTGTTTCTACATTAGGTGCAGCCTTTTCTTTACGTACTGGTTATGTAATTCCTTCTCAACTTTAGCCTTTTCTTTTGCATAGATAAGGTTTTCCTCAAGCATAGCAACATAAGCAGCTACCTCCTCCTTACCATCATCAAGCACTACGTTCTTCATCAAGCATTTCTCTAGCGAATCACTTGAGATCAAGTTAGCAAAGTCCTCTTGAATCATCATGTCTAGCGTATCAAACCTATAGCAAGTGTAATCAATTAATGGAAATTTTACCACAAAGGGTAAATCAAAATCCACTTTCTCATCCCCAATATTGAGATAGAGCTTTCCATTTTTTACATCAAGTACCAATCCTGCGGTAGCCAGGAAAGGCCTTCCTAATATAATAGGGATTTAAGCATCCTCCTCTATCTTAAGAATATAAAAATCAACCAGAACATGGAACCTACCAACCTGGATTTGTACATCTTCTAATATACCTATTAGATGTTTTACCGACTGATCCACTAATTTGAGGTAAGTGGTGGTGGGTTCCATATCTCCCATTTGCAATTTCTTACAAACAGAAAGAGGTATTAAATTGACACTAGCCCCGAGATCATAAAAAGCAACCATTAATAGATATATCACCAATAGTACAAGGGATAGAAAATGAGCCAGGATATTAAAGCTTAGGTGGAAGCTTATTTTGAATAATGTCACTACATTCATGTGTCAAGGCTATGGTCTCATATTCTTCTAACCTTCTCTTATTAGAAAGAATTTCCTTTAAGAATTTAGTATAGGAAAGCATTCGAGGTATGGCTTCCACAAATGGAATGTTAGTATGTAATTTTTTTTAAAAATCTCAACAAACATCCCAAATTGTTTCTCTAACTTTACCTTAGCTTGTATTTAAGGGAATGTTAGTGGAGGTTTGTATGGTGGTGGAGGGACATATTTTTCAACCCCGTGGTCCTTTCCTAAGCTAGTTTCTTTCTCGATGTTCACAAGCTCTCCATTCCTTCCTTTCACATCCTTGACTCTCTCATCCACATCTTCAATTTCTTTCCTCAAAACAAGGCCTTCTAGCTCCTTCCCACTTCTAAGTGCTATAACATTGATGGATCCCTTGGGATTGATTTCTAGTTGCCCCAAAAGCATTTTGGAGGGCCTAGAAGAAGATCCTGATTGTTGGGCCACTTAAATAATTTGGTTTTTCAACATCTTATTATGGGTGGCTAGGGATTCAATCTTATAATTTATGTTCTTGATTGATTTCCTCAAATCCTCTGTTTGTTTGTTTTGAGAGGCTATAAAGTTCTCCATTATGAACTCAAGATTGGATTTTGGAGGGCTAGAAAATGGTGGTCTAAGGTTTTGAAAACTTGGAGGCCTAAAGTTTGATTAAGGAGTGGGATTAGGTGATGGTTTCTTATAGGATAAATTTGGATGATTTTGCCATCCTAGATCGTATGTGGGAGAAAACGAGTATCCCTTTTAGTTGAAATTGTTCACATAATTGACATGGTCTACAAGGGTTGCATCAAGAGGTGGATGAGAAATAGATTGACATTCAAATGATGAGTGCCCTGTAACATCACAAGTCTCACAAGTAATAGAAGAGGAGGTTAATGCATTAACACTTAATTTGTCAAATTTTTGAAAAAACATATCAGCATAAGGAGAAAGATGATCTAAAGCATCAACATTATACCTACCACTCTTCTTGGTGGAAGAGCGCTCACTTGACCATCGGTAATGGTTTGGAGCCATGTATTTAATTAATTTCTTGGCTTTGAGTATACTCTCATTCATGAGAGTGCCTCACACTGCTGAATCTAGAGTTAATCTTGTGTTGTAAAGGAGGCCATTGTAAAAGGTGTGAACTAGTAACCATTCTTCCAACCCATGGTGTAGACACATTCATAACATATCCTTGTAGCATTCCCATGCATTGTAGAGAGACTGACCAGCCTTCTAATTGAAGCTTGTAATGAGATTCTTTAATTGAACCATCTTAGATGTGGGACAATACTTGTTTAGGAAAGATCATGAAAGTTGATCTCAATTGGTGATAGACCTAGGAGGAAGTTATTATAACCAAGCTCTCGCCTTGTCCCCCAATGAGAATGGAAATACCTACAACTTGATTGCATCATTTGACACTCCATTCATCTTCAAAGTCTCACAATACTGAAGGAAATTAGAAATATACAAATTTGGATCCTCTGTTAGGCTACCACTAAACTGATTTTGATGCACCATATTGAGTAATGCAGGAGTAATGCAAACTTTAATTTAAAGTTATTAGCAACTACATTCAGCTTCCTTATACTTGATTGTGTCCTATATGAATTCAGAGATGCAAAATCCTTGAAAGAGCAGTACTTCTCTTCCTCTCCATGAGTTTTAGCCATAGTTTCTAAACTAATGCTTGCTTTTGTCTCATGTATTCACTTCTTTAGTTCAATTAACGTCCTCTAGATCTCAGGGTCAAACTTAGTTGGAATCCCAAGTCAAAAGGATCGTTACATAATAGGTACTTGAAGACACAAACAAATAAGCTATCAAATAGGATCAAAGATAAAAAGAAAAAAGAAATTAAAGATTTTAGTCTAACCAGATAATAAAGAACTTAATATCAATCACCTGAAGTCCCCGACAATGGTGCCAATCCACAAGCACACAGATTCATTGTAGCACTGCAAGGTCATATCCCACAGGGACTTTACAATTGAATACCATATTTTATCATTTTAGCTATCTAGATCATTATAGAGTGGAAAAATATACCGGTAGGTAGTGAAAATGAATATAATTGTAATACCCCCAAAATTTTCTTAACCTAATTCCACGTCATTAACACCCCAATTTGATTCTAATATTAAGAAATATTATTGTTAGCCTCAACTAAATTTCTTAATACTAAAACTGAAACCTTGATTCGAATAAACTATAATGCATATACAAAAATAAAAACCCACTAAAATTTCCACTAATTCAAATTACTTTGCCAATCCAAAATGTTCTAATCTAATCCTAATCCCCTAACCCTTCTCTTTTTTCCTTTTCTTTCTCCTTTTATTTTCTTTCTTTCTTCCCTTTCATTCCTTTTTCTTTTCTTTCGTTTCCCTTCTTCTCTTGTGCCAATTTTGTGGCATGAGGGATTTGGCTTCCTCTACACCACCACCATCAACTTGCCCTCCCACATGCACCATGACACCATCCCTACTATCCCTGCCATCCCTCGTGCTTGCCTTCCTCTTCTTCTCTTCCTCTGCCCACCCCATGCACCACCATCACTTCCCTTACCACTCTTCTGCTTCCCTCTTCTTTCTATTGCTGCTCTGTTTCGCCACCATCACCATCACACACCCTTATTTCCTTTCTCATGCACATCTACTTCATGTGTCATCATCATCACCATCACCCCTCATACCTCTCCCTGGTCTCCATCAATTTCAACCATCACCATCACCCTTAGTGTTTTTCTTTTCTTCTTCTTGGCCAATTATCATCATCGTCACCATCCCTCCCCTACCATTTTTCTCCTCCATGGCACACCACCATACTAGTATATATACCCCTCCATCCCTTCATTTTATTGTCATCCATCAGCTCCCTAAGCTTCTTCTCTTCTTCCTTCTCCTTTCTCCTTTGTCTTCCTCCTTCTTCCCTATTTTTGGCATTCGAACCATCCAAGCCACCACTAAGCAACACCCAAGCCACCACTCACCACCCTATGGCTGATGGACCAACCACTGAGGTCTCCCAGACCTTCCCTCTCACCGTTGATGGCCACGGCAACTGATCGCCACCTCTTTTTCTTTCTTCTTCCTCCTATGTGTTTTAGTGTTATAGAGTGCACCACCGGTGCACCGCTTACTTTATGGATGTGCAACGCTCAAATTTCCTGCGACACATTCGTGTAAGTCCTACACTGTCTGGCCATGCATCTTTTTTCTCTCAGCCTAGTGTTGTACATTCATCTAATTTTTGCACTACCTAGTTATGCGTATTTTCTTCCCTCAACCTTTTATGCACTATTACTACATGGTCGTGCAACTTTTACATAGCTTGGACATGCAACTTCTTCTTTTGGCATGCACCCCCATTTTCACCCCAAACCTTGTCCAAACACCACCAAAATTTAACTATAGCTCCACCACACCTTCGTCTGCACTTCCATATAATTTAAGCTTCCATTTAACTCTAGAAAATTCCATTTTTACCCTCCTCTACCTTAACTTACCTCTCAATTTTTAATCTTCAATCCTAATCCTATTTTATCTTATTTTTGTAGATGATCTTTCAATGATCTCAGAGGAGGTATAGGATTTACATGCATAGAGCCTCGTGTCCTTATTGGTGGATACATGTCGTAGCTAGGAATTTATGTGATACTTGTATTTTTGTATATTCTTTTGTGTTGGGTATGTTGTATTGAATAATCTATTTATATAAATTCTATGAAATGATATTCTTGAAAGTAATGAAGCTATGTAAGTACATATTTGGATATAATGTGAAATACAAGATATCTATGGGGAACTAAGGACATGTACTTCGGATAATAATTGGAAATGTATATGTTTTGGGTTTTATAAGGCTTTAGGAGAATACGATTGTCATAGTTACCTTGAGGGTATTATGATCATTTGATGATTATTTGAAGTGAAAGATCACGTGAGTCGGGCCGAGGTGTTTATATGGATCCGTTCCACTGGATAATAGTAGTGACTTGGGTGTGTTATTTCTGAGAGGTGCTTCAGCTCATTCCACTAGATTAAGAATAGTAGGGCCCCATACTCAACATGAATGTAAATATGAATAAGAGTTAAATTATAAATGGAAAGATACTAATCATTTAAAATGAAAGACTACGTAAGTCAAGACTGAGGTTTTGAGTCTCTTCCACTAGATAATAATAGTGGCTCGGGTGTGTTGTTCCCGAGAGGTGCTTTATACCGTTCCACTGATTTAATAATAGTAGCTTAGGAGTATTTTACTCTAAGAGGTTTTGGCTCCATTCCACCAAATAATAATAGTGGCTTGGGTGTGTTGTCCCCGAGAGGTGTTTCAAACCATTCCACTAGTTTAATAATAGTGGGGTCCCTGGACTCAATGTATTTAATGAAATACTTGGAATTATTACTTATTTGGCATTCTTTAATTTATGCATGTATGATTTTCTTATGATAATTCTTGTAACCCTACTTGACTGTACCGTTAATTTACTCAGTACGTAGCGTACTGATCATTCGTTTCATGGGCACTGCTCAATACAATGAGTAGATGATCTAGATGTTTATGTGCAGGTCAATGAGGACCAGGTGGATGAATTCGCAGCCTTTGATGCTATATATTTGGAGGAGTGATTTATTCGTATTAAAGTTTGGGCATAGAGTTATGTTATCCGGATAATAGTTTTACCCAGATACTGTTTTAGAATCTTAGTTCCATGGGATCCCTTTTTGTTATATTTTGATATTGTAATCGGAGTTGGTATCCAAACGCTTATTTAATGTTTTCAAACGTTGTCTCATTTCTTACTATCATGTTTTAAATTTTCTAATCATTTGGCTTTGTGATTGATGTAAGGATGGTGGGGTAAGCCAAACTAATATCAATTATGGCAGTGACACCTAACTATTTGATTATACGCTTCCACTTAAAATAAAATTTTTCAATAGTAAATTTTGGGTTGTTACAATAATGACTAATTGAGTATAGATTCTAAAACAAAAAATATAAAGCAAATGATTGAACTTCGGTCTCTAAATTAGTATCTGATAATGAAATAACACTATGTGATAGTTTAGTTAAATGACTGTGAACAATCAGTCTAAATATATTCATTAGCCTTTTTTAAGATCTAAGAACATATTTAATCTAATTTGCTAACTAGTTTCATGAGTAACTAATTAAATTAAACCCATTAAGTGCCATTGACTATATTATAACACCCCCATAATTTTGTTTTATTAAAAGAAATAGCAGAAGCAAGAAAATAAAACTGTAAATTTCAGGGATATTACTACCACACTTAGTACCAGACCAGTTTACTCCTACCGTTCTAGTACCAAGTGCTAAGGTTAAAAGAATAAAATACAATTTGCTTGAAACTCAAACTATATTTAAATCAGAGTAGCACAATAAATAGTTGATAAGAATAGAGTCTACCAATGGTGGTTACAAGAATAAAGATTACATTTAAACCATGAGTTAAAAGGAAAAAGAGTGAAACCCTATAAATTTTCGAACAATCCTTACGCTATTTCCTATTGCACACTTGAATAGCACCTGAAACGGTCCTGCAAGGGATACTATCCAATGAATAGGCAGGGACCCACGAATGGAACCCTTCAGTACTATAGTACTGAGTAACCCTTAAAACCACACTAAAAAGTAGACCCGCACGCAACACATCATACAAACTATATAGAAAGATAACATGAAGGCTAATACACAAGGAACATCTCATACAGTAAGAAAATGCATAACAAATTCAACACATACCCAAGTAGGGACAAGCACTAAAACCCAACTCAGGTCACATCAATGGATCATAATGTGAAATCGATACTTTTGGGCCTTAAGCCATTAATCAATTATTATTCGATCATCATATTTCGAATTATATCCATGTGAGTTCAGAAACCCCACTTTTATAGCCGGTGGACCAAAAACATATGGGGAAGAATGCTCCTGACCACTATTATTTGCTAGTGGATTGGTCTTCAAGGCAGAAGGCTCATGGCCACTATTATCGTCGATAGATCGGTCTGGCTCCTGACTCACATGGTGTTTCATTATAAGTTATTAGTATTTTCTATGATTTATTCACATCTAATATTTATTTTATTGAGTTCGGGACCCCTACCATTATAGTCGGTGGACCGAAAAATATATATACATGTTCTAGGGTAAAGCACTCTTAAGCCACTATCATAACCAGTTGACCGGTACACATATACATCTTCTAAGGTAAAACGCTCCTGGGACACTATTATATCCGGTGGACCAGTACACATATACATCTTTCAGGACAAAATGCTCCTAGGCTACTATTATAACCGATGGACTGATACTCATAATATAATCCATCTAGACCTGAATCAATAGTATTTCACTTTCATGATTAGTGTTTTCCCTTTTAATTAGCACAACAATTCATTTATTTGCCTCCAAGGGGAGATCAAGATCCCGAAGACATGAAGTTACACTGGTCATACTGGTGTATACAAGCTACTCAGTACCTTTCAACCACCAACCCAGGGACGCAAAGGTACCCTAGTCGTACTAGTGCTTACAAGCTATATAATACCCTACCGATAAGGACACCTAATACATATGTATGCATGCCCCCTAAATAGTTTCGTAGATCTAGATAAAGTAAGATGTAGGCACTAGCTAGGGCACTAAGGCACACCAGCAAATACTAAAATAATCGTAGGCTAAACCACTTCTTTAGGGTAGCAACCCCTAAAGAGCCACCATTCTTAATTTCGAGGTACTCCGCTTTAACTATTAGTGTTTTAATTAAGGTGATTGCGAAAAGCACAAGAACCACATACTTATTCACTTCCAATTGTTTCTGAAATCATTAGGTAACCCTTATTCATACAATTATCCAAAATAACCTAGAGGAACCGCTATGGTCATCATTATCTCATCCAATTCTAATTTAGGATTCATTTTTATTTGTTCACATGCCATAAAGGTTATCATATCATAATCATATTCTAGTTTTAGAGTCTGGTTAGTTTACATCGAAGGATCATGGCACCCATAAATCTAACATGCCATTAACTTTCATCCAACACACAATATCGTGCATGATTAATGGTTAAGACACCTCCTTCATGAGTATAAGAATAACACCATACCTCAACCATAATTATCCATCCAATTTCAGGTCACGCCATGTTCTTGGAATACTTACTGATTATCAAATACCCTTATCTTACTATTCAATGTTACTTGAATCTTATTATGAAATGTCGTTAACCCATTAACATGCTAGACATGAGTTACTGATTTACCCCTATCATATCTATAAAATTACCAAAATACCCCTTACTTGTATAAATATTAAGTCGTCCCTCTTTACTTGCCAAATTACCATATTACCCTCTATATTACATAAATACCAAATTACCCCTTACTCATTTAGGTTACCATATTATCCTCCATACTTATTAAATCACCAATGTTACCCTTTATACTTGTTAAGCTACCAATTTATCCTTTCGGTAGGTTAAATTACCGTATTACCCTTTATACTTATCTAAATTATCAATTTACCCTTAGGCTCATTAAGTCCCTAATTACCCTTTATATTTGTTACACTTGTCAGGTTTTCCGTTTGGTTGGTTAGATTACCAAATTGCCCTTTTCTATTGTTATAATTATCATTTTACTCCTCTTTATTATTATATTTACCATTTTACCCCTATTTCTATAAATTACCAAAATACCTTCCTTTATACCAATTTCCCATTTTATCCTTCTACTTTATTAAATTACCATCTTACCCTTCCTTTATACCAATTTACCATTTTACTCTTCATTTATACCAAATTACCATTTTATCCTCTCTACTTCATTAAATTACCATTTTATCCTTCATTTATACCAAATTATCATTTTATCAATTTACCATTTAACCCTTCTACTTTATTAGTTTACCATTTTACCCTTTATTTATATCAAATTACCATTTTACCCTCTACTTCATTAAATTATCATTTTACCCTTTCTTTGTATCAAATTACCATTTTACCCTTCCTTTGTACCAAATTACCAACACACCCTTTTTTTATGTTAATTTACTAAAATGACCTTTTCATTATATTTAATTCACCAAAACATTTTCTTACACCAAGAATTACCAAGTTATCCTTTTTTCTGGTAAGATTACTAAAATGCCTTTCTTCCTTGTCCATTTACCATTTTACCCCCTTTACTCTTATAATTTACCATATTACCCCCCTCCCTTTACTTACAAAATTACCATTTTACCCTTATTATACCACTTTTACTAAATTACCCTCATTAAATATAATATTAAGCATACCCATCATCCAACTCTACCATTATTATTATTTATCATAATACTCATCAACACTAGGGATGGCAATGGGTCGGGTCTGGGTTGGGTTCAGCCATACCCAGACCCAGACCCGTTTATATTACCTAGACTCAAACCTGACCCAGACCCATCGGGTCTTAAAAGTTCAGACCCAGACCTAGATCCACCAAGTCTAGCGGATAAACGGGTCTTTAATAGGTCCGGCTATTTTTAAAAGAAATAAATAATTAATAATCTATATAAATACAAATATATTTATGTTTTATATAACTTAATATGTATTTTTTGTTAAAAAATCATTCATGTGTAAAAATCAATATATATTAAAATAGCTACGTTAACTTTTTAAATAGTGTTTTAATACTTTTAGAATACAATATTGTAAATATTGATTATAAAGTAAATATATAAGAATAAAATTAAAAAAATGAATAAGGAGCTCAAATAATATTATGTCAATAATGACAAATATAATATTAGTATGTATTTATATATGTATATATATATATAAACACACACACATATATATACTAAATGGGTCTGATGAGTATGGTCTGGGTCTAGAACTACTAGACCCATACCCAGACCCATTAAGATATATATGGACCAAGACCCGACCCAGACCCATTAGGTCCAAAAATCATGGACCCAGACTCGCTAAAAATAAGGCGAGTCTAGCGGGTCTAGGTCGGGTCCGAGACCTATTTCCATCCCTAATCAACACCCACACTTATTTAGGCCACACTCTACATAAGAAATATTACTAAAATGCCCCTAGGGCCCATAATCATAATATTTATTTAATAACGGCCATAATAACATAACATATCATAGATAAGCACTTAACATTTTTATTAACAATAAAACTCCTTCCTTAAGCATTATTTCTACACATGACCCATAAATTAGCATGCTTTTCTTTTTAACACTGAATGCAAGCAACTAAATACATTATACTTGACAACAATTATCATGCATATAACATATTAAAAAATCCTAATGTGCTAGCATATGTATATGCATACGTTTAAGTAAGGTTTAACGATTACCTTATTTTCCACAAAAACCAAACCTTACCAGTACTCTGGTTAAATATTCAAGCTTTGATTAGAAAATTTAATACCTTAAAATAATACCCATAATTATCATATGCCAAAAAGGATAAAACTTATAAAGAATTAATTAATAACACACTTTACTTAACCATTAATATACCTCAAAAATTACACAAAACAACTTCTAAAACAATGTGGAACTCAAGCTGCAAGAGCAGCATAAGCCGCATGTAGATTAGAAGGGAGGGGAAGGGTCGAAGGAGAGGTGGAAGAAGGGAGGGGGTGTTAGTTTGGGTTGGGGTTTTGGGGGCTAGGAGGAGGGTAGGTAAAGGAGAGTTAGGGTAAGGATGGAGTATGGGTGTATGTGGTGGTCAAGGATGGATGATCGGAGGCCAAGAGTGGCAGAGACAGCGGTTGTAGGGTTGTGAAGTGGGCTGTAGGAGTGGTGGTGGAGAAGAAGGAAGGAAAAGGGAGGAGGAAAAGGAGAGGCTTCAAGGCTAGGTTTCGGCTAAAGGAGGTAAGGGGTAGTAGGGGAGGTTGCAGGGAGTGGGTTAGTGGCTTGGGAGGTGGCGGAAGCAGCAGAATGGTTGTAGAATGAGGAGGAGTAGGGTGGAAGCAGAGAAGGAAGAAAAAGAAGAGAAGAGGAAGAAGGGGCTACAAGGGCTCGGGGGGTTGGCTTGGTGGTGCAGGGTGGTAGTAGGAGGTGGCAGGAGGCGGTTGGTAGGGCGGTGGCAATTATAATACTTCAAAATTTACAACTGAAAATTTTTGTTTAATGAAAAGGTTTAACCAAAGTGAAATAACAAAATGTTAATTATGGGGATATTACCGCCACACTTAGAACCAGACCGGTTCACTACCGTTCTAGTACCAAGTGCAAATGTTGATTGGGATAGACAACAAACACGAGTCGATAATTAAAACAAGCATTCATCAAAGAAATGAGTTGTTAGCCATATAGGAAATCAGAAGCGGTAATCAAAAGAGGTATAGCCCAAAAGTATGGTTTTAAAGTTCCAAACGATAGAAAATATCATACAACAAAATAAAACTAAACATAACAATACAAGAAAGACAAAACAGAAGATAAACTCCGGTTATGTCACTCCCGACCCCCAAGCTAGGTCCAGGCTCAACTCTCAGCCCCGCCCGATGCCTCGTAAGTGTCGTAGGCATTGAAGATAGAATCACCGACCTGTACCTAGTGAAAAGGGCCTTCTGCTCGACAGAATGAGCAGCACCTATGAAACAGGTGGTCAGTATGCTACATATTAAGGTAATCGTGCACTAAGGCTAACACATAAGAGCACATAATACAATCACAACAATATGATAGCATACAATATCTTAGGTAAATAAAGGCCAACAGTGATCTGGATATATTGGTTATTTATTGTTTGTTTGGAGCTACTTATCAAAAGTTGTTATTCAAGATAATTACTTATTTTGAAAAAAATTGAGCTTAAAATTTTTTAAAATAAGTGATTATCTTAGATAAATACTTTTGATAAGTAAGTCCAAACAAGAAATTAATCTCTAAATAGTGTTCTTTTCACACCATACTTTATATCGATCCATGAGAGAATGGAAACCCCACTATTATAGCCGATGGATCAGTTACTTACAGGGCAAAACGTACCTGACCACTGTTATATGATGGTGGATCGATCTCCAAGGTGAAATGCTCCTAGCCACTATTATGCCCGTGGATCAGTCTGGCCCCAACTCTAATGGTGTTCCACTGTAAGTACTTAGTATCTTTTACGTATCTTAATAAATTTAGGGTTTGCTTTATTGAGCTCAGGATTCCTGACTATTATAGCTAATAAATCGGTCACTTATAGGGCAGAATGCACCTACCCACTATTATATGCCGATGGATCGGTCTCTAGGGCACCCCAGCACCTGGCCACTATTATGTCGGTGGATCGGTCTGGGCCTAGACCAATAATCCTCCACTTTACATGATTAGTGTTTTACCGTATCTTATTTAACATATTTTACCCTAGACATGCATGGCTAACTATATCTACACTAATCCTCCCAAGAGGGCCTGTCCCATATCTTTAGATTTCTGCACCTCATAGCTCGCCCCGACATCCTTCCCTTATTCCACTTACTCACACCGGGAGCCCAATTAGGTCATGCCCACTACTTTATACCCTAAAGTCCACTCACCGTCTTACCCTAGGGTTTCCCCTAGAAACCCTAATTTGGGCCTATGTAGCCCATCCTCCTCTGTCTCGCACAACCCAAACTATTTTAACACCCCGCATGTCACAACCCTTAGCTTCAGCCCTCACTTCATACCTCACTCATCCTCATTCATTTTTTTTGTATTATTATTATTTTCTTTTTTCCCACCTTATCAAATTATGGTTTCCTCCCAAACCCTAGCTCGGTCTTCTATGCACCCTTATATTATCCCACGTACTAATTTTCACCTAAAGCCTCCAATCATCCAAACGATACTTCCATTACCTTCCTCACGCCTCAAGGCAACTTTTCATATGTAAAGTTTGCCCCCATGCGGACTCTATTCGCCCCATGCAAAACCCTCGATATTTATGATGCAAAACCCTAAAATTCCCATGCAAACCCTAGTTCCTCCCATGCAACCCCTAGATTCTCCCACTCTTTCATTTTAATTAAGTCCCCCCCTTTATTCACCACTCATGGATCATGGATTATTTAGGTCATTCTTACCTACATTAGCCAACTTACTTCCCCTTTGTTATCTTATTTTCCTATTTTTCTTTTTCATACCCCCATCCCACATCACCACATTAAATACTTTAGTATGCATGTCCTAAAGGGCCACATCACATCACATCACAACTTGCAGCATATCCATATTAGCGCATACCAAAAGAAAGCACATTAACATACCTCTGTTCTAAGTCACGCTACAAGTAAAACAATTAAGATAATAGCACATGGTACATAACATATAATTATACGGGATATACAAGGCATGTAAGACACATAGCACATATACGGCTTTAGCTACACCGTTACCTAAAACATCCCCAAGTTTGGAGCATGCTCCTACGCCTCCTTAGGGTTTTGACTTGATTCACCTATAAGAGGGAAATACTAAGGGTTAATCTCCCTCTTACCAAAATTACCAAAATTTCCTATCATACCCCTATTATGGCCTACTATTAAGTCTAATAATGATAATAGTAGTTTTATAATTAAAAGCAGGGTTATTACTCTTAAAATAATTAACCATGCCACTACTAACCAAAATGAGTCTTAGTGATATTCATAGTATTAAAAGTAATAGTTTCAATATCACTAATAATATTATTATTGTTAGTTTCTGTAATAATACTAATATCAACCCCAAATTCTAGTAATAATAATAGTGATGTAAATAATATAAAAGTAATGACCATAATGATACTTATATTAATAATGCTAATATAAGTAATAGTAATAATAATGATACTAATAATAATAATAATAATAATAATAGAAGTAATTATGATAATAGTTTCAATCTTGAGAATAATGCTAATAAGGTTATTGAAATTATAATAGTAGTAGCCTTGGTGATAATATGGTCAAGTGTAATTGCATAATAATAATAATAATAATGCTATAAATGATAATAATAATAATAATAATAGTGGTAATAATAATAATAATAATAATAATAATAATAATAATAATAATAATAATGTTAAACATATTACGGATAATAATTGAAAAGGGTAATAGTACTATAATGGCCACAGTTAGTATTAATAGTATTAGTAACATAATAATGATAATAGTAGTAATCATACTAATAATAATAATAATAATAATACTAGAGTTGTAGCATTTTAAATAATAATGCCATTAGTTAGAAATATTTATGAAATAAGAATTATAACATAATAATAATAATAATAATAATAATAACACTAATAATAATAGTTAATAATAATACTATTAATATTAAAAATCATTAACACTTACATAAAAAGGTTTAAGGGTTGGGAAAATTAGAATACCACCTACGCTTGGTGGTGGAGCTGACGGCGGCGCGGCGGCGGTGGCGACGGTGGAGGAGGAAGAGATGTGGAGAGATGGGGGTATAGGCTAGAGGAGGGGGAATGAGGGGGTGTTTGAGATGGTGGAAGGTGTCTCAGGTGGATAGGGGTGGAATGGAGGTGGTGGTGCAACCGAAAGTGGCGGCGCACAGTGGCCAAGGCAGTGGCCAAAGGTGGTGGAAGGTGGAGGAGGGAGAAGGAGAGGGAGGCTGGGAAAGATGGAGGTATGGGGAGGTAGATTAGGGTCCCTTGGTTGTTTTAGGGGGTAGAGGTGGTGTTATTAGAGGCAGAATCGGTGGCAAACGGTGGCACGAGGGGCAGCAAAGAGTCGAAGTGGGTTGTTAGGGAGGGGGACTTTACATAGCAGGGGTGGCTTGTGCATTTCTAAGGAAGGAAGGAGGGTGGCTCAGTTGTGTAGAGGGCGGTGCAGGGAAGGTTTTGGTGGCCGGAGTGGGTGATGGTGACGACCGATGGTAGAGAAACAACTGTCTATTTGGGCGGTGACACGCGATCGATTTTTTGGGCTACCAAAATCGAAACCCAATTATGGCTGCCTTCATAGGTATATATAGGTCGATTGGAAGGGAAAATGATTGAGGGGAGCGAGAAAATAGGGGAAAGGGGGATGGGTGCACTAGCTGGAGAGGGTAGGCCGGCGCAGATCTAACTTCGTAGGTCATTTTCGACAGGGAAGAGGGGATGGCACATGCAAGAGAGGGAATGGCAGGCTAGGTTGAAATGATAGGGAAGACGACGGGGAAGAGAGGGGAAGAATGGCGGGTCAACCGACGTGATCGGAGGCGGAAATTTTGATTCCGATCGGGGAGAGTTGCAGCTGTACGAGGAAGAAGAAGAAGAAGAAGGGGGGTTGGACCGGTGGTCTAGAATAAAAGAAGAAAGAAAGGAAAAAAAAAGGGCCACGCGGGCCTAGGCTGCACAGGGGGAAAGGGAAAACTAGGCTGAAGTTGGGCTGGCCCAGGTGAGGGGAAAGGAGGAAAAGAAAGGAAGAAGGAAGAGAAGAAAAAAAGGAAAGAAAAGGAAGAAGAGAGAGAAAAAAGAAAAACAAAAGAAAAAGGTGGGTTGGGGTTAATTAATATATTTTGGGTATTTTAGGATATTTAAAAAATATTAATATTAAAATAATAATTAAATTCTCTTTTTATGTTAATTTAGGGTTTTTGAAAGATTTTTCCTAAATTCCATTTTAATTAGCAAAATACTCAAATTTTTCTGTTTAAATTATTTATTAATTTCTCCAAGATTTTCCTTAATTAATTCCCTCTTATTTTAAGAAAAATAGTTTATTTAATTAATTTCCCTAATAAATCCTTATTTTTCCATAATTTCCTAAATTATAGTTTTGGGGTATTTCATCATTACCCCCTTAAAGAAAGACTTCATCCCCGAAGTCACTTGCAATTTCCTAGGGTTAAGGCCAAGGTATCCTAATCAGATAAGGACACCACTCTTACATCAATAATCATCTCAACTACCCCCTTAATGAAAAAGTTACTAAGAAATGGTTGTACCTATAGCAAAGAGTTCTGTGTACTCTTCACGCATGTCCTTTTCAGTTTCCCATGTAGCTTCTTCGATTCCATGCCGACTCCATAGGACCTTGACGAGGGGAACTGTACTTGAACCGGTCTTTCGCAGCTTGGTATCGAGGATCCGTACTGGTCTCTCCTCATAAGTTAATGAGTCATCCAATTCTATCTCATCTGGTCGGATTATGTGGGAAGGGTCAGCTACATACTTTCGCAACTATGAAATGTGGAATACATTGTGAACTCGAGCCAACTCTGGAGGAAGAGCCAAATGATAAGCAACCTCTCCTATATGCTCTAGGATCTCAAAGGGGCCGATGTAATTCGGGCTTAGCTTACCCTTTCTGCCAAACCTCTGAATGCCCTTTGTGGGGGAGACCCTCAATAGTACCTTTTCTCCAGGCTCCAAGTCACTACCCTTATGCCTCCGATTAGCGTAACTTCTCTACCTGCTTTGGGCTGCTCTTATCTGGTCTTGAATTTATAAGACCTGCCTGGTCATTTCTTCAATCATCTCGGGCCCCAATACCACTGTCTCACTAGTATCATTCCAGCACAAGGGAGTTTGACATTTTCGCCCGTGCAAAGCTTCGAAGGGAGCCATCCCAATACTAGCGTGTTAGTTTTTGTTGTATGAGAACTCTATCAAATGTAGGTGATCCTCCCAAGCTCCTTAGAATTCCAGCACACAGGCTCTCAGCATATCCTCTAGGGTTAGTATGGTATGCTCTATCTGCCCATCTATGGCAGGGTGGAAAGTTGTGCTCATCTTCAACTTTGTTCCCAGGGCCTCCTATAGCTTTTCCCAGAAGTGAGAGAGGAACCTCAAATCCCTATCTGACACGATGTCCCCTGGAGCCCCGTGACGACTGACCACATACTTTATATAAGCACCCGCTAGCTGATCCATATTCCAGGTGGACCTCATCGGAAAAAACACGGCCGACTTAGTCAATCTGTCCACCATAGCCCAAATGGTGTCAAAGCCGCTCTGAGTTCTTGGTAAACCGCTGACGAAATCCATGGATATCGAGTCCCATTTCCACCTCGGCACTTCCAAGGGTTGAAGTAGCCCTGTTGGTCTCCGGTGCTCAATCTTGACATTTTAACACAGTAGACACCGAGACATAAACTCTGCCACTTCTCGCTTCATGTAGGGCCACCAATACATCCTTCTAAGGTATTTATATAACTTAAACCCTCCTAGGTGGACTGATTAAGGAGTTTGATGTCCTTCTTCCATAATGCGGCACTTCAATTCTGGACAACTCTGCGGTACACACCAGTAACCCTTGAACCGAAGGCTGCCATCCTCGTGAATTCTAAACCCTTCTACTTGGCCTTCCTATATCTTCCGCCGGATCCTCTCAAGTTTGACATCTCCGATCTGACCGGATCGGATCTCCTCAAATATGGTGAGAGTGAGTGTTAAGGTGCTCATGCGGGCCTCAACGTCTCCTTGCTGAATAACCACAATCACCAAGCCCGACAACTCCCTTATCATTCAGTCCGCGACCACATGACACAACACATAATGTGAGGTCTTCCTACTCAGGGTGTCTACAACTACATTGGTCTTACCCTCGTGGTAGGTCAACTCTATGTCGTAGTCTTTGACAAGCTCCAACCACCTCCTCTACCTCATGTTGAGTTCCTTTTGAGTGAAGATGTACTTGAGGCTCTTGTGGTCTGTAAAGAATCTGCATTTTACTCCATACAGGTAGTGCCTCTAAATCTTTAGAGCAAATACCACGGCAACCAACTCCAGATCATGGGTAGGATAATTCTGTTCATGCTGCTTCAACTGTCAGGAGACATATGCTACCACTTTGCCCTTCTACATCAACACACATCCCAGCCCGTGCTTGGATACATCACTTTAAACCTCAAACCCATTAGTACCCTCTGGTGGGGTCAACATGGGTGTAGTGGTCAACTATCTTTTTACCTCCTAGAATGCTTCTTTACAAGCCTTGTCCCACTAGAACTTTGTATTCTTCTTCATGAGGTTAGTTAATGGTCGGGAAATTCGGAATAAATTCTGCACGAACCTTCTGTAATACCCAGCTTATCCCAAAAAACTCTGTACCTCTGCTATATTCGTAGGAGGCTTCCACTCTATGATAGCCACAATCTTGGCTAGGTCCATAGCCACCCCCTCTGTTGATACAATGTGTCTCAAGAAAGCCACCTCTTGAAGCTAGAATCCGCACTTCGACAATTTCGCATACAGGTGGTGCTCTCTTATCATATTCAGAATAGTACGAAGGTGCTGCTCGTGCTCCTCGTCCCCTTGGGAATACACCAGGATGTCATCAATGAACACCACAATGAATTGATCCAGGAATGGCCTGAATATCCTTGTCATCAGATCTATGAAAACCACAAGCGCATTCGTGAGCCCAAATGGTATCACTGTAAACTCGTAGTGTTGATACTAGGTCCGGAAGGCGGTCTTCATAATATATGCATTAGCAATCCTCAATTGATGGTACCGCAACCTCAAATCGATCTTTGAGAACATTGTGGCACCCTTCAATTGGTCAAAAATGTCATCTATCCTTGGGAGTGGGTACCTGTTCTTCACTATCAGTTGGTTCAATCCTCAATAGTCGATGCAAAGGCGAAGACTACCATCCTTCTTCTTTACGAATAGGACTAGTGCTCCCCAAGGTGACACACTCGGTCGAATGTATCCATGATCCAATAACTCTTCCAGCTAGGCCTTTAACTCCTTCAACTCAACCAGTGCCATCTGGTAGGGTGCCTTTGTGATGGGCTCAGCTCCTAGCACCAACTTGATCTTAAAATCAATTTATCAAACTGGAAGCATACCTGGTATCTTCTCTAGAAACACATCTGGTAACTCCTTGACTACCGGGATGCTATCTAGATCAACCAAGTCCTTGTTCAGCTCTTGAACATTACATAAGTATAGGGGATACCCCTTCTGGCCCAAGGAATACAGAGTCACTACCGATACCACCTTGGTAGCGGGCTTAGGCTGGGTCCTCCGGTATGAAACCCTAGTTCCCTTTGAGCCCCATAAGATCACGTGCTCCTGAGCGTAATCAATGATGCTCTTATATATTCCCAACATGTCCATACCTAGAATCACATCGAAATCCATCTCGACCAGGTCCACTAGGAAATCTACCCCGCCTATGACTAAGGCCACATCAGAAAACAACTTACTACACTCCACTTTATCACAGGAGGGAAGCATCACAGATATTTCTATTTTAACAGCAGGTGACAGTCTAGCCTTAGCAACAAAAGCAGATGAAATAAAGGACAAGCTGGCTCTCGAATCAAACAGAACATGCACCGGTAGAGAGCGGATGGTGAACATACCAATGATGACATCTAGCTGGCAGTCAGCCTCCGCCTAACTAATCATATTTTGGTGCCCCCTGACTGGCCTCCCTTCTAGGGAAAAGGTCTGGGTCCCTAAGGCCTTCCTTGGGCCTCTCTAGTTGTGGCACCGGCTGGGGCGGGTGCTCGGTGGTAGTAATATGGGGGTGCGGTTCAGAGGTACTACTGATAAGCCTGCTGCTGGGGCACCAAGGCTCCCCCTGTGGTACCTAACGAGGCTGATACTGTTGAGTACGTGGCGGCCTCCAACACTCGATCGCTTTGTGGCCCAAATTTCCACAGTTCATGTAGGTCACCAACCTACCTCCACAGTTCCTCCTCAGGTGGTTCTGACCACACTGTCTGTATGAGTTTCCTCTCAAGGGTCTCGGGCCTCTAGTGCAATCTCTCAACGGGGGTCTCATTAGTTCTCCTAACCCTAGCCGGGTCCTACCGCCGGAACTCTGGCCCTCGGGCTTCCTCTTCCTGAGGATGGTGGCCTACTCTTGGACTAGGGTGGCAGCGAGGCAGGCGTGCTCGTATAGTGTAGCTAGATCAGTAAACAGTACTACACCCATCATCCTGCAGATGCTAAAGTTCAACCCCTACTCAAACTAAAACACCACTATGGACTCGTTGGCAATGATCCCAGGGGCAAAACGTAGCAGCTCAGTGAAGCAAGCATAATACTGTCATACTATCATCGACCCTTGGGAAAGCTGCATAAATTCTCAAAGCTTGTCCCTCTTTAGGCTCTTAGGGTAGAACCAGGAGCGAATAGCAATCTTAAATGCCTCCCAATTTGCCGGTACGGTGCTCTACCCACTAGGTGTCTGCCACGCCTCTCAAGAAGGCAGTTATGCTGGCCTGCCGAGCTAGGGGCAGTCTACTACCTCAAAAGTGCAATCCATATCTCAGATCCACCCTTAGAGGATCACAAGGTCCTCCTCGCCTGAGTACGTCGGAGGGTGGTGCCCGGTAACTCTCCAAAGCCAATCTTCACCAAAGCCCTCTGAGTGGTGGTGGTGCGAGGTCGGCACCAAGGGATGACGCTGAACAAATAATATGAAAGCCTCGAAGGCCTCCTCCAAATGCCCTATTCAGCATTCATCGCCATTGGGAGCTACAATAGAAAAGATCAGGTTAGAAGCGAACCCACTAGTTCGTAGTAATCATATCACACTGTTCCCCCTTTTTGGGAAAACCCCTAATCTACCCTTATGTTCCTCTCTATGGCCCAAATTTAGAATTGTTAAAAACTGAAAGGTTTCATTAAGGTATGAAAATACTTCAAATTAGGTAAAACTTTGTAAATTATATTCTTTTTTGAAAAAAACAAATAGGCTTGGTTTTGAGGACCAATGCTCTGATACCAACTTGTAATACCCCAAAATTTACAACTAAAAAATTTCATTTAATGAAAAGGTTTAACCAAAGCAAAATAACAAAATGTAAATTACGGGGATATTACTGCCACACGTAGTACCAGACCGATTCACTTCCACCGTTCTAGTACCAAGTGCTAAGGCTGATTGGGATAGACATCAAACACGAGTCGATAATTAAAACGTGCATTCATAAAATAAATGAGTTGTTAACCATACAAGAAATCAGAGTGCGGTAATCAAAAGAGGTACAACCCAAAAGTATAGTTTTAAAGTTTCAAATGACATAAAACACCACACAACAGAACAAAATTAAATATAACAATATAGGAAAGGCAAAACAGAAGATAGAATCCGGCCATGTTACTCTCAACCCCCAAGCATGGTCCAGACTCAACTCTCAGCCCTGCCCGATGCCTCGTAAGTTTCATAGGCATCAAAGATAAAATCACCGTCCTACACCAAGTAAAAATGGACTTCTCCTTATGGGAATGAGCAGCACCCATGAAACGGGTGGTCAGTACCCTACGTACTGAGTAAGGTAACCGTGCACTAAGGCCAACACATAAGAGCACATAATGCAATCACAACAATATGATAGCATATAGTCTCTCAAGTAAATAAAGGCCAACAACGGTTCGAATAAAATAGTTATTTAATCTCTAAATAGTACTCATTTTACACCATACATTATATCAATCCATGCAAATACGGGAACCCCACTATTATAGCCAGTGGATCGGTCACTTACAGGGCAAAATGTACTTGACCACTATTATATGCCGGTGGATCGATCTCCAGGGCAAAATGCTCCTGGCCACTATTATACCGGTGGATTGGTCTGGCCCCGACTCTCATGGTGTTCCACTGTAATTACTTAGTATCTTTTACGTATCTTATTAAATTTAGGATTTGGTTTATTGAGCTCAGGATCCCCTACTATTATAGCCAGTGGATCGGTCACTTATAGGGTAGAATGCACCTAACCACTATTATATGCCGGTGGATCAATCTCCAAGGCACCCCGACACCTAGCCACTATTATGCCGGTGGATTGGTCTGGGCCTGGCTCAATAATCTTCCACTTTACATGATTAGTGTTTTACTGTGTCTTATTTAAGAGATTTCACCTTAGACATGCATGGCTAACTATATCTACATTAATACTCCCAAGAGGGCCCGTCCCATATCTTGAGACTTCTACACCTCCTAGATCACCCCGACATCCTTCCCTTATTCCACTTACTCACACCGGGAGCCCAACTCCTAAGTGTGTGGGTCATGGCTCACTGCTTTATACCCTAAATTCCACTCACCACCCTACCCTAGGGTTTCCTCTAGAAACCCTAATTTGGCCCTATGTGGCGTATCCTCCTCTGTCTCACACAAACCAAACTATTTTAACACCCTGCACGTCACGACCCTTAGCTTCAGCCCTCACTTCATACCTCACTTTCATTCATTTTTTGTATTATTATTATTTTATTTTTCCACCTTCTCAAATTAGGGTTTCCTCCTAAACCCTAGCTCGGTCTCCTATGCACCCTTATATTATCCCACATACTAATTTTCACCCAAAGCCTCCAGTCACCCAAACGACACTTCTATTACCTTCCTCACGCCCCAAGGCAACTTTCCATACGTAAAGTTTTCCCCCATGTAGACTCTAACCACCCCATGCAAAACCCTCGATATTTATCATGCAAAACCCTAAAATTCCCACGCAAACCCTAGTCCCTCCCATGCGAACCCTAGTTCCTCCCACGCAACCCCTAGATTCTCCCACTCTTTCATTTTAATTAAGCCCCCCCCCCTTTATTCACTACTCATGGATCATGGATTATTTAGGTCATTCTTACCTATGTTAGCCAACTTACTTCCCCTTGATTATCTTATTTTCCCATTTTTTTTTCATGCCCCCATCCCACATCACCCCATTAAATACCCTAGCATGCATATCCTAAAGGGCCACAGCACATGATATCACAACTTGCAGCATATCCATATTAGCACATACCAAAAGAAAGCACATTAACATACCTCTATTCCAAGTCACGCTACATGTAAAACAGTTAAGATAATAGCACATGGTACACTACACAACATATAATTATACGGGACATCCAAGGCATGTAAGACACATAACACATACGACCTTAGCTACACCCTTACCTAAACCATCCCCAAGCTTGGAGCATGCTCCTACGCCTCCTTAGGGTTTTGACTTGATTCACCTATAAGAAGGAAATACTAAGGGTTAATCTCCCTCTTACCAAAAGTACCAACATTTCCTATCTTACCCCTATTATGGCCTACTATTAAATATAATAATGATAATAGTATTTTTCTAATTAAAAGTAGGGTTATTACTCTCAAAATAATTAACCATGCCACTACTAACCAAAATGAGTCGTAGTGATATTCATAGTATTAAAAGTAATAGTTTCAATATTAATTTCAATATTACTAATAATAATATTATTGTTAGTTTCTGTAATAATACTAATATCGACCCCAAATTCTAGTAATAATAGTAATAGTGATGTAAATAATATAAAAGTAATGACCATAATGATACTTATATTAATAATGCTAGTAGAAGTAGCAATAATAATAATGATACTAATAATAATAATAGTAGTAGTAATACTAATAATAGTTTCAATCTTGAGAATAATATTAATAAGGTTCTAGAAATTATAATAGTAGTAGCCTTGGTGATAAGATGGTCAAGTGTAATAGCATAATAATAATAATAATAATGCTAGAATTGATAATAATAATAATAATAATAATAATAATAGTGGTAATGATAATGATAATAATAATAATAATAATAATAATAATAATAATAATAATAATAATAATATTATTATTATTATTATTATTATTATTATTATTATTAAAATGTTAAGCATATTAAGGATAATAATTGAAAAAGGTAATAGTACTATAATGGCCAAAGTTAGTATTAATAGTATTAGTAACAAAATAATGATAATAATAATGATA
Organism: Tamarix austromongolica; assembly: GCA_039764185.1. Classification (NCBI taxonomy): domain Eukaryota; kingdom Viridiplantae; phylum Streptophyta; class Magnoliopsida; order Caryophyllales; family Tamaricaceae; genus Tamarix; species Tamarix austromongolica. The sequence continues at coordinate 11,270,527 of CM077812.1, read as the reverse complement.
ATAGTAGTAGTAGTAATAAGGATAATAATAATAATAATAATACTTAAGTTGTAGCCTTTTAAATAATAATACCATTAGTTAGAAATATTTCTGAAATAAGAGTTATAACATAATAATAATAATAATAATAATAATAATAATAATAATAATACTATTAATATTAAAAATCATTAACACTTATATAAAAAGGTTTAAGGGTTAGGAAAATTAGAATACCACCTAGGCTTGGTGGTGGAGCTGGGCAATGGAGGAGGAAGAGAGGTGGAGAGATGGGGTATAAGCTAGAGGAGGGGGAATGAGGGGGTGTTTGAGGTGGTGGAAGGTGTCTCAGGTGGATAGGGGTGGAATGGAAGTGGTGGTGCAGCCAGAAGTGGCGGCGCACGACGGCTGAAGCGGTGGCCAAAGGTAGTGGAAGGTGGAGGAGGGAGAAGGAGAGGGAGGCTAGGAAATATGGAGGTATGGGGAGGTAGATTAGGGTCCCTTGGTTGTTTTAGGGGGTAGAGATGGTGTTATTGGCGGCGGAATCGGTGGCAGATGGTGGCACGAGGGGCGGTAGAGAGTCAAAGTGGGTTATTCCGGAGGGGGACTTTTCACGGCCGGGGTGGCTCGTGTAGGGCAAGGCAAGGAAGGAAGGTGGCTCAGTTGTTTAGAGGGCAGTGCAGGGAAGGTTTTGGTTGCTAGAGTGGGCGGTGGTGATGGCCGACGACGGAGAAATGGCGGTCTATTTGGGCGGTGGTGCGCGGTCGGTTTTTTGGGCTACCAAAATCAAAACCTGATTATGGCTGCCTTCGGGGGTATATATAGGTCGATTGGAAGGGAAAACAACAGAGGGGAGCGGGAAAATAGGGACAAGGGGCATGGGTGCACCGACCGGTGAGGGTAGGCCAGCGTAGGTCTACCTTCATAAGCCATTTTTGATGGGGAAGAGGGGATAGCACACACAGGAGAGGGAATGGTCAGCTAGATTGAAATGATAGGGAAGACAGCGGGGAAGATAGGGGAAGAATGGCGGGTCAACCGGCGTGATCAGTGGCGGAAATTTCGGCGTCAATCGGGGAGAGTTACAGTGGCGCGAGGAAGAAGATGAAGAAGATGAAGAAGAAGAAGGGGGTTGGATCGGCAGTTCAGGAGAAAAGAAGAAAGATAAAAAAAAAAAAAAAAAAAAAGGGCGACGCGGGCCTAGGCTGCGCAGGGGGAAGGGGAAAACTGGGCCGAAGTTGGGCTGGCCCAGGTGGGGGGATAGGAGGAAAAGAAAGGAAGAAGGAAGAGAAGAAAAAAAAGGAAGAAGAGAGAGAAAAAAAAAAGGAAAAAAGAAAGGAAAAAGGTGGGTTAGGGTTAATTAATATATTTTTGGTATTTTGGGATATTAAAAATATTAATATTAAAATAACAATTAAATTCTCTTTTTAGGTTAATTTAGGGTTTTTAAAAGACTTTTCCTAAATTCCATTTTAATTAGCAAAATACTCAAAATTTCCTATTTAAATGATTTATTAATTTCTCCAAGATTTTCCTTAATTAATTCCCTCTTATTTTGAGAAAAATATTTTATTTAATTAATTTCCCTAATAAATCCTTATTTTACCATAATTTCCTAAATTAGGGTTTTGGGGTATTTCAGCAATGGTGGAACGGGGTGGCAAAGCAAAATAGGGTAAGGGAAATGAAAGGAGAAGGAAGGGAGAAGAAGGGGTTGGGAGAGGGAAGAAGGGCTCGAATGGGGTAGGATAAAGCATGGGAAGAAGAAAAGGAAGAGGGAGAAGAGGGGAGGTAGGTTGTAGGTGGTAGGGATGTCGGGGTTGTAGCGAGAGGGAAGGGGAAGAAGAGAGGAAAAATAAAGGCATGTGGGGAGGATTTGTAGGGGTTGGGTTGGTCTTAAAAGGGGAAGAAAAGGAGGGGGAGAGAGAGGGAGAGAGGGCAGAGTTATAGGGAGACTGGTGGTGGCAGTTACAGGTGGCATGAGGTGGCAGCCTGGCAAGCATCGCGTCCTCGCTAGTCGGTGCAAGAGGTAGAAGAAGAAAGAAAGGAAGAGGGGAGGAACCTGGTCAAGCAAGGATAAAAGAAAGAACAGGATAGCCTGTGCACGATGGAGAGGGGAAGAAAGAAAAGAAGAACTAGGCTGGGCCAATCGAGGGGAGAAAGGAAGAAAAGAAAAGAAAGGAGGGAAAGTTGGGCCAGAGCACCGCGCAAGAGAAGGAGAAGGGGGGAAGGAGTGGGCTGGCAGCCTAGAGCATGAGGGGGAGAGGGCCACATGCATGGCGGCCCGAAGGAGAAGAAAAATGAAAAAGAAGGAAAGGAGAAAGAAAAGGAAACAAGAGAAAAAGGAAAAGGGAAAATGGGGATAAATAAGATAAAATAATTTATAGAATAATAGAATGTAATATTTTTTTATAGATAAATTAATTTAATAATTTAATTTAATATATTTTTTAAAAAAGAAAATTTTAGTAAAATATTGGTTTGGAAAATTATTTAAATAAAATGAGTATGATAAATTAACAAAATATTTATTTTAATTTATTAAATATTCATATCTAATTTTATATGCTCAAAGATCCAATAAATAATTAAATTAATTTAATTTAAAAGCTAATGTATCCCAAATAAAGACAATTTATTAAATTATTAGTTTTTAAAATTTTAGGGTATTACATATATAGTCCTTGAGAGCCAAACATCTACTTTCGTGATCGTTTGAATTCCCGTTCATATGTTAATTTACGATAATGGTTTCAACCTTTTAGTTGTAAATAATATCTAAATAGGTCAGATTATGTCAAATCCAACTTAAAACGATCAATCCTAATGTATGAAACAACACATACAAACTAAACATACCACATATAGTTTAATTCATTATATTAATACCGAAATGGACCTGATTCAATCCTAGAAAAAGGATCTAGTCGCTCATAATTGCAAGGAAACATAAGAAACGTAAATTGCTTCATAAATATAATGATGGCATAAAAATTTACCAAGAAGAAAATGGATCAAATTAACGGTAAATTGAAGAAGAACAAATTTGATTACTGAGTTGATCATATACGAAGCTTGCACTAAAAATTGAAAATAAAAACTAAGAAATTCAGGACATGTTGCATGAGGTTTTGCTTCGGAAAAGAGAGGAATAAGTCCCCTGAAATCTCCTAAAAACATCCAAAAGAAGTCCCCAAAACCCTCCTAAAAACTACCTATAAGATAGGCTACATCAAGCATTGGAGGCGTGGGTAACCGCTGTTGCACGATTGTGCAAGGTCTATATAGGCTGGCCATGTAGCATTCTTGGCCTTGACTTGGGAAGTTTGATTCCTACACAGTTGTAAAAGATTTGCATAGCTTGTCCATGCAGAATTCTAGTATTTGAATGGTGACCATATTAGTGTTGCATAGCTTTGCAGTTAGTTGTGCAATACTAATTTATTGTCTCTTTTGATCTTCTTAGCTTTTTTCCAACTCTTTGACTTCCTAGACTCTTCTATAAACATGCTATATTGATTCATCTTCCTTTTCATACTTGGTTTTCTACTTCGAATACGCGCACTACTTCCTTGGCTTTGTGTGTTATTGTGCAAATTCCTAAAAAACAAATACTAAGAGAACAGTAGTGTGAACTATAAACTTGAACCATAATAAAATATGCATTGCAAACCAAATAAAGTCTTAAAATTAAGGCAAAGTAAGGAAAAATAAAAGAAAATATTCACTTTATCATAAATCTTACAAAAATGCACGGTATTACAATAAATTAGGAGGGGAGGTGAGCATTGACTTCCAAAATGAGTGATTCTAAGGACTTTACGAGAAGGTGGGAGGAGAAAGAAGAAAAGTTTGTAAATAGTAAAAGAGTAATTTCATGCTTAAAGGAAAAAATATATATTTTTCTACAACAACTAAGGGATCCAATAAATTGAGAGCATAAATAAAGGGTTCCCATTATTAATTATCAACAATTAAAGTCTCATATGCATTCTCATAAAGTTTGGATAATAATTGAGGAAAAGAAATGTAATTTGGTAACTTTTACGATCCAAAATTTCCAAATAAGATATGAATGATATTGGAATGTTTTTGGATCATATTTAACTCAAAAATACTAAAAATAATATGATGCCTAAAGTTTCTTAAATTTTATATAACCAAAAAGGGCTTAATAGATTCAAAACACTAAATATAAGGTCAATTGGGGCATGAATAGTGCCTTTTCGTAACAACTTGACTTGGCATTTTAAAAACTCCTAGGAGACTTAGAAAAATATGAAAATTTTAAATATACCCATTAAATAAAAGTCTCAACAAATATCAAGGGCATAAAGTATCTTAGAAGTCTTACAGATCACAAAATTGTAACAAATGATTAGAAGTTCTGAATGAAACATTCTAAAAATGCTATTATGGTTCCAAAATTATACGAAGTTGTGATAAATTACCAAATTAAAAAAATTAATCTTCATCAATACTAATCCTAAATAAGTCATATTTCCCAAAATAATGGGGTATTACATAAAATTTGTAAGCCAAGCTAGGGAAGATAAAAAAGAGACGGAAAAGGTAAAAAGTGTTAAAAGTAGCTAACAGTAGCTACCTCTTCGGTGATTTATATAAATTCATTGGTAAAAAGGGACTATACAAGTCCAAGGAAAATCATACAACTCAAAAATATGATTAACAAAAAGGATGCAACAAGAATATAAGATTAGGAACAGCTTGGGTAAGGTTTTGAAGCAACAATAAAATCACAAAAAAAAAATCTAGAAGAACAAATAGATTTGTCTCACCAAAGACCTAAAACATATTAAATTGCACAAGACAAGTGGACTTGAACTGTGATACAACTAACCTAAAACCAAGGAAAAAGACAATGCAGCCTATCTAGCCCATAATCAACAAATATAAAGGGTAGGATTAATTCCTCTTTATAGGAATATAACCTAACAAATTAGGGTTCTAAAATTTGAGGTATTACATTGACTCGACAACTTAATGAAATATATAGTTATAGATTATGATATAGTATTCAATAGAAACATTAATTGATTTTTCAATTGATTTTTTTAGTAATCAATGGAACTTTCATTTTCACTTTCATAATTAGGAGGGGCATTTTAGGTAGTGTAGGTTTTATAAATCATACAATCCCCTCCCTTAAAAGTAGCAATAGATAAGGAGTAAATTGAAATTTTCATTTATTAAAGTTTAAAAATGGAAAAGTGGTATTTTGAATAGACAAAAACAATTCTAACAAGGACAATAAACACACCCATCTGAATTAAAAAAAAATTCTCATTTCAACAAAAGGTCAAAGCCCATCCCAAAAGTCATTAGACCGATGATTTTGTAACCTCATCGAACTTTTATTAATAGTCATCTTATATGTTATTTTTTTTCTAGTAAATAATTTTCACCCATCTTATCGATAATTAATTTTAACAAACAACAATACTAAAATATTAATTAACTGGATAATTTATACAAAATTTAACCAAATTGTAAATATAATGTGCAACAATAAGATAAAACACAAGTCCAAAATCTAATAAGGAACCATAATACCTAAAAAAACATTTTAGAGCTAGTATGAGCCAATATGCCTCATGAAGATCATCTCTTAGTAACACCTTTAATTCTCTTGATCACCTACCAAAGCCCGTGGTAAAATCTGATGACATTTGCTCCAACTCTTGATTAACCAATGAGTCCACCATTCTCATATAATCATTTGTTATCTTACTTCTTCAGAAGAAGGTTCATCTACCTTAAAATGAGTCACTAGGATAATTAAGGTATAAAATTTTTAGCATCCTATGTAGATACCTTTATTCATCATCAATCACTATCAAACCTCTGACAATATGATCATAATGTCTCATAAAATATTCATCTTTAATAAATCTAGAGTATGGAACATTAGTGACAAACAAATATAAATAACTAGTCCTTACCCCTACCCATGGTTGTATAAATGGAAAGGTTAGATAAAGATCATGCGACTTGAACTTGTCTAGTCCTGAATACAAATAATTCTCTACCATGTGATCCCATTATGTACCTATCTTACATGATACCTAATATCCTCATACGGAGGCATCATAAAGTATGAAAGAGGATATGCATCAAGTAGAATCTTACTAACTACAAAAATGACACAAAATCATAGACCTTAATATGAAGACCCATTTTTAAGTTGACATCAGCTTTATTTAATTTCATTTCTATTACTAATTAATGTTAAAGACCCTTGAAAATTTAATGTTTACTTTAAAAAAAATTGTAACATAAGTTATTATTATGACCCATTGTATAATTCCTAATTATAATTCTATGTTATGTATATTTATATTTGTATTTATTACTACTATCATTATTATACTAATTCTTTAAAATTATTGAATGAGTAAGATCTTTTTCTTTTATCTTCATTAATCACTCTCTAATATTTTCTATATATAATAACTTTTTATTATTTTAAACTACACAAATATTTTAGTTCCACCATTGCATAAAAGTCTAACTATGTAAAATTAAATAATATTAAAGCTTTGAATTTTTTTATATCATCTTCATTAATTATTATATAAGTCAAAGTTTTATTTTTTTCACCTTAAATAAATAGATATTACATTTTAATCATTGACTGATCTAACTATGCCAAATTTATCAATATTAACTTTTTTACTTTTAATTTTTCAATATCTAGGTCATGTATACTTATTAATTATTCTATTTGGTCAAGACATCCTACATATACATATTTTTTTGTATTTGACCAATGACCACAAATATATTAGTTGTATAATTTCACAAGGGTTTAACGATAGAATTAATTAATATTAAAAAAGTAAAAATAAATTTATTTATCTTCATTAATTACTCTCTAAAATGAACACACCTATATTTTCATATTTTTTGTTGATGTATTTGCACAATTAATTTTTATTATTATTAAATAAAAAAATGAAGAAAATATTTTCTATCAATTTCCCTATTATCTTAAAATTATTTATCTTATTTTTTTAGCATTTACTTTTTCATACATCACAAATCAACATTTTATGTTTATATCATTCACCTTTCGAGTGAATGTACTAATTATATAATAGAACATGCTTGCATACTAATATGGAAATTAAATACATAATCTAATGAATCTTAGTTGAACTCTAACACTCTCACAATATGTGTGTGTGTATGTGTGTGTGTGTGTGTGACCAAATATATATACATATATATACATACATACATATATATATATATATATATATATATATATATATATATATATAATTCTAACATACTAATATTTATTATAATCAAATATATATAGTAACAACTGCATACAATAATATAATTATCCACATAACCTAACGATAATATTCTAATAACCCAATTATAGAAAATCTAATTAACCAAAAAAGGTGGTGAGTTGATGGCTTATAATTATTTTTGCATGCCTTGCATGACTCATTATAAGTTAGCTCATATTTTAGTCTAAGGAGAGCTTGTTATTCTCCTAACTTAGAAAAATTTATGAATAGATTATTGTTATCACATGTGAATGATGCTTCTACATCAATAATTAGATAATATCATACCAAATAGCACATAATAAATAAAAATTAAAATAAAATAAATCTTAAAAACGTTGAAAAGGAGAATTAATGGAGGAGAAAACTAAAGGAGAAGAAGAAAATATAGTGGAAAGACTTGAGGATAAAAGAGAGCGATGATGAAAGTTGAAGAAGAAGCACGACAAAAGATTCAATATTTAATAATTTTTCACCCTTTGATAGAAAATTACTGCAAGTACATTGGATAACTTTTTTTTAACATGGTAAAAATGCTATACAGTATTCTTAAAACGTATGTGATGCATGCATTTTCAAAAAAATGAAAAATTATTAAATTTTAAAAGTTAGTTTTGACCCACCATTATTTTTTTTCCTATATATCTTTGTTATTTTCATATAATGCACTATTCAAATTTGGTACATGACTTTATTAATTTTCTTTTTGTTAATTTGTAGAGTTTAATTTTTTAAACACCTACACAACATTCATAAAAAAAATGTGTGTTACACATGCCAATTAAGGTCATATCAATATTACCAAGTTCATAAATCTATTTTATTTATAAAGATAGTTTATTTATTTTCAAAAAAGACATGTGATAATGATATATATAGACAAAACTAAATAAATTAGTTTTATTGGTTTCCCTCCTATTTATCTTAACATTATAATAACAATTTGAGTTTGTTTTTTGAGATTTTGCCTTTTTTCTTACAAACGTTTTCATAATTTTTAGATTTACTTTTTCCTTATAATTAATATATATATATATATATAAAAGGTCCACACATGAAGAACCATTTGTTCTATTTTTTAGATGTTTCATTACCCCTCCCCCGTGATTAGTAATGACGATAGGTAGGCTAGGAGATACCCTTGTATTTTGATATGGTGCCATGCCCTTTGATCTTGAGTTTGTCATTTGGATCGTACTCCCCCTATGTTGATCCAAAAATAAAATAAAATAAAATAAAATTCTTTGTTTTATCAATTTCTACAATTCCAAAAATCAATTGTGCTAAGAGTTTTAAAATTCTTCCACTATTTTTAAATAGTGATCACATTAAATTATTTTATTTTATTATTTTTTTCCTTCAAATCTCAATGATATTAATAATTATAAAACTTTTTTTACTTTTTTTTTAAATAATGACGATATTACATTTTTCTACATTATCAATTTGTTCTGTTTTAAATTATAACATATTAATAATTTCAAATGTTTTTTTTTTCATGATACCTAGAAATTTTCAACCTTTTCTTTTCTAAATTTCAATTGTTTTAATATTTTCAAAATTTTCTCATGATTTCTAGATTTATCACTTATTAAACCATTTATTTTAATTTCTATATTATAGAAAAATAATGGAATGTTACTTTTTGGTTCACTTAGAATGTTTTCCATTTGTGCTAACTTACTTTTAAAAAAAAATAGTGACCACATTAAAATTTTGTACCCTATCAAGTACACCCATTCCAAATCTCAATGATACTAATAATTTTAAAAGTTTCTCATTTTTTTAAATAGTGACCACATTAATTTTTCCTACCCTATAAATTCCTTCCTTCCAAATTTTAATGGTACTAATAATTGCAAAATTTTCTCACTATTTTTATAATATGGACCATATTTAAATTTTCTACCATATAAATTTTCTCCCTACCATATTCTAATGTTACGAACAATTTTAAAATCTTCTCATCCTTTTTCTCCAAATAATGACTCTATTAGTTTCCTCCCTTACTGTAACACCCTAAAATTTACATATATATTTTTTTATAAAACAAGACCTTTAAATTTAAAACCCATAAATTCTAGGGATGCTACCGTTACACTTGGTACTGGAACACCAGACCGGTTCACTTCTATCGTTCTAGTACCAAGTTCTAAGGCTAAGAAAGACATTACCATCATCACACATTAATACATAAATTAAAGTTTGCAAATCAATAATCAGAGTACGTATGAGTTTTACATAATCCAAAATACGAGAGATAGTTCTTCCAAGAACAAAAAATGGCTACAATAATAAAATTGTTTCTAGAGTTTCAAACATAGTTAAAGGAGAAAAATAATAATATTATTATAATGGAAAAACGGCCACACCACTCCTGAACCCGATCCAGCCCAATTCATCACTCGGCCCCACCTAATGTCCATAGACATCAATGGCATCAAAGAAGGCATCACCTACCTGCAACACGTCAGATGGGCCTTCTTCTTGTGGGAATGAGAAACACCCATAAAAGGGGTGATTAGTATGCTACGTACTGAGTAAGGTAACCAAACACTAAGGCCAACACACAAATACATAAAATCATGCAGGATAATATTCAACTTACACTATCAAACCCACACATATAATATATAAAGTCATGCAGAGTGTTATACAACTTATAAATGATCAAGCCCACACATAAAGGCCCAAATAATCCAGATTAATTATTTAATTAATATTTTATTAGAAGTCGATTCACACTATGTCTTTTATCAAATCCATGCAAGTACAAGAACACCCCACTATTTTAGCCAGTGGGCCGGTCACTTGTGGGAAAATAGTCCACACTACTATTATTCGCCGGTGGATCGGTCACTTGTGGGACAACATGTCCACACCACTATTTCTAACCGGTGGATCGATTTGGTTCCTACTCACATAGTGTTTAACTGTAAGTAAATTGTATATTTTAAGTGTCTTAGAAAACTCTGGTTTGTGTTTATTGAGCTCGGGATCCCCTACTATTATTGTTGGTGGGTCGGTCACTTGCGGGATAATAGTCCACACTACTATTATTCGCCGGTGGATCGGTTACTTGCAGGACATCAGGTCCACACCACTATTTCTAACCGGTGGATCGGTTTGGACCTGGATCAATAATCTTTTACTTTAAATGATTAGTGTCTTAAGTATTTTATTCAGAAGCTTTCACCTAAACATGCATGACTGACTCCTACTATTCTTATCATCCAAACCTTAGTTGACCACCACAACCATAGCATACCCTAACACTCATGCAAACCCTAACTCCCATGCAACCCCTAACTCCATGCAAACCCTACTTCCATGCAAATCCCCAACTCCATGCAAACCCTACCTCCATGCAAACCCCAACTCCATGCAAACCCTAACACCATGCAAACCCTAACTCCATGCAAACACTAACCCTAACTCTACATTATTATACTCCCCGTCATTATTTTACAAAACCTATCATGCATGTCTTATGGGCCACACCATACCACAATAATAACACAACCAATACATATAATACACATGTCACAATTTAATGCATAATCTACCTTAATTCCATATCATACTGCATATATGACAGTTATACAATTACATATAAAATATATTATAATTTCATATCACATGGCATGTATGGAATATAAAGCACATAACACACAAACAGCCTTAGTTACTCCTTACCTAAAACGTCACCGATCTTGAAGTATGCTCCTATACCTCTTTAGGGCTTTGACTGGTCTCACTTATTGTGAGGGAAAAACTAAAATTAGGTTCCCTCCTAAAAATACTATCATTTACTAACTTATCCCAAGACTAGGTTTTTAAATAAATAATACTATACTAATAATAACTACATGAAATAATGCCAAAAATGCTAATAATAATATTAATAGGATTCAAAATGGATGGTGGTATAAGGGCTTCTACCCTCCACCCAAAATAATACTCTAAATATCATTAAAACATTATTAATAAAAATAGTAATAATAATAATAGTCAAATTATAAAATAATAACAATAATCATAATGATAATGATGATAATAATAATAATAATAATAATAATAATAATAATAATAATAATAATAATTGGTGGCGAGAGCGGGAAGTTCTAGTGGCGAATGTTCTAACCTAATGTTCGCCATTGCCACCACCTACCTCCATGGCTAAGCCTCGAGGTCGTCCGTCGAAACAACCGCGACCTTCACCTAGTTTGCCAATGAATTCCGCCCATACCAATACCAATTTCGTGAGGAGTCGACCCTTAGAAGAATCTCAATTTCCAACCCGGTCACTTGTAAATCAACCCACCCAGTCGACCTTAGGGGATTTTCTGCCATCTGGATTTGCAGCCCATAACCAGGTATCGCCTCGAGCAATCTTTAAGCACTCCATTTCAGATGATTTGCAGGCTCTAGGATTCGATCAGTCTGATGCCCCCCTTCCTGGTAACCCTCCTCGAGATATTGCCCAACCCCCCCAATTCTGTCTACACAACAAGGTTACTCCTGGGCTGCTGTAGTTAATGTCCCGTCCCCTGACAAATTGGGATTGCCACTGAACTTTGTTGATAATGCTGCTTCTGATGGCTCTGTGTGCATTGAATTAGATGACATTATTGATGAGGTTAAATACTGGAATAATACCCTGGTAGGAAGAATTATTGGAAGCTCACTGACTTTGGACCAAATCCTACACTATGTGGATGCTAAATGGAAAATGATAGATAGACCCCAAGTGTTATACCATAGAAAAGGATGGTTCTATTTCAGATTCAACTCTGAGGCAAATAGGGACACCATTCTCAGAGAGGGTCCTTGGGCAATTGGGAATAAAGCTCTCATCCTTAAGAAATGATACCCAAATACAGATGCTGATCTGGATGCAAACCATGTGGTTCCTGTTTGGGTCCTCCTCCATGGCCTTGATCCCTATTTCTAGTCCTCTAAAGCATTAAGCAAAATTGCCAGTGCCATAGGAAAACCTCTGTTTGTTGATAAAATAACCTTCTCCAAATCCAGAATAGGCTTTTCCAGATTACTCATTGAAGTGGATGTCTCCAAGCATTTAGTGGGGGAACTTTCCCTCCATTCCCCCTTTGGGGATGTGGTGCATAAGGTTCAATATGAATGGGTTCCTCACTTCTGTTCTAACTGCAAAAAATTGGGCCACCATGAATCCAAATGCAAGATGAACAAGCGGTGGGTTCCCAAGCCGCCTACCAAGGATCATGTGCCTTCCCCTGCTGTCTAGGCCCCTCCCCCTTTGCTTGAACAGACTGAACCTAATCCCTCTGAACTCCCCACTGTCCCTTCTCAGTGTGATCCCATATTCCACACACCTCTGGTCCATAAGTCCCTCCCCTTTGATCTGATGGAAGCTGACTCTTTTAACAAGTTTGGTATCCTGGAAGGCATACCTGATGATTGGGAATCAGAGATTGATGTGGCTAGACATCCTAGCACTCGTGTGGACTGTGTTGAGGATAAATTTTCTCCCTCCCTCATCCCCTCATGATCATCATGTCTTGGAATATCAGAGGGTGTAACTGCCCTTTGAAGCAGCAAGAACTTAAAAAGGTCTTGCAGAATAATAAGGTAGATATTGTGGCTGTTTTGGAAACCCGAGTCAAAAGCCATAAAATGGGAAAAATAATTAAAAACCTGGGTGATTATGGATACTCAGAGAATTACAACTGCCATCATAATGGCAGAATATGGGTGCTTTGGAAGAAGAATAAAATATATGTTTCAATTATTTAGAAATCAAGCCAACTTATCCACTGTGAGATCACCACAGACTCTCACATATTTATGGTGTCCTTTATCTATGCTGCTAATGATGCAAATGACAGGAAGGATCTTTGGAAGACTTTGATAGACATTGGACAAAATGTCCAATCTCCCTGGGTTTGTATGGGCGATTTTAATGTGGTCAGGGCTGCGGATGAAAGGATCAGCTATGCCTCTCCTGACCTGAATGCAATTGTAGCATTCAATGACTGTCTCTCTCACATAAGTATGGCTGATCTTGCTTATACATGCCATTACTATACCTGGTCTAATAAACAGGATGTAGACAACATAATTTGGGCAAAATTGGACAGGATCATGGTTAATGTCCTCTGGAAGCAGAGCTCAATCACTGCCACTGCTCATTTCTCTGAACCAGGCCTTTCAGACCATGCCCCTGCTTGCCTGAAGATACAGCAACTTGCTCATCTAGGGAGTAAACCTTTTAAATTTCTGAATTGCTGGGTTGAAGACCTTAATTTTTTCTCCATTGTTCAGGATGTTTAGAACACCCCCTGCAGGGCTGCCATATGTTTAATCTGGTACAGAAGCTCAAGATGCTGAAAAAGAAATTAAAACAAATGCACTTCTCCAAATACAACAAGATTGCAGACAGGATCTCAGAGTGCTACCAAAGGTTGAAGGGAGTTCAAGAATCACTGATGAACTAGCCCATGAACACAATTCTGCAGAATGAGGAGAAACAACTCCTCAAGGAATATCAAAAGCTGAGAAACATTGAGCTTCAGTCTGCTTACCAGAGGGCAAAAATCACTTATATTCAAAAAATGGATGAAAATGTCCATTATTTTCACTCAAGAATCAAAAACAGACAAGCTAGAGTCAGAATTGGCATCCTACATGATATTGATGGGGTTTTACAACACTCGCAAGAGGATATTATTGCAGCCTTCCTCAAATACTACAAAAACGTCCTTGGCACATCCAGAGATACCTTAAATGATCTTGATCCTGATATTATGAAGTATGGCCCTTCCATCTCCACTTCTCAACAGCAATTTTTGATACAAAATGTGACTAAACATGAGATCAAGTAGGCCTTATTTTCTATTGGAGATGACAAATCCCCTGGCCCGGATGGCTACACTTCTCTCTTCTTCAAGAGCTCCTGGACAATTGTGGGTCCTTCCATCTATGCTGCTATTCAAGAGTTTTTTACTTCTGGACATTTACTGAAATAGGTAAACTCTACCTTTCTGGTTCTCCTTCCTAAGGGGCAACACCAATTAAATGTCACAGACTTCCGACCTATTTCTTGCTGCTCTGTTATTTACAAGATTATTGCTAAGATCCTTGCTAGCCGATTGGTAGGGGTTCTCCCATCTCTGATCGGTAGGGAGCAAACTAGTTTTATAACAGGAAGACATATCGAAGATAATATTGCACTCACTCATGATCTCTTGAAGCAATACAACAGAGCTCATATCTCTCCCAGATCCACCATCATGGTTGATATTAGGAAAGCTTATGACTCCCTTGAGTGGTCCTTCCTTGAGTCAGTGTTGATTGCTATGGGAATGCCTCTCTAGTTTGTTAAATGGATTATGACCTGTGTTTCCACGGCTAGATATTATATCTGCTTTAATGGGATCCCACACGGGTATTTTAATGGTGCTAAGGGAGTGAGGCAAGGCGATCCAATGTCCCCTCTTTTATTTACCATTTCCATGCAAGGATGATGAAGAAAACTTATGTAGAGAAGAAATCTAGATACCATCCCAAATGCTCGAGGATCAATCTCACTCATATTCTCTTTGCTGATGATCTTCTTATTCTAACCAAAGGCGACTCTCAATCTATCTCCTCAGTGGTTCAATGCTTAAAAGATTTTTCCCTAATCTATCTCCTCAGTGGTTCAATGTCCCCTCTTTTATTTACCATTTCCATGCAAGGATGATGAAGAAAACTTATGTAGAGAAGAAATCTAGATACCATCCCAAATGCTCGAGGATCAATCTCACTCATATTCTCTTTGCTGATGATCTTCTTATTCTAACCAAAGGCGACTCTCAATCTATCTCCTCAGTGGTTCAATGCTTAAAAGATTTTTCCCTAATTTCTGGCTTGGAAGTTAGTCCTAAAAAATCTCATCTGTTTTTTTGAAATACCCCAACAACCCTAATTTAGGAAATCATGGCCGAATAGGGAATTATAAGGGAGTTAATTAAAATAAACTACTTTTAGGGAAATAGAAGGGAATTAATTAGGATGAATCAAGAGGGAATTTATAAGTGTGTAAATAGGAGGAATTGTGGTATTTTAAGCTAATTAAGGTTTTTATTTTAGAAAGTTATTAAATACATGAATTTAATTAAAATAGGAAGAATAAAATAGTTTCAAATTAATATAAAATTTATAAATAATTTAATTAGAGAAAAATTAAAGGGGTTTTGTTAA